>CM059450.1:14759283-15274283 GCA_030390025.1 Squalus acanthias
ATTAAGCTCGTAATGAAGGGTTAGAAGGATGGAGATAATGCACACTTGCAATTTGCAATGACTAATTCCAGCACTAACCACTGGTAACATTTATAGTCTAACTTGTAGCTGTGTAACATTCTGTGAGACTGCACTAAATGTGCTCTACCCACTCTCTAGAAAGAAGATGACGGGATTAAACCAGTGGGATTGGTAACCAGATTGAGGTGTTTGGTGACCTAGTTGAGGTGTTTAAGATGATTAAAGGATTTGATAGAGTAGATAGAGAGAAACTATTTCCTCTGCTGGGGTAAGTCCAGAACAAGGGGGCAAAACCTTAAAACGAGAGCTAGGCCGTTCAGGGGTGATGTCAGGAAGCACTTCTTCACACAAAGGGTAGTGGAAATCTGGAACTCTCTCCAGCAAAGTGCTGTTGGGGCGGTCAATTGAAAATGTCAAAACTGAGATGAATCGATTTTTGTTGGGTAAGGGTATGAAGGGTTATGGAACCTAGGTGAGGGCTAACATATATGTAGGCTGTCATATATGGAGGTTATCATATATGGAGACTGCAATACATGGAGACTGCAATACATGGAGACTGCAATACATGGAGGTTGGAGGTAACAAATTATGCCAATGAAAGAATGTTGAATGAGTTTGCTCGATTACCATATTATCCTCAAGCTGGATTGATCCATTCACTCGTTGCAAATGAAACACAAAAGGAAGTAATGAGCATGTTTGAGAACTGGGCCAGCAGGGTCAAAAAAGAAGCTGGAAGAATGCAACTGAGAAAGACTGCTGACTGACAGTAATTATTCACACCTACAGTCGCAACGCACTCCGGCAGCACTCAAACACTCTCACAAAATTTCTGTAAGGATAAACTATGCATTTTCCATAAAACTGGGTTGCTGCTTGAAACACACAGCACAAAATATTTACTCATTCGATGCATACTTACCTTCTTACAGAAAGTGGCAGTGTTCAATGGGTGGAGCGGTCCACCAGGCCAAACTCTCACCCCACTTCTTCTTCTTTCGCACGGTAGTAGCAAAGCAAATCAAATGTCAATATCTAAGTCAGATATCCAGGCCAAAGCTTCCGGTGTAACAGTGTGGATATCTTGCAGGCTACCTGCGAATTTCCTCTGAGGGCAGTGTTCGATGATGTGCTCCAGGGTCTGATGAGAAGCTTCACAGTCGCATGATGGGGATGCTTTAATCTTCCATTGATGGAGAAGGTGGCAGCATCTACCATGACCGCTTCTGAGGCGGTGGATGGTTGTCCACTGTTTGCGAGGAAGATTTGATCACCCCACTGGAAGACACCATCATAGAAACATAGAAACATAGAAAAATAGGAGCAGGAGTAGGCAATTCTGCCCTTCGAGCCTGCTCCGCCATTCAATATGATCATGGCTGATCCTCTACCTCAATACCATATTCCCGCTCTCTCCCCATACCCCTTGGTGCCTTTTGTGTCTCGAAATCTATCTATCTCCTTCTTAAATATATTCAGTGAATTGGCCTCCACAGCCTTCTGTGGTAGAGAATTCCACAGGTTCACCACCCTCTGAGTGAAGAAATTTCTCCTCATCTCAGTCCTAAATGTCCCACCCCGTATCCTGAGACTGTGACCCCTCAATCTAGACCCCCCAGCCAGGGGAAACATCCTCCCTGCATCCAGTCTGTCTAGCCCTGTCAGAATTTTATACGTTTCAATGAGATCCCCTCTCATTCTTCTAAACTCTAGTGAATCATGGAGGTCATTGGATGGAAGCTGTCCATTGTGTGTGCGTGACAGATGCACTGGAGAAGAGGAATATACCCTGAACTAGCATAAACATCTACTCCCTCCACCCCCGGTGCACCGTGGCTGCTGTGTGTACCATCTACAGGATGCACTGCAGCAACTCGCCAAGGCTTCTTTGGCAGTACCTCCCAAACCCGCAACTGAAGGACAAGGGCAGCAGGCGCATGGGAACACCACCACCTCCAAGTTCGCCTCCAAGTCACACGCCATCCTGACTTGGAAATTTATCACCGTTCCTTCATTGTTGTTGGGTCCTGGGTCAAAATCCTGGAACTCCCTCCCTAACAGCACTGTGGGAGCACCTTCATCACACGGACTGCAGTGGTTCAAGAAGGCAGCTCACCACCACCTTCTCAAGGGCAGCTAGGGATGGGCAATAAATGCTGGCCTTGCCAGCGATGCTTAAATCCCGTGAATACATTAAAAAAATATTGCAGTTTGCAGAATTTCCCAGCATGCTATCTATGCATGAACCGGAGTTGAAAGGTGTGTCCCCTCATCCTGTGAGAGTTTGAGAGTTCCTTTGCTTTTTCCAAAAAGGCACACTGGAGACTGAATTCTGAAAGCTTTTATTTCAGGCCAGTTATAAAGTTATATAAATATATTACAATTATGCTCTCCTGTTACGAACTCCACAAAGACAGACAACAGCTGTGAGAGGAAGCACACGTGAACAGCAATAACTGTTATTGTGGTTCTTTAAAATCGTGCTTAGAAAATAAAACAAAAGGATTATTTATCAATATCTCTCTCTGTTAAACCATTTTAAAGGATTATGGAATATATTTAAGTATATATTTATATATGTGCGTATGTATGTATACGCATGTGATATATATAGAAAATTTTTGAGAATTCTATGAGTACTCTCAACTTTACCAACAATAAAACAGCCTGCAGGAACTGGAACCCTCTTTCTAGGCTGGTTGGCAGTCCGTGCGGTTTAGAGTGATACACCCACCAGCCCGTTCCTGTTGGTGCAACAATGGGGCACCCAGACACAAGGGCGCTCCAGGAAGCCACCATTGAGCTTGTGCTTAATCAGAGGGTCCTGAGAGAGCCCGGCAGCAAGCTGATTTTGGCCGTTCTTCGGACCTTGGGGCCTCCCGGCCGATGTTCCCTCGGCTCCAAGGCCCCCAGCCAGGTCCCCATTTTATTCCCAGTTTCCATGCACTGGTGGGCAGGATGGTGCCCGGGGGTAGCTATGGCCGTGTTAGCGACTGGGGGACAGGGAATACTTGCGCACCTGGGCCTGGCCAGGGAGAACTTACTTGTCCAGTCCTGGGGCAGAGGGGGGGCGGCCAGAAAAAAAATGACCCCATTGGCCTTATTAACTTCAGGCATTGCCTCCCGCCTCCATTTTCCTGCCTGTTTCTCCAATCCACTTTCCACTTTCAGCTGTTTTTAGCTACCACTGTTTGAAGGAGAAAATCTTTATGCGTTGTACAGCACTTCCGTCACCTCTTTCCGCAAATACTTACGGCACAGAAGGAGGCAATTCGGCCCCTCGTGTCTGTGCCGGCTCTTTGAAAGAGGTATCCAATTAGTCCCGCTCCCCTGCTCTTTCCTCATAGCCCAGCAAATTTCTTTCCTTTTTGAAGTACATAGGGGAGCAGATGGGGTAGATCGAGAGAAACTATTTCCACTGGGTGGGGATTCTAGGACTAGGGGGTACAGTCTAAAAATTAGAGCCAGACCTTTCAGGACTGAAATTAGGAAACACTTCTACACACAAAGATAGATCATTAAATTGTCATGAACAGGTACAGAAAATAATCACAAAGGCTAATGGGATGCTGGCCTTTATATCTAGAGGACTAGAGTACAAGGGGGTAGAAGTTATGCTGCAGCTATACAAAACCCTGGTTAGACCACACCTGGAGTATTGTGAGCAGTTCTGGGCACCACACCTTAGGAAGGATATATTGGCCTTGGAGGGAGTACAGCGTAGGTTTATCCGAATGACACCTGGACGTCAAGGGTTAAGTTACGAGGAGAGATTACACAAATTAGGGTTGTATTCTCCAGAATTTAGAAAGTTAAGGGGTGAACTGATTGAAGTTTTCACGATATTAAGGGGAACAGATAGGGTAGATAGAGAGAAACTATTTCCACTGGTTGGTGATTCTAGGACTAGGGGGCAGAGTCTAAAAATTAGAGCCAGACCTTTCAGGAGTGAAGTTAGGAAACACTTCTACACACAAAGGGTGGTAGAAGTTTGGAACTCTCTTCTGCAAATGACAATTGATGCTAGATCAATTTTAAATTTTAAATCGGAGATTGATAGCTTTTTGTATTAAGGCATTAAGGGATATGGGGCAAAGGCGGGTATATGGAGTTAGATCGCAGATCAGCCATGATCTCATCGAATGGCAGAGCAGGCTCGAGGGGCTGAATGGCCTATTCCTGTTCCTATGTTCCTATGTTCCATATCCATCTATTCACAAGCTGTTAACCGGGTCGATGTGACAGGGATCTGTATTCCTGGTTTCTGGCCTTTGAATGTTGCCCCTCCTCTTTATCAGACCTCGTGTTCGCTTTTAAGATGCTGATGGACCAGCTCTGCTTCCCCCACCACTTTTCTGGTTTTATCGCTTCAGTCGGTGGCCTCCTTTCCCTCACAGCTTCTCACTCACCACCTCTTCTTCGGAGGGTGCAAACTCGCACCGGGGCTTCGGTTCGGAGGAACGGAAAAGCAGGATCAAGGAGTAATCTGGAGTGAGGAATGGGGGTAGTGGTTGGGTAAGGGATGGAACAGATTTCTCAGAGAGGTTTCTTGACGTACTGGACAATGTTTGAGCGGGGAGTGAGGCCAGCTTTTGAAGATGAGGACAAGGATCTTGGGGGGTAAAATTCGGTTGCTTTGCGCCTCCCGTTGGCGCCCAAAGAGGGCGCTAAAGGGGGGCGCAAAGCAACTAGCGCCCGGGCGCGGCGCCGCCAACGCCTCCCACGAAATTCAGCGGGAGGTTAGCGGTGACGGTAACCATTAGCGCCCCGCAGTGTTGCACCGCCGGCGATGATGTCATCGCCGTGCGCAGCGCCCTGCTCGCGCCCCGGCCGCGATCTTCGGTACCGCCCCCTGACTTACCGCCGGACGCTATGTCCGATGGGGTCAGGGGGGCCTACCTGCGGCCAGGGCGGCGCTAATTAAAGGCGCGGTGCCGGACGGCCATTTTAGTTGCTGGCCGTCTGCCAGCACCTGCCCCCGTTGCTGTCCCCGGCCTCCTCTGCAGCCTCCCCCCCCCACTGCGGAGTGCCGGCTGCGCTCCGTGACCCCGGAACTTCTCTTGAGTGCCGGGCTCTTTTGCCGGCACTCCGATCCCTGGTGGCCCAGCTGGGCCCCGGGTCGTGCTGCGCAAGGCCCCTCCCCTTTAAGAAGGGGAGGAAGGCCTGCAGTACCGTGCTGCAGCGTGCCGCAATATTCCCTTGCAGCGCCCCAAGAGGGAGGCTTCTAGTAGCGCCCGTTTCCGTCTTGGGGCGCTACTGATGAATTTCGGCCGCGGGGGCACTAATTTTTTCGGGGTGCTAAAATTTTTCAATTTTTCCCCCTTGAACTCCTAAATGATACTTTCCCCTGCTGATTACTTCAGTGCAGCTTTTAAAGCCCCAGAATAAGTAAAACTGCCTGCAACTTCCTGCTGTTCAATGAAAAACATCTCTGAGTGGCTTTCAGTGATTTGGATTCTATGCACGTTCATTAACTTTCAGCTAAACACCCAGCTGGTCCTGTGGCTTTTCCAGACTGAGAAATCGGGAGATTTAGCCACAAACCGAGGGAGAGAGAGCTGGACCGGCTCTCGGCTGGGGCGGAGATCGCCTCACACAAGAGGCAGGTACCAAATAAGATAGGCCATGCTCAACGTGGTCACCTGGACGAGTGTCCTTCTGCTAGAGTGATCGCCGAGGAATCTTTCCAGGTTGTTATTCCTTAATTGGCTTGGGTTTTTGACCTGGATTTTCGCCTCTTTCAGGGGTCACCTCGAGGGTAGGGAGTCTCTTGACCTGATGCATAAGACGTCACAGCTGAATGGAACAGACGAGGTGGACCAGCTGGCCTTTATCCTGTCCGATATATTTGCATGTTCGTAAACAATGACAGACAGGAAAAGACACACTGGTCCATCCAAACTGTCCCACACAGTTATGAGTTGTGTCCATCACCACCCCACCCACCCCACCCCACCCCACCTCACCTGGAAGCCATATGATCTCCTGGGAGAGGTGAAAATCCCAGAAAAAAACCAAGGTCAATTTGAGGAAGAAAAATCTGGAAAATTCCTCTCCAACCCACCTTAAGCGATTGAAACTAGTCCAGGAAACCACCCTGATTAACATTACCAGGTACCTACCCCTTGTAAGAGGTGATCTCCGCCCCAGCCAGAAACAGGCCCAGCTCTCGCTTGAAGGAATTTAGCGAATCCGCATCCACCGCATGAGACGGCCGCCTGTTCCACAGGCCCACTATTCTCTGGGAAAAGAACCACCTTCTAATATCTAACCCAGTTTTGGCCTTATTTGAAATTGTGACCCCTGGTCTTCCTTAACCTATTGAGTTGAAACAAGCTGTCTACACAAGCACAATCTACTCTCTTCATCATTTCACAAACCTCGATCAAATCACCCTTAAGTCTACACTCCTCTAAAGTGTAGGGTCCCAAATCTTTGAGCCAAACATGTTTGCTTTTGTTTTCTTTCTCTCATCAATTTTCTTCCAGCTTCCCTCCCAACCAGCCCCTCCATCCGGAAGGATTCCTTCCTGGGGTATTGCTGCACGGCATCCTGGGATATTGTTGCATGGCAACCACTTTCCTTGTGGTACCTTGTTCCAACTGGCCATTATTCCTACTTGCGCTCTTAACAGTGAGTGTCAGTGGGCTACTAAAGCCTAGATGGTGTCTACACCTGAAACACTGGCCTCTACACACCCAGGTTAAACAGCAGAGTGAGCCACCACTGGCAAGGTGGGAATGGCTGGGACCGGCGCCGGGCTACAAGAAAGCTATTGCTTGTTAATGTCTTAGGACTAAAAATGGGGCACTAACTTCGCCGGGGCGCTACTTTTAGCGCCCCGGTAAAATTAGTGCCCCCGCACTGGAAATTGAGTGGTTGCTCCCCAAGAGGGAATTGGGGCGCTACTGGAAGCGCCCCGCATCCCTCTTGGGGCGCTGCGAGTCAATATTGCGGCGTTATTTGGCGCTATGGCACGTTGCGCCGCGGTATTGCAGGCCTTCCTCCCCTTCTTAAAGGGGAGGGGCCTTGCGCAGCACGACCCGGGGCCCAGCTGGGCCCCCGGGGATCGGGAGTGCCGGCAAAAGAGCCCGGCACTCAAGAGAAGTGCCGGGCTCATGGAGCGCACTCTGTGGGGGGGGCCGTTCCGGAGGCCGGGGACGGGAGCGCAGGCAGGTGCTGGCAGGCGGCCAGCAACAAAAATGGCCGCCCCGCACCTCTCGCCTTTAAATAGAGCCTCCCCGGCCGCAGGTAGGCCCCCCTGACCCCGTCGGACATAGTGTCTGGCGGTAAGCCAGGGGGCGCTTCCGAAGATGGCGGCCGGGGCGCTGCGCATGGCGATGACGTCATCGCCGGCGGCGCAGCGCCGCTACCAGTTAGCACCGCCGCTAACCTCCCGCTGAATTTCGCGGGAGGTGTGGGCGGCGCCGCGCCCGGGCGCTAGTTGCCTTGCTCCCCTCCTAGGGCGCTAACGGGAGGCGCAAAGCAACCCAATTTTTCCCCCTAAGTCTTCTGCTCCCAGCAACACTCAGGTCAATGGATGAGGCATCCAGCCTAGATACACTCAGCTCTGACTGCCCCCTGTACTGAGGGAGTGCTGCACTGTCAGAGGTCCCGTCTTTCAGATGAGACATTAAACCGAGGCCCCGTCTGCCCTTTCAGGTAGATGTAAAAGATCCCATGGCCACTATTTCAAAGAAAAGCAGGGAAGTTCTCCCCGGTGTCCTGGACAATATTTATCCCTCAATCAACGTAACAAAAACAGATTATCTGGTCATTATTACATTGCTGTTTGTGGGAGCTTGCTGTGCGCAAATGGGCTGCTGCGTTTCCTACATTACAACAGTGACTCCACTTCAAAAGTACTTCATTGGCTGTAAAGCACTTTGGGAGATTCTGAGGTCGTGAAAGGCGCTATATAAATGCAAGTTCTTTCATTCTTCCTTACTTTATGTATGGTAATTCCATGCAGCTTAAATCTGCTCCTAAAGATTTAAGATCCATATGTCACAAAAGGTAAGCGAATAAAATAATCTGCTTCCATCCAATCTCCCAAGTAAATGCAAGTCTTTCTGTTCTGAAGTAAAAAGAATGAAAACCAACAGGACCCTTTTCAGAATGTAACAATGAATCCTGATTAAAGATCAGATGATCTTCTTTTCTGTCCATTTTTATTGAGTTCTATTTTATTTAAATAGCAAGCGCTGATGACATGTTTGGAGGGTGCAGGGTAGGGTTACTGAGCCTGACAGAGAGGGAGTTGAATTAACATGCACAGTTGATGCTGAATCATCGTTGAGCTTGTGATTGTATCTCGGTGAATGATAATGCAGCTCCATAACAGACTGACTCAGTAACTCCCAGGAGCCATCATGATAACATCAACACAAACCATCGGAACGAAAATCAATACGGGAGTGGGTTCAAATCCAACCTGGACTGATGGGTTGAGAGTCCCCCTCTGAGAGACATGGACCATGTACAACAGGCCTCATGTATGCTTCAGAGACATGGACCATGCACAGCAGGCACCTCAAAGCACTGGAGAGGTACCACCAACGCTGCCTCCGCAAGATCCTGCAAATCCATTGGCAGGATAGGCACACCAACGTCCGTGTTCTTGCTCAGGCCAACATACCCAGCATCGAAGCTCTGACCACGCTCGATCAGCTCCAATGGATAGGCCACATCGTCCGCATGCCCGATACGAGACTCCCAAAACAAGCGCTCTACTCGGAGCTCCGACACGGCAAGAGAGCCCCAGTTGGGCAGAGGAAACGCTTCAAGGACACCCTTAAAGTGTCCTTGAAAAAATGCAACATCCCCACCGACACCTGGGAATCCCTGGCCCAAGACCGCACAAAGTGCTTTACAGCCAGTGAAGTACTTTGAAATGTAATCACTTTTGCAATGTAGGAAACGCAGCAACCAATTTTGCGCATAGCAAGGTCCCACAAACAACAATTGATAAATGACCTGATAATCTGGTTTAGCAATGTTGTTTGAGGGATAAATATTGGCCAAGACATCGGGGTCTGCTTTGAAATTGCGCCATGAGACCTTTTACATCCACCTGAGAGGGCAGACGGTTAAATGTCTCATCTGAAAGACAGCACCTCCGACAGTGCAGCACTCCCTCAGTACTGCACTGGAGTGTCAGCCAAGATCATATGCGCAAGTCCCTGGAGTGGGAGGTGAACCCACAACCTTCGCACTCGGAGGCGAGAGTATTACCCACTGATCCAAGGTTGACACTTGAGGTTAAGAAGGTTTCTGAAAAAAGGAGAGGGGAAGCAAGATGTGAGTGTTAATGGAGGGAGTTCTAGAGGACGGCCGGGGGTGGGGAGGAGGAGGCCGGGGGGCTGGGAACATAATGTCTGAAAGAATGGCCGCTCATGGGGGAGTGGAGAAGGAGGAGAAGGCCGTATCAGAGGATTGGAGCATGTGCACAGGGACCTGAAAGGCAGTGAACGAGGTGGACTTGTGAGCTGGATATCATTTGTGACTTTGCACAGCATGGTGACCTCAGTGCTGTGGGTGGGGCAGATGTCTGTGGGGAGGGTTCTTAATAGGGAGCAGTGAGAGTGGTGAGAGCATAGCTGCAAGGCAGCGAATATTGTAGGACATGGGAAAGGGAGGTAAGATTAGAGATGGGGCAATAGTTGGAGAGTTTAAGAGGAGGTACCTGGAATCCTGTCCAAGTACTGACACACGCCTGGGAACCCCGTGCACATAATGACACACTCTAAGGCACCCCCTTGAAAATAGTGAGGCACTCCCAGGAAGCCCATGAAAATACTGACACTCTCATAGGAACAGCGTGCAAATACAGACACATCCCAGGGCATTTGGGGTACTGCGTTCAGTTTTGGTCCCCCCACATGGTGGGTGATATAGTGGCCTTGGACAAGGTCCAGAGAAGAGCTACGAGAATGATTCCAAGCTTAAAGAACTTTAGCTACTTATATAGGGTCAAGGACCTGTGTCTATTCACTTTGCAGCAGCGTAGACTTAGAGGCGACCTGATAGAAGTCTATGAGATAATTAAAGGGCTGGATAGATTATTCCAGTTTAAGAGGTTGGGGATGACCAGGGGACATGATTTGAAAGAGTAGGAATAGACTGGATGTTCGGCATTTCTTCATTTCCCAGAGAGTAGTGAGCCTCTGAAACACATTGCCGGCTGGTGTGGTGGGTGCTGACTCTCTGCCTTCAAGACTAGGTATTCTGTGGTGAGTGTCTCACCTCCTGACTCCCCAAAGCCTTTCCACCATCTACAAGGCACAAGTAAGGAGTGTGATGGAATACTCTCCACTTGCCTGGATGAGTGCAGCTGCAACAACACTCAAGAAGCTTGACACTATCCAGGACAAAGCAGCCCGCTTGATTGGCACCCCATCCACCATCTTAAACATTCACTCCCTCCACCACCGGCGTACCGTGGCTGCAGTGTGTACCATCTACAAGATGCACTGCAGCAACTCGCCAAGGCTTCTTCGGCAGCACCTCCCAAACCCGCGACCTCTTCCACCTAGAAGGACAAGGGCAGCAGGTGCATGGGAACACCACCACCTCCAAGTTCCCCTCCAAGTCACACACCATCCTGACTTAGAAGTATATCGCTGTTGGGTCAAAATCCTGGAACTCCCTACCTAACAGCACTGTTGAGTACCTTCACCACACGGACTGCAGCGGTTCAAGAAGGCGGCTCACCACCACCTTCTCAAGGGCAACTAGGGATGGGCAATAAATGCTGGCCTTGCCAGCGGCGCCCAGATCCCATAAGCGAATAAAAAAAAGGACTGGGGCAGAGATCGCATCATATAGAAGGTAAGTGTCTTTGTAGATAAAACTTGGTCCATGTGATCTCCTGGACTGGTTTTGATCACCTGAGGGGGTCGAATAGGAATTTTCCAGAGTATTTTTTCCCTTATTGGCCCTGGGATTTTCTCTGTGTTATTTTTGCCTCTCCCAGGAGATTACAGGGCTGCTTAGGGGTGGGGTGGGGGAAATGAAGTGAGGGGCGGTGGGAGGAGGGGTGAGAAGCATCTAGCCATGCTGCTCCAGCCACCATGAGTGTGGGGCTCATACTGTATGATGCAGTCATGAACCATTGGTTGCTAGGTTTGATGTTTGGACACGATGGTCTAAAATTTGGAAGCGAGCCTCTGATGGAAGATTTCACTGCACCATAATTACACGTTGAATTGGTAGTCATGGTGAGCTGGAAAGTCCAATCTCCATTGGTCCTCTTCTAATCTTCTTTCTCTCCTCTCTGACTTCTTAGTTTGGAGATTGGTTAGAAGAAGATTATTTTCTTAGCTTACCTTTGGTGACATGTGGATCTTAGGGCTAGAAATTTGGTGCATTCGCACCTCTCGTTAGCTAACGGGACGCAAACGGCTTTTCGCCGGGCGTGGCGCAGCTAACGACACCCGCTAAATTCAGCAGGGGTTTAGCGCCGGCGGTAACCGGTAGCGCCCCGCTCCGCTGGCGATGGCGACGTCATCACCGTGCGCAGCGTCCTGTTTTCGCCTCGCCTGCAAAATTGGCCCGCACCCCCTGAATCTGCGCCGGGTGATGATGGCGACCGATTCAGGGGGCGGGAACGGAGCGGCAGGAGGCTGGTGGGGCGCTAAGTAAAGGGGAGCTGGCGGGCGGGGGAAATAAAATCGGCCGACTTACTTGTCGCGGCCCGTTGCCTCTTTCAACATGGGGTCCGTGCTGCGATCTGGCAGCCCGGCACACCAGTGAAGAAATTTCTCCTCACCTCAGTCCTAAATGGCCGACCCCTTATCCTGAGACTATGGGGGAGAAATTCAGTATCGCCCCATTTGGGGCGCAATTATTGGCCGGGCGCAAAGATTAGCGCCTGGCACTAATTATCGCCACCGACTGCAAACTTGACTTTTATCGCCCCTGGAGGTGATTGGAGCGCTAAATCAGGCGCTTCACACCTGTCTTAAGGCGCAAAGGCCGAGGAGCGAGGCGCTACCTCAGAGCGCTGGCGAAGCTCATGTGATGTCAGTCAGCAATGGAACACACACACAATGGCACCGGCCAGTTCTTAAAGGGGAGGGTCGATCTTGCTTTCCATCCACATCCTGCTCATTGCAGCCTTGAATCCCGGCCTGGAGAGACCTGCACATCAAATCTGCTGGAAAGAACAATGGAGAGTACCAGGGAAAGAGCTTAGAGTGCAGCCCCCACAGTCTCTTCTAAATCGATACAAGGAATGGCATAACAAAATGAACCTGCAAAGTGCTGCTCAGTACCCAAAACTCCTTCACACAGCGTTGAATCTCTCCAGAAGTCTCTTTCTCTCTCTCTCAGAATGCGTGGTTCAAAAATGGCACCAACAATAAAAGGCAGGAAGCAGTCGCCTTTAAATAGCGCTCCCCCAGTCCCTTCATGACTGCAAAACGCTCCCCTCAACCTGTCGTTGCTAGCGTCAGGTGGTAAGGCAGGGGGCCCCACTCAATATCTGCTCCGGGACGATATCGGGGCGTTGCGCACTCGACTGACGTCACGATCTGCCGGTGCAGGAGATCGTGGCGGGAGTGATTAGCGCTGCCGCAAAATGTCTAGTTAATTTCGCGAGCGGCGCAAACATCGCCGCGCCTGGGCGCTAGATGCTTTGCGCCCCATTAGCGCCCTCTTAAGGCGCTAACGGGAGGCGCAACCAACTGAATTTTTCCCCCTATGACTCCTAGTTCTAGACTCTCCAGCCAGGGGAAACAACCTCTCAGCATCTATGCTGTCAATCTCCCTCAGAATCTTATATGTTTCAATGAGATCACCTCTCATTCTCCTAAACTCCAGAGAGTATAGGTCCATTCTACTCAATCTCTCCCTCATAGGACAGCCCTCTCATTACCATAAATAAAGAAAGAAAGACTTACATGTATACAGTGCCTTTCACAATCTCAGGACGCCCCAAAGCGCTTTACAGAAGGTTTACACCCCACCCTATTTTCTTTCCATGGTGGAAAAAAGGCAGCTAGACCCCAGGGGTGCGGACCCCCGCACCAATGATATACCAATAGGGGATCCTCACGCCAAGCACCAGCCCACAGCTCCCCCATTCCCATTGTCTCCAGCGCTCTCATCCCACATTACCAGCACCTGCTGTGGGAGAGAAAATGGCAACAGTGGTTAAGGTCTGAAGTTGTTAAAATTAATGTTATGGTCAAAGGGTTGTGTGAAGTGCCTAATCGAAAGATGAGGTGCTGTTCCTCGAGCTTGCATTGAGCTTCATTGGAACAGTGTAGGAAGCTGAGGACAAGAGAGGTCAGAGTGGGAGTGGGATGGAGAATTAAAGTGACAAGCGACCAGAAGCTCAGGGTCACGCTTGTGGACTGAACGGAGGTGTTCAGCACGGCGATCACCCAATCTGCGTTTGGTCTCCCCAGTGTACAGGAGACCACATCGTGAGCAGCGAATACAGTATACTAAATTGCAAGAAGTACAAGTAAATCACTGTGTCACCTGGAAGGAGTGTTTGGGGCCCTGGATGGTGGGAAGGGAGGAGGTGAATAGGCAGGTGTTGCATCTCCTGCGCTTGCATGGGAAGATGCCGTGGGAAGGCAAACAGTCGTTGGGGGTGATGGAAGAGTGGACCAGGGTGTCACGGAGGCTATGATCCCTTTGGAATGCTGAGAAGGGAGAGGAGGGGAAAATGTGTTTGGTAATGGGATTGCGCTGGAGGTGACGGAAATGGCGGAGGATGATCTGTCGAATGCGGAGTCTGATGAGTTGGAAGATGAGGACGATGGGAATGTAGGCCACTTTAAAGGATATAGAGGCACTGGAGAAGGTGCCAAAAAAGATTTAGAAGGATGATACCAGAACTGAGAGATTATAACTATCAGGAAAGAGTGAACCAGCTTGGGCTCCTTAGAAAAAGAAGGCTGAGAGGTGACCTGCTAGAGGTCTTTAAGATTATGCAGGGATTTGATAGGGTAGACACAGAGAAGATGTTTTCACTTGTGGGGAGTCCAAAACTAGGGGCCATCAATATAAAATAGTCACAATCTTCCAATCCTCTTTAGGTATGGGGTGGTGCCAGAGGACTGGGTGATTGGAAATGTTGCACTCCTGTTTAAAAAAGGGGCGAGGGATAAACCCGGCAGCTATAGGCCAGTCAGTTTAACGTCGGTGGTGGGAAAACTTTTCGAGACAATCATCCGGGACAAAATTAATTGGTATTTGGAAAAATATGGGCTAATAAATGAAAGTCAGCACGGATTTGTTAAAGGCAAGTCGTGTTTGACTAACTTGATTGAGTACTTTGATGAAGTAAAAGTGTGGTTGATGTTGTGTATATGCACTTTCAAAAGGCATTTGATAAAGTACCACATAATAGACTTGATAGCAAAATTAAAGCCCATGGGATTAAAGGGACAGTGGCAGTGTGGATATGAAATGGTCGCGTTTATTACCAACACCAGATCTCTGATTGGTCACCTTGGAGGCAACACCTGATTTCTGATTGGCCCCTTTGGAGGACAAGACACACCCAGCAGTTTCTCTGGAATGTGTAATTAGATCCTACCTGCCTAAGTAATCAATTAGTTTTCAAAGTGTGATTCGAGCCATTCTGAATGCCTTGCTCCAGACAGAACAGAGCTCACGCAGAACAGACAGGGCTCACCGTCACTGGTTAAAACTTCTCCCACCCCCCCAACAAGTTCCAAACCTTCCTCACACCCCCGAGTTTCTGACCTTTTCCCGCCCCCTCCGGATTCCTGACCGTCTCCTCCTGCCCAAGTTCCTCCCCGCAAGTTCCTGACCTTTTCCCCCTGCCTAAGTTCCTGAACTCCCACCCACCTGAGTTCCTGACCTCCTCTCCAAGTTTCTGACCTCCCCCCCACCCAAGTTCCTGACCTCCCCTCTCCCTCCCCCAAGTTCCTGACCTTCTCCTCCTGCCCAAGTTCCTCCCCACCCCAGGTTCCTGACCTTCTCCCCCTGCCTAAGTTCCTGACCTCGCCCCCCCACCCCCCGAGTTCCTGACATCCCCCCAAGTTTCTGACCCTGACCTCCCTCCCACCCGAGTTCCTGACCTTCTCCCCCTGCCCAAGTTCCTCCCCCCCCCCCGGGTTCATGACCTTCTCCCCCCAACAAGTTCCGACCTTCCCGCCCCCCCACCCCCCCATAGATGGAGCATTGTGTGTGGGTCACGGTTTGTTAACAGGTTTATTGGGTATGAAGTGAATAGTGACAGTGTCATGACTTCCGGATTTCTTTCAGTCCAATGATATCACTTGCCACACATGCTTTCCGAGAAATCAACCAGGGGGAGGAGAGGGAGCACGTGGTTGGGGTATAAAGGGGGCGAGGTTGGAAGAACGTGATCCGTCTTACCACCTGGATCACGTTCTCGCTCTCATCCCCTCCCCCCTTTAGACCATGATCGTGTTATTCCCCCTTCCCCACTATGCTCTCCATGCTCTTTACCCTCCCCGCGAGTTCCTGACCTCCTTCCCCTCCCACCCGAGTTCCTGACCTCATCTCCCCTCCGATCCTCTCTCCCACTCCTCTCTCCCCCCTCCGATTCCCTTGCTCTCTCACTCCCCCAGTCTCTCTCTCTCCCCCCTCCGATACACACTCTCTCTCCCCCCTCTCTCTCTCCCCTTTCGATCCTCTCTCTCCCCCCTCTGATCCCCTCTCTCTCTACCCTCCGATCCCCTCTCTCCCCCCTCCAATTCCCTCTGTCCCTCTCCCCAGTCTCTCTCTCTCTCCCCCCTCTGATCCCCTTTCCATCCCCCCTCCGATTCCCTCTCTCTCTCTCTCCCCGTCTCTCTCTCTCCCAGTCTCCCTCTCTCTCTCCCCCTCCGATCCTCTGTATCTCTCCCCATCCGATTCCCTCTCTCTTCCTCCCCCGTTTCTCTCTCTCTCCCCTTTCGATCCTCTCTCTCCCCCTCTGATCCTCTCTCTCTCCCCGCTTTCGATCCTCTCTCTCTCTCCCCCCTCCGATTCCCTCTCTCGCTCCCCCTTCCCCTGTCCCCTCTCTCTCCCCCCTCCGATCCTCTCTCTCTCCCCCCTTCGATACTCTTTCTCGCTCCCCCTTCCCCTGTCCCCTCTCTCTCCCCCCTCCGATCCTCTCACTCTCCCCCCTCCAATACCCTCTCTCTCCCCTCCGATCCCCTCTCTCTCTCTCCACCTTCCGATTCTCTCTCTCCCCCGTCTCTCTCTCCCTCTCTCACCCCTCTGATCCTCTCTCTCTCCCCCCTCCGATCCTCACTCTCTCTCCCCCAGTCTCTCTCTCCCTCTCTCACCCCTCTGATCCCCTCTCTCTCCCCCCTCCGATTTTCTCTCTCTCCTTTCGATCCCCTCTCTCTCCCCTTTTGATCCACACTCTCCGCCCCTCCAATTCCCTCTTCTTTCTTCCCTTTCGATCCTCTCTCTCTCCCTCCGCCAATCCGCTCTCTCCCTCCCCCCTCTGATTCCTTCTCTCTCCCATTTCGATCCTCTCTCACTCCCCCGATCCCCTCTCTCCCCCTCCAATTCCCTCTCTCTCCCCCAGTCTCTCTCTCTACCCCCTCCGATACCCTCTCCCTCCCTCCTCCGATTCCCTCTCTCTCTCCCCTGTCTCTCTCTCTCCCAGTCTCTCTCTCTCTCTCTCCCCCTCCGATCCTCTCTCTCTCTCCCCCATCCGATTCCCTCTCTCTCCCTCCCCCGTTTCTCTCTCTCTCTCCCCTTTCGATCCTCTCTCTCCCCCTCTGATCCTCTCTCTCTCTCCCCTTCTGATCCTCTCTCTCTCCCCGCTTTCGATCCTCTCTCTCTCTCTCCCCCTTCCGATACCCTCTCTCGCTCCCCCTTCCCCTGTCCCCTCTCTCTCCTCCCTCCGATCCTCTCACTCTCCCCCCTCCAATACCCTCTCTCTCCCCTCCGATCCCGTCTCTCTCTCTCCACCTTCCGATTCTCTCTCTCCCCCAGTCTTTCTCTCTCCCCAGTCTCTCTTTCTCTCTCTCTCTCCCCCAGTCTCTCTCTCCCTCTCTCAGCCCTCTGATCCTCTCTCTCTCCCCCGTCCGATCCTCTCTCTCTCTCCCCCTCCGATCCCCTCTCTCGCTCCCCCTTCCCCTGTCTCCTCTCTCTCCCCCCTCCGATCCTCTCTCTCTACCCCCTCCGATACCCTCTCTCGCTCCCCCTTCCCCTATCCCCTCTCTCTCCCCCCTCCGATCCTCTCACTCTCCCCCCTCCAATACCCTCTCTCTCCCCTCCGATCCCCTCTCTCTCTCTCCACCTTCCGATTCTCTCTCTCCCCTAGTCTCTCTCTCTCTCTCTCTCTCCCCCAGTCTCTCTCTCCCTCTCTCACCCCTCTGCTCCTCCCTCTCTCATCCCTCTGCTCCTCTCTCTCTCCCCCCTCCGATCCTCTCTCTCTCCCCCCTCCGATCCTCTCACTCTCCCCCCTCCAATACCCTCTCTCTCCCCCTTCCCCTGTCCCCTCTCTCTCCCCTCCGATCCCCTCTCTCTCTCTCCACCTTCCGATTCTCTCTCTCCCCGTCTCTCTCTCTCCCCCAGTCTCTCTCTCCCTCTCTCACCCCTCTGATCCTCTCTCTCTGCCCCCTCCGATCCTCTCTCTCTCTCTCTCTCTCCCCCAGTCTCCCTCTCTCTCTCCCCCAGTCTCTATCTCCCTCTCTCACCCCTCCGATCCCCTCTCTTTCCCCCCTCCGATTTTCTCTCTCTCTCTCCTTTCGATCCCCTCTCTCTCCCCTTTCGATCCACACTCTCTGCCCCTCCAATTCCCTCTTCTTTCTTCCCTTTCGATCCTCTCTCTCTCCCTCCAATCCACTCTCTCCCTCCCCCCTCTGATTCCTCCTCTCTCCCATTTCGATCCTCTCTCACTCCACCGATCCCCTCTCTCTCTCCCCCTCCAATTCCCTCTCTCTCACCCAGTCTCTCTCTCTCTCCCCGCTCCGATCCTCTCTCTCTCCCCCTCCAATTCCCTCTCTATCCCCCAGTCTCTCTCTCTCTCCCTGCTCCGATCCTCTCTCTCACCCCTCCAATTCCCTCTCTATCTCTCCCCCGTCTCTCGCTCTCTCTCCCCCCCAGTCTCTCTCTCCCTCTCTCACCCCTCTGATCCTCTCTCTCTCCCCCCTCCGATTCCCTCTCTCTCTCTCTCTCCCCCAGTCTTTCTCTCTCTCCCCCTCAGATCCTCTCTCTCTCCCCCTCTGATCCTCTCTCTCTCCCCCTCTGATCCTCTCTCTCTCTCCCCCCCGATCCTCTCTCTCTCTCCCCCCTCCGATTCCCTCTCTCTCTCTGGCCCCCACCCTCTCTCTCTCTCCCCCTCAGATCCTCTCTCTCTCCCCCTCTGATCCTAGAAAGTAAAACTAAAACTAGTGGGATTTGGTTAGTTTAAAAAGGAATAAGAGGAGTACAGTATACATTGGTCTAAGTAAGCTTCGGGAAAACAAAAGTCAATAAATAAACTAAAACTAGAAAATTAAAAAGTAATATAAGGGTTAAGTCATGGCAGTAGAGCTCGGACCTGTGTCATGCTCCTCCTGTAACATGTGGGAAATCAGGGACGCTTCCTGTGTCCCTGACAACCATGTGTGCGGGAAGTGTGTCCAGCTGCAGCTCATGTGGGACCGCATGACGGCCCTTGAGCTGCGGATGGACTCACTTTGGAGCATCCACGATTCTGAGAGGGTTGTGGATAACACATTTAGTGAGTTGGTCACACCGCAGGTTAAGGCCAGCGTAGATAGTACATGGGTGACCAAAAGGCAGAGCAAGGGCAGGAAGGTAGTGCAGAAATCCCCTGGGGTTGTCTCCCTTAGCAACAGGTTCACCGCCTTAGGTGCTGTTGTCGGGGGGGATGACTCATCGGGGGAAGGCACCAGCAGCCAGGCTCATGGCACCATGACTGGCTCTGTTGCAAAGAAGGGAGGGAAAAAGAGTGGCAGGGCTATAGTAATAGGGGATTCGATTGTAAGGGGAATAGATAGGGGTTTCTGTGGTCGCGACCGAGACTCCAGGATGGTATGTTGCCTCCCTGGTGCAAGGGTCAAGGATGTCTCGGCGCGGGTGCAGAACATTCTGGAAGGGGAGGGGGAACAGCCAGTTGTCGTGATACATGTTGGTACCAACGACGTAGCTAAAAAAAGGGAAGAGGTCCTACAAGTAGAATTTAGGGAGTTAGGAGCCAAGCTAAAAAGTAGGACCTCGAAGGTAGTAATCTCTGGATTACTACCAGTGCCACGTGCTAGTAAGAGTACAGAGAACAGGATAGTTAGGCTAAATACGTGGCTTGAGCAGTGGTGTAAGAGGGAGGGTTTTAAATTTTTGAGGCATTGGAACCAGTTTTGTGGTAGGTGTGATCTATACAAAAGGGACGGTCTACACCTGTGCAAAGATGGAACTGATGTTCTCGGGGTAATTTTTGATAAAGCAGTTCGGGAGCATTTAAACTAGTATGGCAGGGGGCTAGAAACCTATGTAGTGAAATAGAGGAAAGTGAAAGGCAGACAGAAATAAATGGTAAAAGGGTGAGGAACAAAAAACAAAGGGCCAAACTAATTCATAAAAAATGTGAGCATAAAAAAAGCCTGAGGGTTTTTTACCTTAATGCGAGAAGCATCAGGAACAAGGTAGATGAATTAGCTGTGGAAATAGAGGTTAATAATTATGATCTAATTGGGATTACGGAAACATGGTTGCAGGGTGAGCAGGGCTGGGAGCTTAACATACAGGGGTATTCAGTATTTAGGAAGGATCGACAAAAAAGAAAGGGAGGAGGGGTAGCATTGCTGGTAAAAGAGGGGATAAATGCAATTGAAAGGAAGGATATTAACTCAGTTAATACAGAATCTATATGGGTGGAGCTAAGAAATAGCGAGGGGCGAAAAACATTAATAGGAGTGGTATATAGGCCTCCAAATAGTAAAATAGAGGTTGGGGAGGGCATCACGAGGGAAATTAGAGAAGCGTGCAATAAGAGCACAGCTGTCATCATAGGTGACTTTAACTTACATATAGATTGGAATAGCCTAATCAGTAAAAATAATGAGGAGGAGGAATTCCTTGAGTGTTTAAGGGATGGTTATCTGGATCAATATGTCGAGGAACCAACTCAGGAACAGGCTATATTGGACTGGGTACTGTGCAATGAGAAGGGACTAATTAGTAATCTTGTTGTACGGGGACCCTTGGGTCAGAGCGATCATAACATGATCGATTTCTCACTCGAAATGGAGAGCGAAGAAATTGACTCAGAGACTAAGGTCCTGAATTTAAACAAGGGGAATTATGATGCCATTAGACGGGAACTGAGTAGGTCTGATTGGACAACGTTCCTGGGAGGACTGGAGGTAGATAAACAATGGCAAGCATTTAAAGATAGAATGACAAAATTGCAAAAATTGTTTATACCAATCTGGCATAAAAGGAAATCTAAAAAGGTGACTCAACCGTGGATAACAGGGGAAATTAGAGACAGCATAAAATCCAAAGATAGGGCGTATAAAATAGCCAAAAAAAGCGCCAGAGCGGAAGATTGGGAACAGTTTAAGATAGAGCAAAGGAGGACAAAGGGCTTAATCAAGAAGGGCAAAATAGCTTACGAAAGCAAGCTGGCGGAAAATATAAAAACTAACTCCAAAAGCTTTTATAAGTATATCAAGAGGAAAAGACTGGTGAAAACCAAAGTTGGCCCATTGCAGTCAGATACGGGGGAATATATAACGGGAAATAAGGAAATGGCAGACCAACTAAATGCATACTTTGGGTCAGTCTTTACGAAGGAAGACACAAAAAACCTCCCTGGGATATCGGGAAAAATAGGGACATTGGCAAAGGAGGAACTGACGCAAATCAATATCTCTAAGGATATGGTGTTAAGGAAGCTAAAGGGATTGAAGGCGGACAAATCCCCAGGGCCTGATAACATGCATCCTAGGGTACTGAAGGAGGTGGCCCTAGAGATAGCGGATGCACTAAGTATGATTTTTCAGAATTCATTAGACTCGGGAACAGTGCCCATGGATTGGAGGGTAGCTAACGTTACCCCACTATTCAAAAAGGGGGGTAGGGAAAAAGCAGGTAATTACAGACCTGTAAGCCTTACATCAGTTGTGGGCAAAATGCTGGAGTCCATCATTAAGGATGAAATAGCGGAGCACTTAGCAAATGGGGACAGGATAGGACAGAGTCAACATGGATTTACAAAGGGTAAATCGTGCTTGACTAATCTATTGGAATTTTTTGAGGGAGTAACTGGTAAAATAGATGGGGGAGAGCCAGTAGATGTGGTGTACCTGGACTTCCAAAAGGCCTTCGATAAGGTCCCACATAAAAGATTAGCAGGGAAAATTGAAGCTCATGGGATAAAGGGGAAAGTATTGACGTGGATAGAGAACTGGCTGTCAGATAGAAAACAGAGAGTTGGAATAAACGGCTCATTTTCTGAATGGCAGGCAGTAACAAGTGGGGTACCACAGGGATCTGTCCTGGGTCCCCAGCTGTTCACAATTTACATTAATGACCTGGATCAGGGAGTCGGATGCAGCATTTCCAAATTTGCAGACGACACTAAACTAGGAGGGGGGGGTGGGCTCAGAGGAGGAGACCAGGAAGCTCCAGAGCGATTTGGACAGACTGGGTGATTGGGCGGATAAATGGCAGATGCACTATAATGTGGACAAGTGCGAAGTTATCCACCTTGGGTGCAGGAACGGGAGGGCAAATTATTATTTAAATGGCAATAAATTGGGAGAGGGGGAAGTACAGAGAGACCTGGGTGTTCTTGTACACCAGTCACTGAAGGCGAGCATGCAGGTGCAACAGGCGGTCAAGAAGGCAAACGGTATGCTGGCCTTCATAGCAAAAGGGTTGGAATACAGGAACAGGGATACCTTGCTGCAGCTGTACAGGGCACTGGTGAGACCACACCTCGAGTACTGTGTACAGTTTTGGTCGCCTCATCTGAGGAAAGATGTTCTTGCCATGGAGGGGGTGCAGCGGCGATTCACCAGGCTGATACCAGGAATGGCGGGATTGACCTATGAGGAGAGACTATGTAGTTTAGGGATGTACACACTGGAGTTTAGAAGATTGAGAGGGGACCTCATAGAAGTGTATAAAATTCTGACAGGTCTAGACAGACTAGATGCAGAAGGAATGTTTCCCTTGGCGGGTGAGAACAGAACTAGAGGACATAATTTAAGGATAAGGGCTAAACCATTTAGGACAGAAATGAGGGGGAATTTCTTCACTCAGAGGGTGGTGAACCTGTGGAACTCATTGCCACAGAGGGCAGTGTACGCCAGCTCATTAAATATATTTAAGAGGGAATTAGATATATTTCTACAGGCAAAAGGGGTTAAGGGTTACGGAGAGAAGGCGGGGACGGGATACTGAATTGGAGGATCAGCCATGATCTCATTAAATAGCGGAGCAGGCTCGAAGGGCCGGATGGCCTACTCCTGCTCCTATCTTCTATGTATCTATGTATCTATGATCCTCTCTCTCTCCCCCTCAGATCCTCTCTCTCTCCCCCTCTGATCCTCTCTCTCTCCCCCCTGATCCTCTCTCTCTCTCCCCCCTCCGATTCCCTCTCTCTCTCTCGCCCCCACCCTCTCTCTCTCTCCCCCTCAGATCCTCTCTCTCTCCCCCTCTGATCCTCTCTCTCTCCCCCTCTGATCCTCTCTCTCTCTCCCCCCCGATCCTCTCTCGCTCTCCCCCCCCGATCCTCTCTCTCTCCCCCCTCCGATTCTCTCTCTCTCTCTCCCCCAGTCTCTCTCTCTCTCCCCCTCTGATCCTTTCTCCCACTCTGATCCTCTTTTTCTCCCCCTCTGATCCTCACTCTCTCTCCCCCTCTGAACCTCTCTCTCTCCCCCTCTGATCCTCTCTCTCTCCCCCTCTGATCCTCTCTCTCTCTCTCTCCCCTTTCGATCCTCTCTCTTCCCCCCCCCACCACCCCGGCCACCAATGGATCCAGTGGCCTTCTCCCATGGAGGTGAGGAAAACGTGGTCGGAACTGTTGGGTACTGCGCATGCGTGGCATCGGAAACAGTGCGCATGTGCAGAAGGCGATCAGGTGCCCATGCAAAGCTCTCAAACACCGCGTGCATGCCCATAACCCATGCAGAATGTTCGTGCAGATAATCACTCCGATACGAAATTGGCTAAGGGACAGAAAACAGAGAGTAGTGGTGAACGGTTGTTTTTCAGACTGGAGGGAAGTTTACAGTGGTGTCCCCCAGGGGTCGGTACTAGGATCACTGCTCTTTTTGATATATATTAGTGACCTGGACTTGGGTATACAGGGCATAATTTCAAAGTTTGCAGATGACATGAAACTCAGAAATGTAGTAAACAATGAGGAGGATAGTAAAAGAATTCAGGAGGGCGTAGACAGACTGGTGAAATGGGCGGACACGTGGCAGATAAAATTTAACGCAGAGAAGTGTGAAGTGATACATTTTGGTTGGAAGAATGAGTAGAGGCTATGGGCTGGATTTTGAAGTTGGAGTCGTGTCGGGGTCGGGAATCACACATTCTGGCTTGTGAACCCGCCTCTATTGAGATGTGGCCAACCCACTGTATTTTCCCTTGATTGACCTTGTTGAGCCCGCCCAGTGGGCTCAGCAGGCCAATTAAGGGCCACCCGGCAACAGGTGATGTCACAGACTGACATTTCATCTGTCAAGAGCTTTTGACAGATGAAATATCAGCGTTTGACAGCTCTGTGAAGCTGTCAAACACTCACAATATGATTTCTAACTTCAGTCCTTCCTTTCAGGCTGAGTTAGAAATCATTCCAGCACAGAAAACAGAAGGCTGCTGTTTTTGACAGGTCCACGGCTTTCCTGCTTTCTGTGCCAGTGAGATTTCTAACTCCCAAGAACTGAAGGGCTGACACCTGCAGGAGGAAGTTAAGGTAAGTAAAACTTTTTCCAACACTTAGCACTTACCTTACACACTTACCTCTGCACACATGCACCCATCACTCACCTGCCCACCGGACATATCGACCCCTCCAACCCCTGCAGACCTACGGCCCCACCCGATAACTTGGAGTGTTTGCCACCTGTCGGGAAGCCCACACTTTTCTTTTTAAAATAGGGATTATGCAAAAAACTGCCTGTTAACAACCTGTTTTTACAGGCAGTTAATTGTCACTATTCCCTTCCCGCCTCGGGGAGTCGGGTCTCAGACCAGGTCAGGTACCCGCTGCCAGAGAAACTGGCATGGAGGCGGGTTGGAGTCGGGATGGGGTCGGGACCCCCGATTCTGCAACTTTAACCCCCCCCCCCCCCGCCCGCCTCCAAACCCGACTCCACGGGTCATTGAACATCCAGCCCAATATGAATTAAACGGTACAATTTTAAAGGGGTTGCAGGAACAGAGAGACCTGGGGGTATACGTACACAAATCTTTGAAGGTGGCAGGACAAGTTGAGGAGGCTGTTAAAAAAGCTTATGGAATCCTTGGCTTTATTAATAGAGGAATAGAGTACAAAAGCAAGGAAGTTATGTTGAAACTTTATGAAACACTGGTTAGGCCTCAGCTGGAATATCGTGTCTAATTCTGGGCACCGCACTTTAGGAAGGATGTCAAGGTCTTGGAGAGGGTGCAGAAGAGATTTACTAGAATGGTACCGGGGATGAGAGACTGGAGAAGCTGGGGTTGTCCTCCTTAGACCAGGGAAGGTTAAAGGGAGATTTGATAGAGGTGTTCAAAATCATGAAGGGTTTTGATCGAGTAAATAGGAGAAACTGTTTCCAGTGGCAGAAGGGTCGGTAACCAGAGGACACAGATTTAAGGTGATTGGCAAAAGAACCAGAGGCGACATGAGGAAACATTCTTTTACACGGTGAGTTGTTATGATCTGGAATGCGCTGCCTGAAAGGGCGGTGGAAGCAGATTCGATAGTAACTTTCAAAAGGGAATTGGATAAATACTTGAAGGGAAAAAAATTGCAGGTATCTGGGGAAAGAGCGGGGGAGTAGAACTAGTTGGATCGCTCTTTCAAAGAGCCGGCACAGGCACAATAGGCCGAGGCTCCTTCTGTGCTGTATCATTCTATGATTCTATGAAATCCAATAAGGAACTCAGGAGAAACTTTTTTACTCAAGAGACTGGTTAGAATGTAGAATTTGCTACCACACAGAGAGGTTGAGGCGAACAGCATATATAAATTTATGGGGAAGCTAGATATGTACATGAGGGAGAAAGGAATAGAAGGATATGTTGATAGGGTGAGATGGAGTAAGGTGGGAGGACGGTCGTGTGGAGCTTAAACACCTTTTGGGCCGAATGGCCTGTTTCTGTGCAGTAACTACTTTGTAATACTATGTGAATATTTGATGGACACGGTCGAGGGCCCTGTCTACCACATTGGGGGAGAAATCTCTGCTGAGGAAAAAGGAGAACAGTCTGGAGGTTCTGCTGTGGAAGGTGGCATAGTCAGAGCAGTTGTGACAGGGTCGGAGAAACTAGGAGAAGGGAATGGAGTCCTTCCAGGAAGCGGGTGGGAAGAAGTATAATCAAGGCAGCAGTGAGAGTCAGTGGCCTCATAGTAGAACTCAGTGAACAGTCTTTGCCCAGAGATGGAGCTGCAGAAATCGAGGAAGGGGAGGGAAGAGTCAGCAATGGAACACGTAAAGGTAAGCAAGGGGTGGAAGTTAGAAGCAAAATTAATGAAATTCTGCAGCTCAGGGCAAGAACAGGAAGCGTCACTGACACAGTCATCTACGTACTCGGAACAAGAGGCCAGGAAGGGAACTTGAGTAGACTGGAACAAAGAATGTTCAACATATTCCACAGAAAAGACAAGCATAGCTTGGATCCGTGCGGGTTCTCACAGCAAAACATTTTATTTGAAGGAAGTCAGTGGAGTTAAAGGAAACGGTTGTTCAATGTGAGAACAAGTGCGGCCAGGTGGAGGAGGGTGGTGGTGGATAGGGACTGGGTGGACCGCTGTTCAAGGAAGAAGCGGAGGGCCCGCAGGCCGTCCTGGTGGGGGATGGAGGCGTAGAGGGACTGAACATCCGTGGTGAAGAGGAGACGGTTAGGGCTAGGAAACTGGAATGGGTTAAAGTGGCGGAGGACGTCAGAAGAGTTGTGGATGTAGGTCGGAAGAATATATTCAGGATGAGAAGAAATAAGTTCCGTGAGGCAGGAGCAGGCTGGAATGATGGGTCTACGGAGACAGTCTTGGGGAGGAGGTAGAAGAGAGCTGTGCGGGTTGCGATACTATTACTGCATTGAGTTTAACACACACCGCCCCACGGGAATGGGGCGGGGCATTTAAAATGGACATTGAGACTTACCACCACTTTCACGCTGGAATCCGACTGGCCGCCATTTTAACTGCTCGCTGCAGTTAGATATCTGAGGTGCTGCCGGAAGCAGGCGGAGGCTCATATATTGATGCAAATCGGGCCCCCTCCTCCTATTGGTCATTGCCCTTAACCCCCTTCTCCCAACGGATATCGCTCTTTAGCCCCCTCATCCCACTGGTGTTCCTGATGGTCACAGGCCACCAGCCCCAATGGCAGAGACTAAGACAATGTAGGGTCTGAAACAGGGGACCCCTCACAAGCTTTACATGTTGAATTCCAAGAAATTTGCATTTATGTAGCGCCTTTTACATCCTCCAGAGATCACAAAGCGTTTCACAAACAAAGAAGTACTTTTGAAGCGTAGTCACTGTTGTAATAGGATAATGTGGCAGCCAATTTACGCGAAACAAGATCCCACAAACAGCAATGAAATAAATGACCATATTATCTATTTTTGATGGTGTTGATTGAGGGAGGAATATTGGCCTAGGACCTCGGGGAGAACGCCCCATCTCTTCTTCAAATAATGCCATGGGATCTTCAACATTAACGGGGCTTCAGTTTATTGTCGCATCGAAAAGAAAAGAGACGGAAAGGCTCACTTCTCAGGTACGGAACAAGCTGGTGGTGTTCACTTGGCAACCTTAAGCAGACAGCACTCAATGTCTACCGTACAGCCCTGAGACAGATGGCGTCCCCCATCTCCACGCCACGCTCTCCATTGGGCGGGTGTAGCACAGCACACCGGCACGATGGTTCCTTCCCACACTCTGCCGTACGTCGGACGGTAAGCGTGAGCTTCCTCCCTTGGAGTCAGTGGGGGTAATTTTCTGAGCTCGTGCTCCCGGCAGAGGGCTTCGCCTGCTGGGAGGGCAAACTCGGACAACGACCCTGCTGAGTGTTGGAGCAGGCTGTTGGCCCCGGGGAGACATCGCAGCTGCTCCTGATCCAAGCGTTGCTGGGTACCAATCAGGAACGGAGGGACCTCGGCCAGCTCTCATCCACCTCAGCTCCAATGCACCAATTCTGGCTGTTTCTCGCACCGTCAGAAACAGAGTGACAGAAAATTATGGAGTTTAGCTCCACTCTAAAAAAAGAAGAGGCTCTCAGAATTCCTTCATGAATTAAAGATAGATCTCTCACTTCTAATTACTCATCACTCGCGAGCTCATGGGCTCTACTGTTGTTTCCAGTCTCTGTTCCTGATAACCAGGGGATGCGTAAACCCTAGTGTGGGCTGCGTGCTAGCTTTATATCACGAGAGAGCTCACAGCTTATCCAAGGAGTTCCCAAGTCACACCTGGTGGTGTTGGTTGAGGTGATACTTATTTTTCTGAATTTGTTTTTGACTGTGGGCGACGCTGAAAAAAAAGGATTTATTGTCCATCTCTGGATGCCCAGAGAAGATGGTGGTGGACCATCTCCTAGAACCTCCATAGTCCTTGTATGGATGGTGCTCTTTTATGAGTGTGTTTTCTAATGATTTACTTATCTGATGGGCTACTTCAGAAGGCATTGAGTCAACCCTTGTGTTCTCCCTTGAATTTAGAACATTGAGGGATCTTTAGGATAATAACAGGTTTGATCGGGTAGATACAGAGAAACTATTTCCTCTGGTGGGGAAATGCAGAACACAAGAGGGCACAATCTTAAAATTAGAGCCAGGCCATTCAGGAGTGAAGTCAGGAAGCACTTTTTCACACAAAAGGGTAGTGGAAATCTGGAACTCTCTCCCCCAAAAGGCTGTAGATGCTGGGACAATTGGAGCTTTCATGACTGAGATGGATAGATTTTTGTTGGGTAAGGGTATCAGCGGGTATGGAGCAAAGGCGGGCAAATGGAGTTGAGGTACCGATCAGCCAAGATCTAATTGAATGGTGGAACAGGCTCGAGGGGCTGAATGGCCTCCTCCTGTTCCTAACCACAGAGTGTAGGACTGGAGTCATGTGTAGGCCCCGACCTGATGATCATTAGTGAACCAGTTGGGTTTTTCTAGCCCCCTTGTGGTTATTTTACTTGGTTGCAACCCACAAGTGACCGGATTTGTTGAATTCACACGCGGTGTGCAAACCTTAACCAGGGTCGCCCCAGATAACGACAGCCCGGTTGGATCATTTGGAGTGCGTGGTAAGTTTATTTGTGTGCCATGCAGACTTGGTCTTGGTTATGGTCATGTAATTGGTGATTTGATGGCGACGCAAAATGCCTCCGTTTGGCGACTTTCTGATGATCAGGACGGAGTGCTGACAGCAGGAGGAGCTGCTTGCGTACCATGGCACGACACGGTGCGTGGTCCAAGTGGGAGGCGTGGTTTGTCCATGTTATGTGGTGATGAACAGTGAACTGCGATGTAGGGGCACAACTGTAGGGGGGCGCAACTTTCCCACATTACAACAGTGACTACACTCCAAAAGTACTTCATTGGCTGTAAAGCACTTTGAGACGTCCGGTGGTCATGAAAGGCGCTATATAAATTTAAGTCTTTCTTTTTTTTTCTTTAACTGTAGGGGACATAAGAACATAAGAACATAAGAAATAGGAGCAGGATTAGGCCACTTGGCCCCTCGAGCCTGCTCCGCCATTCAATAAGATCATGGCTGATCTTGAGCTCAAAGCCACTTCCCAGCCCGCTCCCCATAACCCTTCACTCCCTTACCTTGCAAAAATCTGTCTATCTCCACCTTAAATGTATTTAATGACCCAGCCTCCACAGCTCTCTGGGGCAGAGAATTCCACAGATTTACGACCCTCTGAGAGAAGAAATTCCTCCTCATCTCAGTTCTAAAAGGGCGATCCTCTATTCTGAAACTATGACCCGAGTTCTAGATTTCCCCACGAGGGGAAACATCCTCTCTCTGCATCTACCTTGTCGAGCCCCCTCAGTATCTTATATGTTTCAATAAGATCACCTCTCATTGGGGTGATCTTGTCTGTATGGGGCGCAACTGTACAGGCACAACTGTAGGGGCATAGCTGTAGGGGCATAACCGTTCTCTAAATGAAACGCAGCTTACCAACCCTGTGGGTGGGGTTTAATTGATACTATGACATTGCTGCTGATGAGGTCGCACTCTTTGCTGATGAGGTCGCACTGAACCTGTTGGCACTGCGTGTACGGTGTAAATGAGGAGTAACAGTGTGTGCATCCCATGATTCCCCGCACAACGGCTACCTGGAGTCACTGCAGGGCATACGGGAGGCTGAGAATTTCCTGGAGCGCCTGCCACAAGTGGTGGTCACCCTGCAGCCTACAGAGAGTTCAGCAGAATAGTAAATGGATGGCCATCCGGCAGGGTCGGGAAGAGGCAGGCAGTGCAGGAATCTTTCGGGAAGGTGGCACTCTAAAACAGGTTTTTAGTGTTGAGGGTGACGACACCTTGGGAGTGCAGGCTCGAGCACATCCACGGCACTGCAGGGAGCACAGCTAAGTGTAGAAGTACAGTGGTCATAGGGGTTTCGATAGTCGGGGGATAAACAGGTGTTATTGCAACCACCGACTTGAGTTCCACGTGGTGTGTTGCCTCCCTGGTGCCAGGGTAAAGGATATCATTGAACGGGTGCAGAACATTCTGCGGGAAGGGGAACAGCCAGAAGTTGTGGTCCATGTGGGAACCAACGACATCAAAAGGAAAATGGTTGAGGTCCTGTAGTCACAGTTTCAGGAACTCGGAAGGAAATTAAAGAGCAGGACCTCAAAGGTAGTAATCTCTGGATTACTCCCAGTGCCATGTGCTAGTGAGTTTAGGAATAGTAGGATAAAACAGGTTAACGCGGGGCTGGAGAAATGGTGCAGGAGGGAGGGCTTCAGATTCCTGGGGCATTGGGACCAGTTCTGTGGTAGGAGGGACCTGTTCAAAGTGGATGGATTTCACCTCAACAGAGCTGGGACCAATGTCCTCATGGGAAGGTAAACTAGTGCTGTGGGGGAGGATTTAAACTAATTTGGCAGGGAGATGGTCATCAGGATGAAACATTAGAGAGGAGAAACAAGGTGCACAGTGGATTGGGAGAGACAAATAGCCCTAGAGTAAAGAATAGTTCAGAAATAGGAGGATCAGACAGGGGGCAAATGCAAGTCAGTCTAAGGGATTTGGAGTCCATGTACGTAAATGCACATAGTGTGGTAAATAAGGTTGGTGAGCTGCAGATACAAGTCCCCACATGGGACTATGATATAATGGCAATAACAGAGACCTGGCTCAAAGAAGGGGAGGATTGGGAACTTAATGTTCCTGACGACAAGGTATTCAGGAAAGATAGGGAAGGAAGGCGGGGTGACAGTATTGATCAAATAAACTATCATACCACTGGAGAGGGCTGATGTAGTTGAGGGGTCAAAAACAGAATCTAATTGGTTAGAATTAAGGAACAATAGAGGAGCTACTACACTACTGGGTGTATAATATAGGCCACCAAATCGTGGGAAAGAGATAGAGGAGCAAATCTGCAGGCAAATTACAGAAAGATGCAAGAACTACAGAGTAGTGATAATGGGGGACTTCAATTATCCTAATATAGACTGGGATAATAATAGTGTAAAGGGCAAATAGGGGGAGGAACCCCTGAAATGTGTACAGGAGAACTTTCTTGATCAGCGTGTTTCCAGCCCAACGAGGAAGGAAGCAGTGATGGATCTAGTTCTGGGGAGTGAAGTGGAGCAAGTGGAGTCCATTTCAGTGGGAGCATTTGGGAAACAGTGATCATATATCGTGAGGTTTAGAGTAGTGATGGAAAAGGACAAGGAACAATCAAGCGTAATAATACTTAACTGGAGGAGGGCTAATTTCAGTGAGTTGAAAAGGGATCTGGCCCAGGTGGATTGGAATCAAAAATTGGTAGGCAAAACAGCGATTGAACAATGTGTCTGAAAAGACAGATGACAGTCTGTTCTTTGTTGACACAGGGGATGAAAAGAAAGATCTGCTCCGTAATAAAGGAAAATTGAAGCCTCTGCGGATCGACCTAATTCTACATTCAAAGAGGAGATGGTTCGGGTACAGAGTAGACACATTCCCAGGGGCGGAAAGGAAGGGCATCCAAAGCTAGATCTCCTTCCTCTTCCTTGGTCAGGAACTGCCGTTAAGTAGTGAGGAGAAGTCAAGAACCAGAAGAAAAATCTTTAAAAGGAGATAAAACAAGAAACTACAAAAAGATAGACTTGCATTTATGCAGCACCATTCACGACCTCAGGACATTCCAAACCGTTTCACAGCCAATTAAATACTTTTGAAGAGTAATCACTGTTGTAATGTAGGAAACGCAGCAGCCAATTTGCGCACAGCAAGGTCCCACAAACAGCAATGTGACCATGACCAGATAATCTGTTTTAGTGATGTTAGTTGAGGGATAAATATTGGTCAGGACACCGGGGAGGACTTCGAATAAATGCCATGGGATCTTTTACGTCAACCTGAGAGGGCAGATGGGGCCTCGGTTTAATGTCTCATCTGAAAGACGGCCCTTCTGACAGTGCAGCACTCCCTCAGTACTGCACTGTAGTGTCAGCCTAGGTTTTGTGCTTAAGTCGCTTGAGCACAAAAGGTAAGATTGCTACCACTGAGCCAGGACAAGAAAAGGCTGTCCGCTCTCCTTCCACAGGGCACGCCTGATCTGTCCTACAACGGACTGCGCTCTACACCCAGTGAAAAGTTCTGCATACACATTCTCTGAAATCTCTGTCTATATCCGATTCAACCTTCCCCTGACGATACCCTCCCCGATAGCCCTGTAAGTAAGTATAACTCCGACTCTCTCTCTCTCTCTCTCTCTCTCTTGCAGTAATATTGAATGGGAAAACTCTAAAACACATGGGGGGGTTGGGGTTAACAGATGGATTGTTAGTGTTGATTCATTCAAATGCAAATTAGATAACATTTTGGGATCCAGTATATGAGTAATTTGAGACATGACATGTGGTAAGTGTAGCATTCTTGGGAGGAATAGGTGACTTTGGACCTAATGTTCCCAAAGCTCTCTACCATTGGGGTTTTCCTCACTTCATGTCTGGGTCTGTTGTAGATTAATTGATAAGGATTGATTGGCATGATCAGTCAGTAACTCCATCTTCGTTGTATTATGTGGCTACCAGGAGGGTAGAAGGTGAACTAGATGGATCTGGGTCTTTTTTTCATCTCGCAATTCCTATGTTCTGATGACGGAGGTCTCGGTGAGTGAACTCTCACCACTTGACACTCTCACAGACCTATAAGTTGCTCTTGTATCTTTCCCCAGTGAACATTTATCCATCACTTGTGATACTAAGGGTTCCCGGCCAGCTCTCTCTGTTACAATCCTCCCTCAACTCAAAGCTCTCAATGATTAAAAAACAGTCACAAAATTATGATCTAGTAAATCCACCACTTCCACCACAGGATGGCAGGACTGTCGTAAGTGGAGAGTTTGGGTCGACTAGGCCTGTATTCACTAGAGTTTAGAAGAATGAGAGGGGATCTCATTGAAACGTATAAAATTCTGACAGGGCTAGACAGACTGGATGCAGGGAGGATGTTTCCCCTGGCTGGCGGGGGGGGGGGGGGTCTAGAACGAGGGGTCACAGTCTCAGGATATGGGGTAGGACATTTAGGACTGAGATGAGGAACAATTTCTTCACTCAGAGGGTGGTGAACCTGTGGAATTCTCTACCACAGAAGGCTGTGGAGGCCAGGTCACTGAATATATTTAAGAAGGAGATAGATAGATTTCTAGACACAAAAGGCATCAAGGGGTATGGGGAGAGAGCGGGAATATGGTATTGAGATAGAGGATCAGCCATGATCATATTGAATGGCGGAGCAGGCTCGAAGGGCAGAATGGCCTACTCCTGCTTCTGTTTTTCTATGTTTCTATGTTTCCCAATGCTCAGATACCATCTCCCCACAGCCACTGCTAAATGCCCTTCTTCACCCTTGTTTAAATAGATCGCAAGCAAGAGAACGTCAAGCCCATGGCCTGCATGATTTGTGCTCAATTAGTCTCCAGCTGGTATCTGACCACCGAAACATTATTACACACATCGATGGCCATTATTCAGGAAACTGCTATGATTCCTTCATAATGCAGAGGAGATTCACCAGGATGTTACCTGGGCTGGAGCGCTTCAGCTATGAAGAGAGACTGGACAGGCTGGGGTTGGCTAGGATGGATTGGGGAACGTTACTTAAAGGGTTGACGGTGGATAGGCAATGGCAAACATTTAAAGATCGCATGGATGAACTACAGAATTTGTTCATCCCTGTTTGGCATAAAAATAAAACAAAAAAGGTGACTCAACCGTGGCAAACAAGGGAAATTAGGGATAGCATAAGATCCAAGGAGAGGACATATAAATTGGCCAGAAAAAGCAGCAAACCTGAGGATTGGGAGCAGTTTAGGATTCAGCAAAGGAGGACAAAGGGATTAATTAAGAGGGGGAAAATAGAGTATGAGAGTAAGCTTGCAGGGAACATAAAAACTGACTGTAAAAGCTTCTATAGATAGGTGAAGAGAAAAATATTGGTGAAGTCAAGTCCAGGGGTATTCAATATTTAGGAAAGATAGGCAAAAAAGAAAGGGAGGTGGGGTAGCATTGCTGGTTAAAGAGGGGATTAACACAATTGAGAGGAAGGATATTAGCTCTGATGATGCGGAATCTGTATGGGTAGAACTGAGAAATAACAAGGGGCAGAAAACGTTAGTGGGAGTGGTATATAGACCTCCAAACAGTAATACGGAGGTTGGGGACGGCATTAAAAGGGAAATTAGAGAAGCATGCAGTAAGGGCACAGCAGTCATCATGGGTGACTTTAATTTACATATAGATTGGGCTAACCAAATTAGTAAAAATACTGTGGAGGAGGAATTCCTAGAATGTTTACGGGATGGTTTTCTGGAACAATATGTCGAGGAACCAACCAGAGATCAGGCCATCTTAGACTGGGTATTATGTAATGAGAAAGGATTAATTAGCAATCTTGTTGTACGAGGCCCCTTGGGTCAGAGTGATCATAATATGACAGAATTCTTCATTAGGATGGAGAGTGAAGTAGTTGAATCAGAGACTAGGGTCCTGAATTTAAATAAAGGAAACTACGATGGTATGAGGCGCGAATTGAGTAGGATTGATTGGGAAATGTCACTCAAAGGGTTGATGGTGGATAGGCAATGGCAAACATTCAAAGACTGCATGGATGAACTACAGAATTTGTTCATCCCAGTGTGGCATAAGAATAAAACAAAAAGGGTGACTCAACCGTGGCTAACAAGGGAAATTAGGGATAGCATAAGATCCAAGGAGAGGGCATATAAATAGGCCAGAAAAAGCGGTAACCCTGAGGATTGGGAGCAGTTTAGGATTCAACAAAGGAGGACAAAGGGATTAATTAAGAAGGGGAAAATAGAATATGAAAGTAAGCTTGCAGGGAACATAAAAACTGACTGTAAGAGCTTTTATAGATATGTGAAGAGAAAAAGATTAGTGAAATCAAGTGTAGGTCCCTTGCAGTCAGAAGCGGGGGAAGTTATAATGGGGAACAAAGAAATGGCAGACCAATTAAATGCATATTTTGGTTCTGTCTTCACAAAGGAGGACACAAATAACCTCCCAGAGATGTTGGAGAACATAGGGTCTGATGAAAGGGAGGAACTGAAAGAAATCAGTATTTGCAGGGAAATGGTGTTAGGGAAATTGACGGGATTGAAGGCCGATAAATTCCCAGGGCCTGATAATCTACATCCTAGGGTACTTAAGGAAGTGGCCCTAGAAATAGTAGATGCATTGCTGATCATCTTCCAACATTCGATGGAATCTGGAACTGTACCCATGGATTGGAGGGTAGCTAATGTTACCCCACTATTCAAAAAGGGTGGTAGAGAGAAAGCGGGGAATTACAGATCGGTAAGCCTGACATCGGTAGTGGGGAAAATGCTAGAGTCCATTATAAAGGATGTAATAGCTGAGCACTTGAAAAACAGTGACAGGATTGGACAAAGTCAACATGGATTTACAAAAGGTAAATCGTGCTCGACTAATCTACTGGAATTTTTTGAGGATGTAACTGGGAAAATAGATAAGGGAGAACCAGTAGATGTGGTGTATTTGGACTTTCAGAAGGCTTTCGATAAGGTCCCGCATAAGAGATTAGCGTGTAAAGTTAAGGCACATGGGATTGGGGGCAAGGTATTGACTTGGATAGAGAACTGGTTGGCAGACAGAAAGCAGAGAGTAGGAATTAATGGGTCTTTTTCCGAGTGGTAGGCAGTGACTAGTGGGGTACCGCAGGGTTCGGTCCTTGGACCCCAGCTATTCACAATATATATTAATGATCTCGATAAGGGAACTAAATGTAATATCTCTAAGTTTGCAGATGACACAAAGCTGGGTGGGCGTGTGTGCTCCGAGGAGGATACTGAGAAACTCCAGGATGATTTGGACAGGTTGGGTGAGTGGGCAGAAGCGTGGCAGATGCAATATAACGTGGATAAATGCGAGGTTATCCACTTTGGTGTCAAAAACAGAAAGGCAGACTATTATCTGAATGGCAATAGATTGGGAGAAGGGGAAGTGCAACGAGACCTGGGTGTCCTTGTGCACCAGTCGCTGAAGGTAAGCATGCAGGTGCAGCAGGCGGTGAAGAAGGCAAATGGTGTGTTGGCTTTCATAGCGAAAGGGTTTGAGTATAGGAACAGGGATGTCCTGCTGCAGTTGTACAGGGCCTTGGTGAGACCACACCTTGAGTACTGTGTGCAGTTTTGGTCGCCTTATCTGAGGAAGGATGTTCTTGCCATGGAAGGAGTTCAGCGAAGATTCACAAGGCTGATACCTGGGATGGCAGGAATGACATATGAGGAGAGATTGGGTCGATTGGGCTTATACTCGCTGGAGTATAGAAGAATGAGAGGGGATCTCATCGAAACATATAAAATTCTGACAGGTCTGGACAAACTAGATGCAGGAAGAATGTTCCCGATGGTTGGAGAGTCCAGAACCAGGGGTCATAATCTAAGGATAAGGGGTAAGCCATTTAGGACAGAAATGAGGAAGAATTTCTTCACCCAGAGAGTGGTGAACCTGTGGAATTCTCTACCACAGAAGGTAGTTGAGGCCAAGTCATTAAATATATTCAAGAATGAGTTAGATATATTTCTTAAAGCTAAAGGTATCAAGGGATATGGGGAGAAGGCAGGTACAGGGTACTGAGTTTGGATGATCAGCCATGATCTCATCGAATGGCAGAGCAGGCTCGAGGGGCCGAATGGCCTACTCCTGCTCCTATCTCTTATCTTCTATGTTTCTATGTAGGTCCCTTGCAGTCAGAATCAGGGGAATTTATAATGGGGAACAAAGAAATGGAAGACCAATTAAATACATACTTTGGTTCTGTCTTCACAAAGGAGGACACAAATAACCTCCCAGAGATGTCGGGGAACATAGGGTTTAATGAGAGGGAAGAACTGAATGAAATCAGTATTTGTAGTGAAATGGTGTTAGGGAAATTGACGGGATTGAAGGCCGATAAATCCCCAGGGCCTGATAATCTGCATCCTCGGGTACTTAAGGAAGTGGCCCTAGAAATAGTAGATGCATTGCTGATCATCTTCCAAAATTCTATAGACTCTGGAACAGTTCCCATGGATTGGAGGGTAGCTAATATAACCCCACTATTTAAAAAAGGTGGGAGAGAGAAAGCGGGGAATTACAGACCGGTAAGCCTAACAATGGTAGTGGGGAAAATGCTAGAGTCCATTATAAAAGATGTAATAGCAGAGCACTTGGAAAACAGTGACAGGATCGGACAAAGTCAACATGGATTTACAAAAGGTAAATCGTGCTTGACTAATCTACTGGAATTTTTTGAGGATGTAACTGATAGAATAGATAAGGGAGAACCAGTGGATGTGGTGTATTTGGACTTTCAAAAGGCTTTCGATAAGGTCCTGCATAAGAGATTGGCGTGCAAAGTTAAAGCACATGGGATTGGGGGTAAGTCCCTGACTTGGATAGAGAACTGGTTGGCAGACAGGAAGCAAAGAGTTGGAATAAACGGGTCTTTTTCCGAGTGGCAGGCAGTGACTAGTGGGGTACCACAGGGATCGGTGCTAGGACCCCAGTTATTCACAATATATATTAATGATCTAGACGAGGGAACTAGATGTAATATCTCCAAATTTGCAGACGACACAAAGCTGGGTGGGCGTGTGTGATGTGAGGAGGATGCAGAGAAACTCCAGTATGATTTGGACAAGTTGGGTGATTGGGCAGATGCATGGCAGATGCAGTATAATATGGATAAATGCGAGGTTATCCACTTTGGTGGCAAAAACAGGAAGGCAGATTATTGGCCCAAAAATTAGTGCCGCTACGCGAGAGTACGCATTGTGTACTCTCGCGTATTCTGTCTCCAATTGCCGGTTTTCTGCATGCACTGTGCATGCGCTGAAAACCGGCACTTGGTGAATTCAAAAGGGGGCGGTTCCTAAGTGAACCGCGTGCGCGCTACAGGCTGCGCGCACGCAGTGCACTTAGTGCTTTGGACGCGCAGGTAAGCATGGAAGATTTTAGACATAAAGAAAGGAGGCGTAAGACCCTCTTTTAACAAGGTAAGTACTTTATTAAGTATTATTTTGAATTTTTTTTAACAGGTATATCTTTTTTAGAGACTTTAAAGACAGGTAAGTTTATTTTTATAACTTTTTAAAAGATTTTAAATTTTTTCAAAAATTTAATTTTTTGTTTAAAATGGTTAATTTATTTAACTATACTTATTTTATTAATGTGATGCTTTTTAAAAAAATTTAATTGAGGTTTAGCTGTTCTTTTGGGGGGGTATAGTATTCATAGCTTTCACAGCCATGCTGTGAAAGCTATGAATGAAAGATGGTGTGCTGCCATTGGCTCTAACTGAGTCACGTGATCCCACAGCTCGCACGAATTAACTTCTCCTGTGGGATACGAAAGCCCTGCACAGCTGCTGTCCAGAACATCAAGTTCGTGCGAGCTCGGACTGAAAAAGCCAGCGCGCAATGAGAGATCGCGGGGAGGTCTTACCCTCGCACGAAGGCTCACTCACGAATTTTTGGGCCATTATCTGAACGGCAATAGATTGAGAAAAGGGGAAGTGCAACGAGACCTGGGAGTTCTTGTGCACCAGTCGTTGAGGGTAAGCATGCAGGTGCAGCAGGCGGTTAAGAAGGCAAATGGTATGTTGGCCTTCATAGCGAGAGGATTCGAGTACAGGAGCAAGGATGTCTTGCTGCAGTTGTACAGGGCCTTGGTGAGACCACACCTTGAGTATTGTGTGCAGTTTTGTTTGCCTTATCTGAGGAAGGATGTTCTTGCCATGGAGGGAGTGCAGCGAAGATTCAGCAGACTGATACCTGGGATGGCAGGAATGACGTATGAAGAGAAATTGGGATGATTGGGCTTGTATTCGCTAGAGTTTCGAAGAATGAGAGGGAATCTCATTGAAACTTATAAAATCCTAACAGGACTAGACAGACTAGATGCAGGAAGAATGTTCCCGATGGCGGGGGAGTCCAGAACCAGGGGTCACAGTCTAAGGATAAGGGGTAAGCCATTTAGGACTGAGATGAGGAGGAATTTCTTCACCCAGAGAGTGGTGAACCTGTGGAATTCTCTACCACACAAGGCAGTTGAGGCCAATTCATTAAATATATTCAAGAAGGAGTTAGATATATTTCTTAAGGCTAAAGGGATCAAGGGATATGGGGAGAAAGCAGGGACAGGGTACTGAATTTGGATGATCAGCCATGATCTCATTAAATGGCGGAGCAGGCTCGAGGGGCCGGATGGCCTACTCCTGCTCCTATCTTCTATGTTTCTATGTTTTCCTTAGAGCAGAGAAGGCTGAGGGGGGACCTGATTGAGGTGTACAAAATTATGAGGGGCATAGATAGGGTAGATAGAAAGGAACTTTTCCCCTTAGTAGAGGGGTCAATAACCAGGGGGCATAGTTTCAAGATAAGGGGCAGGAGGTTTACAGGGGATTTGAGGAAAAACTTTTTCACCCAGAGGGTGGTTGGAATCTGGAACTCACTGCCTGAAAGGGTGGTAGAGGCAGGAACCCTCACAACATTCAAGAAGCATTTAGATGAGCACTTGAAACGCCATAGCATACAAGGCTACGGACCAAGTGCTGGAAAATGGGATTAGAATAGATAGGGCTTGATGACTGGCGCAGACACGATGGGCCGAAGGGCCTCTTTCTGTGCTGTATAACTCTATGGGGGAAAAATTCAGTTGGTTGCACCTCCCGTTAGCGCCTTAAGAGGGCGCTAATGTGGCGCAAAGCCGCTAGCGCCCGGGCGCAGCAATGTTTGCGCCGCTCGGGAACTTAACTAGACATTGTGCGGCGGCGCTAAACCTTACCGCCGCGACCACCTGCGCACGCAGATTGTGACGTCATTCCATGGTGCAACGCCCTTGTGGCGCCCCGGAGCGGAAATTGAGTGGCGCCCCCTGCCTTACCGCCTGGCGCATCCAACGACCGGAAGACTGGAACGCTATCAATCGCTGTGGGGCTGGGGGGGGTGCTATTTAAAGGGGGCCTCTTCCTGTCTTTTTCTGTGGTTGACATTTTTGCACCACTCGTTCTGAGAGAGAGAGAGAGATTCGGAGAGAGAGAAAGGGAGACTTCTGCATTGAGTCAACGCTTTGTGAGGTAGTTTTGCCTACTGATCCTAACTTCGCTGCTACTTTGGTTGCTGTCCTTCATTACTTTGCTTGCAAAGAGACTATGGGGGCTGCACTGATTGGGGGCGTCGTCCTGCTCCAGCTGAATCGGAGGACACAGAGACGCAGAGAGAGAGTGGCAATGATGGCCAGACGGAGGAGGGCCAACAGGCATATGTACAGGAGAGCTTACCCTCCCAGGGTATATCGTGAACAGCTCTCCTACATTCATATGTCTGAGGAGCTGTGTTTGCGAAGGCTGCGATTCAGCAAGGAGGTGGTCACTGAGCTCTGCCACCTGCTGCAGCCAGATCTGCAGCCTCAACTGAGGTCCAGGACGTCTCTGTCGGTGGCAGTGAAGGTCACAGTGGCTCTCAACTTCTATGCTACTGGCTCATTTCAAGCTGCTGCTGGGGACCTCGCCAATATCTCCCAGTTCGCTGTGCATTGCTGCATCCGGCAGGTCACAAATGCCCTCTTTAAAAGGAGACGAGAGTTCATCTCTTTCCCCATGACCCCAGACAAGCAGCGTGACCGCGCTCTGGGCTTTGCGAGGATAGCGGGCTTCCCCATGGTGCAGGGCGCCATTGACTGCACGCATGTGGCTTTGCGTGCTCCACATGAGAATGCCGAGGAATTCCGGAACAGAAAGGGGTTCCATTCCTTGAATGTTCAGTTGGTCTGTGACCACAGACAGCTGATACTCGCTGTCAATGCCCACTATCCTGGCAGCTGCCACGATGCTTTTATCCTGCGCCAGACTACTGTGGCAGAACTTTTCGAGGCACCGCATCAGCCAGTTGGTTGGCTTCTCGGGGACAAGGGGTATCCATTGAGCACCTGGCTGATGACACCGCTCCGTACGCCCAACACCCCTGCTGAGCTGCGGTACAATGAGAGCTATCAAGCTACCAGGAACATCATTGAGCGCACAATCGGCGTGCTGAAGCAACGGTTCCGCTGTCTCGACCATTCTGGAGGAGCCCTGCAGTACTCGCCTGAGCGAGTATCCAACTTCGTAGTTGTGTGCTGCATGTTGCATAACATGGCAATCGTCAGGACCCAGCCAATGCCACCAGGCCTTGGAGCACCACCAGAGGAGGAGGAGGAAGAGGAGGAAGAGGACGAGGAGGATGATCATCAGCAGCACCAAGGCGGGAGGGCGGCCCACAATGGTGAAACTGCAAGGGCCGTCCGTCAACGGCTAATAGCAAGCCGCTTCTAGGGCCCCTGCTGTGGAAATGGCTTCTGCCATTGCTAACAACATCAATGAACCCAGCACGCAACCCCTAAGCCGGCCAAGGCAGCAATAATTACAAACACCAAACATGTATATTTTGAATACAAAAACTTATTTATTTTACAAACTCTGTGTGTGTCATTTCCTCATGACAAACTCATAGAAATAAACACAAAAAAACAGTCAATAACATAACTGGTTCTCACAACCTGGAGATAATGTCCAAAACACTAAACAAAAGTTGGACCACGAACCTCGGCCTTTAATAAAAAAATGACCAGCATTTTGTCACACCTCCTACTTTTTGCCCTTCGAGGGTGATCTCCTTCCCTTGCGCACTTCCCCCCTTCTAACCCTACTGCTCCTCCGTAATGGGACCTCAGTGGCTGCAGCAAGGCTGGTGGAAGGCTGCTGATCGTCAGACCCTGACACTGCAGATGCCCCTGAAGGACGGCCTCGACCAGTTCTGGGCCTGGAGGGCCCGGCTGCAGACTGCACCAACTCTGCATGGGCGGCAGCAGTCTGTCCTACAGGCGGTGGCAAGTGCAGTGGAGAAGTGACAGTGTTGGCAGCAGGAATGCTGTCATCGTGAGAGAGGACAGCAACTCCCTGCTCGCCCGACACACTGGCACTCCCACGGGGCAGCACTTCAGCATCCGGAGCAATCTGCTGGAGCACAGATTGCTGGCCTGCTGCGGCGCGGTGAGAGCCCCGGGGACATGTGAACGAACCATCGAGGTTGGCAGCAGTCAGTGCTCGCGTGGCCTCAATCTGAGTCTGCATGAGAGCAGTCAGAGATGGGATCACGGCAGTCAGTGACTGAATTGCAGCACTAAGCGTTAGTGTGGCATCCGCCTGTGCTACAGCGAAGTGCTCCACACTCCTTGCCAGTGACTCAATGCATTCGGGCACCCTTCCCACTGCACCCATGAGCTCAGTGTGCATGCCCACCGCCTGGGTGTTCATTTCTGCGATCAGCCGCTCCTCCTCTGCGTCCATTGCAGTAGGAGTCTCTGGCATACTCTCCCTCTGGGGAGAAGGCCCCCGTTCTTCCCTACCCCCATGGCGTTGCTGCAGCCCGCTGGGTCCTGGAGCTTCACCCTCATCAGACCCTTCCTCCCTGCTCCCCTCCAGGGAAGGCGTGTTCCCAGTGTGGGCATGGGCTTCCTCGGGAGAGGGTGGCACTGATGCTCCGGCTTCCTCTTCCTCCTCGGCTGCAGCTTCACTCCCAGTGGCAGCTTCAGGGCCCGTCTCCTCAGCTGGTGAATCACCATCTGAAAGCAGGGAGGTACAAGAGTGGCTTTAGCGTGAGGACAGGGTGGCAGTAAGGGAGGAATAAGTGCAGCGAGTTAGCAAGTTGGATTGAAAGTGTCAAAGGCTGGTGTTGTGAGGGACAAGTGGAAGGACAGAGGACAAAAAGGTGATGACCTTACCATTGCTGTCCAGAACGGAGTCGGCGTCTCCAGTGGCGACGGGACCGATCACCCGGCTTGCCACAATCCTGTGGACGCGCTCCTCAAGATCGCTGAGGGGTTGCAGCTGAGGCCGCCCTCCACCTGTCCGTTGCTGCTGTCTCCGATTATGCGCCAGCTTGGCCTGTAAGAAAAAGGACAGCATCTGAGTAAATATACAGCCATGGTCTTGCCTGATGTGCCTCCCATAGGTGAATAGCCCTTACTGTATGCAGCCATGGTCTTGCCTGATGTGCCTCCCATAGGTGAATAGCCCTTACTGTATGCAAACTGTGGAATGTGTGTGTGTGTTTCATGAAAGGGCCATAGGTGTTGGATGAGTGTTGTGCATTGGGGTTTTAAGACCCTCTGGCCATAGAGTGAGGTTGAGATGGAGGGATGGAGAGGTATTGAGAAAAAGCCACTCACCCTGACGACCCGAGTGAGGTCGTTGAACTTTTTGCGGCATTGAACATGGGTCCTGGGCACCATGCTCCTGGAGGAGACGCTCTGAGCCACCTCCTTCCACACTCCTCTGTACTCGCGTGGCAAAGGCCTCCTGCCACTCTCAGGGAAGAGTATACATCTTCTGCGCTCCACCGCGCCAGCCAGAGCATCCAAGGCCCGCTCGGTGAAGCTATGAGCTCGTTCTCTCACCCTCTCCATCCTTGGCAGCAAAATGGATTCACAGGTCTCTCCAGGCCGAGATTCAAGGCTGCAATGAGCAGGGTGTGGCTGGGGAGCAAGTTGGCCCCCCCCCGCTTTAAGAACTGGCCGGCGCCAGTGTGTCTGTGTTCCCTCGCTAACTGGCAGCACCTGCGCTGCGCTCGCGCGCTGAGTTAGCGCCTCACTGCTCGGCCTTTGCGCCTTAAGACAGGTGTGCAGCGCCTGATTTAGCGCTCCACTCACCTCCCGGGGCGGTAAAAGTGAAGTTTCCAGTCAGTGGTGATAATTAGCGCCAGGCGCTAATATTTGCGTCCAGACGATATTTGCGCCCCAAATGGGGCGCGACCTAATTTTTCCCCCTATGACTCTATGTGGAGGTCCATGGCGCCCATGTCTTTGGAAGGTGAAGAGATACCTTGCGAGACTGTGCTAACCCCAGCAGAGCTGCTGACCCCACTGAGGAGCACCTATCTGCAGAGGACAGCTTCGGGGTGGAGGGACGAGCACCTATCTGCTGTTCCAAGTCCGCCACCTCCACAATGCAAGAGAAGTGCCCCGTCCAGCTTTGGCACATTGTGAGAGTATGTGCAAAAGGGCAGTGTCTGCGTGCAGTGCTTGAAAAGGCAGCTCCCAAAGGTGTGATTATCTCCCACTTATAATTGATCCGTGCTTGATGGGCCCCACAAAAATAAGTGTGCAAAAGTGGGGAGTGCAGTTACATTCCGTTTCCCCCTTCCTCGAATTGCAGTAAGGTAGGAGGGACCAGGGTGATTAAGTTGACTTAGATGGAGACCTCCCTCCATGTAACTGGCTCCTGTGCTTTTACTGAACGGTGAGCTTCAGTCCCGAACAGAACATCCCTCCTTTGGTGCTCCTCTTGCAGCAGGACCTCCAACTCTTCTATATGAAAGGGAGCAGTGTTGCCCACATGTGCCCACTGTAGTTCAACTCGTCCACTTTTCCCATCACCGCCACAGTTTCTCCTTTAATGCCGAACTGCAGCCCTTTAAGAGCTGCTGAGCCACTGGATGTCACACTTTCCAGCCAAGTGAACTGCAGACCAAGCTCTCTGGGTAGGGCTTTTGTTGCCCGAAGCCTACTCAAATTAAAGGGAGAGACTTTTCACTACATTTGGCATGATCTTACCCCTGAGTTTTCAGCAGAGGCTGCCCAGTGCCGTGAGCAAGCACAATCCCATTGAACTCTGAAAATCGGGGTCAATAACTGTCGTGCCTGGTCACTGAGTGAAAGGCTGTAAAATTCTGTGGAATTCTGCTGGCTGAGGTGAGGAATGTCAAGATTGGGAAATAAGACAGTGGGGTAGATCCAAGCGCAAATTTGGTGAGGCTGTGCTCCCAGAGGAACAACAACAACTTGCATTTATATCGTGCCTTTAATGTATTAAAATGTCCCAAGGTGCTTCATGGGAGCACAGACTGAAAATGGACATGGAGCCAAGGAAGGAGACATTAGGACAGGTGACCAAATGCTTGGTCAAAGAGGTAGGTTTAAAGCAGCGTTTTAAAGGAGTGGAGAGAGGTGGAGAGGTTTAGGGAGAGAATTCCAGAGCTGAGGGCCTCAGCAGCTGGAGGCATGACCACCAATGGAGGGGCGAAGGAAGTCAGGGATGCGCAATAGGCAGAGTTGGAGGAACGCCGAGTTCTCAGAGGGTTGTTGGGCTGGAGGAGGTTACAGAGACAAGGAGGGGTGAGGCCATGGTGGGATTTGAACACAAGGATGAGAATTTTAAAATCAAGGCGTTGATGGACTGGGAGCCAATGTAGGTCAGTGCCTCACTCGGCTGGAGAATCAGAGCTATGGTGTATAGCCCTATCTCCTTCTAGCGGTCCCATCTAATGAGTACCCTCTCCAGGAGCACTGCCTCACCCAATACTGTGCCTTAGCCTTAGCGTCAGCCTCAGAAGAGAACACCATCCCCACCAGTGTGATATCTCCACTTCAGCCCTGCTTTCTGAATGAGATCAACAATTCAGAGCCAATTAATAGGCAAACGTGGAGAAGACATGGGCAGTGATCTCATGCGCATCAAGAGCTAGGATGGGACAGCCAAACACATGTCACTTAAACCCTCGCTACTAGTAGATGTGCCATCCAATCAGTCTGGCCTGGATTTGAACCCAGAGCTGAAAGGGCAGTGTGCTAACCCACTGCTCCTCTCCAATGCCCATGCGCACGGTGTAAACTTGACGTGTGGCAGGTCTGTGATTTGATGTCTGTGCTATAATGGAAGCTCAAACCCAGTCAGAACAAGGTTCGCAGATTATGGAGGTCTGTGTCTTTAAGAGCAGTTTGATATTTTCCTTTGGGAGTCAATTAAATAGTTGCAACCTGTAACTATTTTTGGTGTAAGTATCAGCCGTGGTTCAGTGGGTAGCACTCTTGCTCTCTGAGTCAGAACGTTGTGGGTTCAAGTCCCACTCCAGACAATTGAGCACACAAATCTAGGCTGACACTCTACTGCGGTACTGAGTTAGTGCTTTGGGATGAGATGTCTCATCTGCTCTCTCAGGTGGACGCAAAAAATCCCATGGCACTATTTCGAAGAAGAGCAGGTGAGTGATCCCCGGTGCCCTGGCCAATATTTATCCCTCAATCAACATCACTAAAACAGATTATCTGGTTAGTATCACGTTGCTGTTTGTGGGAGCTTGCTGTGTGCAAATTGGCTGCCGTGTTTCCTACATCACAACAGTGACTGCACTTCAAAAAGTACTTCATTGGCTGTAAAGCGCTTTGGGATGGCCAGTGGTCACGAAAGGTGCTATATAAATGCAAGTCTTTCTTTAATTAGGAAGCCAATGGAAGCGTGGAGAACATTATGGACAGCTGCCACTGCTGGATTTAACGTAGGTCACATCTGGATAGAACCAGTCCTGAGTTACAGGGGCTGACTTCCCTCCTCTTAGCTCCATGTGGACATCAGTTTCTGGGGCATCAGGATGAGGACAAAGGGGCGGACACATTGGGCTGGATTTTCATAGGGCCGTGGAGGTGGGTTTGGAGGCGTGTGTGGGGTTAAAATTGCGAAAAGTGGCGGGCGGACCTGATCCCGCCTCCATTCCGCCTCCACGCAATTTTGATAAAATCGTGTGCGGTGTTCCCGACTCCGTCCCGCCTCCAAGAGGTGGGAGAGGCCATTAAAGCCCTTAACAAGCCCTAAATTGGCTCTGTAATGCCATTTTGAAACGTTTTAGCTAGTTTAACCCTTTTCCCGCGTGAAGCACGCCTGATGTGAAACACGCCAGTGAAACCTGGCGGGAGCACAAGTGGATAGCTGACTATCAGCTGCAGGTCCACTATTACAACGGAGATGTGATGAAGGTAGTAGTAGTATTAGGTCTGAAAGTTGCCTCTGATGCTACTGCATTGAATGTCTTCAGAGACTGCCTGGCCTTTGCTGTGAGAGGACCTGGATGCAAAAAAAAATTCTCTCTCTCTCTCTCTCTCTCTCTGAGCTGATGCTCATCTTGCATCCAGGTACCTAAAATGTATATGGTTATGCAAATGAATTGTGACGCGAATAATACTGTGTTTAGATGATTGTATTAGAGCTTGAGATAAAGGGCTGGATTTTGTCTTGGGGTCGGGTTGGGGTCGTGTAATCCACATTTCGTGTTTCCTCCCCGACTCCAGATTAATGTGGATGCCTGATGCAATTTTCACTTAATTGGGCAATTGAGTTGCAGCATGTGGGAACCCATGAACTAATTAGTGGTTTCAGTCTGAAACACGCCTCTGATGATGTCATCATTGATGACTGCCTGCTCTCAGAGATTGTCTGGCTACTGGTGAGAGAGGACCTGGATGCAAATGAGAGAGAGAGAGAGAGGATTTTTTTTGCATCCAAGTCCTGTTGCACCAAATGCCATGACATTCAATGTAGCAGTATCAGAGGCGACTTTCACACCTAATGCTACTGCTACCTTCATCACATCTCCGTTGTAATAGTAGACTTGCAGCCGATAGTCAGCTATCCACTTGTGCTCCCGCCAGGTTTCACTGGAGTGTTTCACACCAGGCGTGCTTCACGTCAGAAAAGGGTTAAACTAGCTAAAACGTTTCAAAATGGCATTACAGACCCAATTTAGGGCTTGTTAAGGGCTTTAATGGCCTCTCCCGCCTCTTGGAGGCGGGACGGAGTCGGGAACCCCGCGACTGATTTTGTCAAAATTGCGTGGAGGCGGGATGGAGTCGGGATGGGGTCGGAAACCCCGACCCCGCAAATTTAACCCCCCACACGCCTCCAAACCCGACTCCATGGGTCATTCAAAATCCAGCCCTATGTGTCTTCAGACTAGTATTAGAGTAGCTGGATAGATGCTTAAAATTTGCTTATGTTTTTAATTCCCTGTAGATGTTATAACATTCCGCACAGTGGCAGTCACATATGACCTTGCTTCCCAGGCTAGCTGTCTGCTGTTTGTGTGCTGGGAAGGCTGCTGACTGTATCTTTAATTTGGCCAACCAAGGCCCAACGCCTATGTTTCTTCCATTACCACTAATAACCATATTATAGAAACATAGAATGGTTACAGCACAGAAGGAAGCCATTAGGCCTGTCGAGCCCGTGCCAGCTCTCTGCAAGAGCACTTCAGCTAGTCCCACTCCACCGCCCTTTCTCCGTAGCCCTGCAAATGTTTTTCCTTCAGGTACTTATCCAATTCCCTTTTGAGAGCCACAATTGAATCTGCCTCCACCACCCTTTCAGGCAGTGCATTCCAGATCTTAACCATTCGCTGTGTAAAATCGTTTTTCCTCATGTATAATGCTAAGTTAGGATTTTGACTCTGTTTAACAAAACTGTTTTGCTGAAATGCGTAGGTTAACCAGTGTGTGAGAATAGAATAGAGGGTATCTTTGAGAATTTAATGATTCATTCCATGGAACAATAGTCTGATAATGGAATGAAATAGTTAGTTTGCACAGCTAAGCTGCATGAACAGCTTTGAACATAAATAACTGATAACAAACAGCTACGAACATCTGAAGGCCGAGAATGGTATGTCTGACTCGAAATTTGGGAGGACAGGGCTGGATGAGATAGTCCTCAGCATATTCTACCCCATGTCCACCCCCTAAAAAAGATTATAAAAGAAAGACTTGAAAAGCCTCCAGCGCAGACGGTGGAGTGAAGAGCTCCTGAGAGTGGATCTATGCTGACTTCGGTCTAACACTCTTGGGCAGTTCAAGAAGAGAGAGAGAGAAGAAGAGCTGTTCGAGCACGCCAGCCATCTGTCCGATCGGGGCCGTACTCGCTGCTTGTCACGGTTGTAAGTTTTTGCTGTGTAACTAGTGTGTTATATTCCGCCTTAAACTCTGATTAAACACAATAAATGCACCATATTGGTTGCAGTCGGTCCTGATTATTCGTACGACTAGAGATAAGCTAATCTCTACAAATTGGCGAGTCAGGCATAGCTTTCTCTTGGAGACATTTGTGTCCTTGCCTATGAACTTTTTAAGAAAACTGAGTTTGATAGTCTGGCCACTACTCAAGACATCGGGGCCATGCAGTGGAAGATGAGCAAAGATCTTCAGACAATCTTTTGATAAGATCACCTGAAAGCCCAAGATTGGCTTGTATCGGATGGCACGTGTGGCATGATAGGGAGATACCAGTGTGTGAGTGTGCAGACGTGATTTGTTACGTATGAAGCAATGCGGAAATGCATGGTGAATTTGCACTGAAGAACGGGTCTCAGACATGCTCAGTTACTTGACAACAGCAAGACATGAAATGGTTAATGTGGTTCAGGAGAGTGAGACAACTTTTAAAGCACTGACACATGCTCCATCGAGAAACTATCTATTTAATGAAACAATCAGAACAGAGTTAAACACACTGGTACCTGTCAGAAAGATTAAAATTTAAATAAAGAGTGACTTAGAATTTGGATTGGGACAATTGAAGGCTAGGGAGAAATAAATTTAAGTCCATGATTTGTTGATTAGATGTTAAACTGTAGCTTTCTTTACAATGTCTGTTTTCTTGGTTCGCATCATTGTCGCTTGAAATGTATGTACTTAGTCGATGTGCTAATGATTGTAAGACTGAATTATAACTGTGACTGTAATAATTGTGTTTTGTAGGTTACAGAGTGTGGGAAAAGCCAGTACAAATCCAGTGTGAGGTGGTTTTGGTGATGCCTCCTGTGCGAAGCATGGGGACTGTCAGGTACACTGACTAACGTGAGTAAGGTGAACACAGTGGGATTGGGAACCAAAAGTGGTGGCAGATGGAGTGAGTAGGAAAGAGGAGACAAGCTCCGATGCGATCTCTAGTCTGAACGCCGGGGAGGAATTCTTCCTTAGGATGTGCATTGTTACCAGGACTGTGGTGACAACTTGATTGAGGAAGGAACCGGTATGTGTGTAAAATGATCAGGGAAAAGGAACCTACTGTGTCACTACTACCGCAACTAACATGCTTTGCGGGTCTAACAGGATTGATAGCTCCAATTTCTGCTTCCAACACATCGACCCACAACCATCAACCAACACGTTTTATTCAATATGAAAAACTGATGCTCAAGTGAAACTGACAGTAAATGAGACAGTTAAGTATGAGCTGCACAATTATGTGGCACAATTTAGGTATGACATTCCCCTGTTGTCTGAGGGCTTCAGTGAGCTCGTGATGTGACTGAACTCCTCCCTAAAGCATTTTTATGTTTTGGAGCAAGACAACTCGAGAATAAATATTGAAATTGACAGCATAGGGGATGATATCGGGCTCAATATATCAGCACACCTTTGGGTTCATATTATTTCACACGCTCTTGTAGTATTCCAGCTTGTAATGGTAGTGTATTTGATGTATGTAACCCGCTTAGTAAAAACTATGTTAAGGAGGCTCGACTCTGGAAGGGGTTTAAATAGAATAATAAAGAAAAACCTTCTCCACTGGCACTTATGACTAACCAGCACAAACAAATTAATTGAGCACACCGAAAGAGAAGATCCGAGATGAAGTAGAGGAGACCCTAGGCGGGGTAAGATCAGGAAAGATAGAAGAAACAGAGGATACCCCAGGCGGGGCAGAATTGGAACACCGGAACATTGAATTGAATTTGAGCGAGGGCCCGGAGGAATGCTCCTCCTCCTCAAGTGTGTGGACTGTGAGAATACTGGGAAATTCTCCACTTCACATTCACTTACTAACTAACCTGAATTAGATACACCGATTGAACCGTCGAACCAATAACCTAGAGTTGGCACAGTTGGTAGAGGGTCGAAGATGAGAGTTTTCTCCCACTCAAGGTGGGGAGTCTGTTAGAAATTAGGGGTACCTAAAATGTATATGGCTACGCGAATGAAATTGTGGCGCGAATAATACTGTGTTTAGATGATTGTATTAGAGCTTGAGATAAAGTGTCTCATACTAGTATTAGAGTAGTACAACAAGTGTGTTATATTCCATCTTAAACTCTGACTAAACACAATAAATCCACCATATTGGTTGCAGTCGATCCTGATTATTCGAAAGACTAGAGATAAACTAATCTCTACAGCTTCCCGTGTTATTTTCTGAGACTCTGCCTGGCATCCACCAAAGAAGGAGATCGCCCAAGGAACCTGGACATTAGTGTCAGCCGTGGCTCCTTGGTAGCACAGTCAGAAGGTCTCCTACCTCCTACCTTGACAGCAAACACTTACCTCCACCACCTGGAAGAACAAGGACAGCAGGTGCATGGGAACACCATCACCTTCAAGTTCCCCACCAAATCACACCCACCATCCTGACCCGGAAATATGTCGCCGTTTCTTCATTGTTGCTGGGTCAAAATCCTGGAACTTCCGACAGCACTGCAGGAGCACCTTCACCACACGGACTGCAGCGGTTCAAGAAGGCGGCTCACCACCACCTTCTCAAGGGCAATTAGGGATGGGCAATAAATGCTGGCCTTGCCCATATCCAGAGAATGAATAACAATAAGCAGCCAGGAACAACCAAGGTGAAATCAGGTATTTGCATAAAGTGCATTCCCTGATTTATACTGGAGCACTGGGGGAAGGAAGGCAATGTTGTAGGGTTTGTGTTTTGAGACACTGAGCATGTTGTGAAAGAAATCATTACATGGTGTCAGAAGTGCTAAAATAAAAAACTGGTGACTGAAATTGTTGTGGAAGAATTAACACCATCGAACAATATCAACTTGTGCGTGGAAACCCAGCACAGAACTGGAAGTTTTAGCAAAGGAGGGTTAATTTTAGCTATGAGGAAAGATTGGATAGGCTGAGGTTGTTTTCTTTGCAACAGAGAAGGCCGAGGGGAGATTTAATTGAGGTGTATAAAATTATGAGGGGCCTAGATAGAGTGGATAGGAAGGACCTATTTCCCTGAGCACAAAAATCTAGGCTGACACTACAGTGCAGTACTGAGGGCGTGCTGCACTGTTGGAGGTGCCATCTTTTGGATGAAATGTTAAACCGAGGCCCCGTTTGCTCTCTCAGGTGGACGTAAAGGATCCCATGGCACTATTTCGAAGAGGAGCAGGGGAGTTCTCCCCGGTGCCCTGGCCAGTATTTATCCCTCAATCAACAAAACTAAAACAGATTATCTGGTCATTATCACATTGCTGTTTGTGGGAGCTTGCTGTGCGCAAATTGGCTGCTGCATTTCCCACATTACAACAGTGACTACACTTTAGAAATTACTTAATTGGCTGTAAAGCGCTTTGAGACGTCTGGTGGTTGTGAAAGGCGCTATATAAATGCAAGTCTTTCTTTCTTAGCAAAGAGGTTAATAACCAGGGGGCATAGATTTAAAATAATTGGTAGAAGGATTAGAGGGGACTTGAACATAAGAACACAAGAAGTAAGAGCAGGAATAGGCCATACGGCCCCGCGAGCCTGCTCCGCCATTCAATAAGATCATGGCTGATCATCGACCTCAACTCTACTTTCCCACCTGATCTCCATATCCCTTGATTCCCCGAGAGTCTAAAAATCTATCTATCTCAGCCTTGAATATGCTCAAAGACTCAGCATTCACAGCCCTCTGGGGCAGAGAATTTCAAAGATTCACAACCCTCTGAATGAAGCAATTCCTCCTCATCTTAGTCTTAAATGGCCGACCCCTTATCCTGAGACTATGCCCCCTAGTTCTAGACACGCCAGCCAGGGGAAACAACCTCTCAGCATCTACCCTGTCAATCCCCTTCAAAATCTTGTATGTTTCAATGAGATCACCTCTCATTCTTTTAAACTCCAGAGAGTATAGGCCCATTCTACACAATCTCTCATCATAGGACAGCCCTCTCATCCCAGGAATCAATCTAGTGAACTTTTGTTGCACCTCCTCCAAGGCAAGTATATCCTTCCTCAGATAAGGAGACCATAACTGTGCACAGTACTCCAGGTCTGGTCTCACCAAGGCCCTGTACAATTGTAACAAGACTTCCTTACTCTTATACTCCAACCCCCTTGCAATAAAGGAGAACTTTTTTCACCCAGAGGGTGGTGGGGGCCAGGAACGTACTGCCTGAAAGGGTGGTGGAGGCAGAAACCCTCATAGCATTTAAGAAGGACTTGGATATGCACTTGAAGTGCCGTAACCTACAGGGCGACAGACCAAGAGCTGGAAAGTGGGATTAGGCTGGATAGCTCTTTTTCAGCCGGCGGGGACACGATGGGCTGAATGGCCTCCTTCTGTGCCGTAAATTTCTATGATTCTATGAATTATGAGTTATCTACAGGCGTTGCTAACAAGAAAGGGTTAAAAGATGCAACAATCCTTCCTGTGATTGGCGTTGAAGCCATTAACACCTTAGTCAGTAACTAAAGGAAAAAACAGGCAGCTAAAAGGATTTGAGATTTTCCCCAGATAAAGGAAATACTCTACTTTTATATACAGAGATATATATTCAATTGAAGAAATGAAGAGCCGCGAACAGATTGATCAGAGTGTTATGCTTTTGAAGAATCTTTCAGAGAGTTATTACTGATACATGATAGAATCGTGTTTGGAATCAGAAACAATCATGTGAGAGAGAGAGAGAGACAGAAACTGCTGTGAGAGCCAGACCTTAACCTTAGAGATGCTGTAATATAAGAGAATTGCACCAAGAATTACCTTAAGTCTCGCTTCAAAATGGAGTCAGTAGTCAGACTGAATGCTGGGAAAGGAAAGGGCTTATGCTAATTAAACATTGAAGGCTTATACAAACAAAAGATTCCTTATCAGGGATAGAAGACAAGCCTTTAAGACCTCAGACCTGGAGACAGCTTGTTAAGCGGGAAATAAAGATGTCCTGCCTTTTCTGGACCCTTTTTTTTAAATTCGTTCATGGGATGTGGGCGTCACTGGCAAGGCCAGCATTTATTGCCCATCCCTAATTGCCCACGAGAAGGTGGTGGTGAGCCGCCTTCTTGAACCGCTGCAGTCCGTGTGGTGAAGGTGCTCCCCACAGTGCTGTTAGGGAGGGAGGGATTTCCAGGATTTTGACCCAGCGACGATGAAGGAACAGCGGTACATTTCCAAGTCAGGATGGAAAGACCTGACTAAACGATGACCTGGCTTGTCTAGGTGTTGGTGCTTCACTGATTTGGAGGTCATCAGGGATACCAACTGTGTGAGGTGATTGACACCAGAAGGGTTGAACTCTTCTTACACGTCACTCAAATGGGTCAATCGAATTGAGGAAGTTTGGAAATTAATGATATACAAGATATTGGCCCGTAATTTCCGATAGGAGGCTTCCTGCGTGTTCCCGAGGTGCATACACTTCCGCTCCTGGGCCTCTCCAAACTTGAAATGCGCAGGGCCCACGTATCCCAGAGGCGCAGGCAGTTAGCAAGCCTCCCTGGGATCACGTGGGCCAGGCGAGCCAATAGCAGAAGGGAATCTCCCTTCATACCTTTGACAGATAGATCTGTCAAATATATGAATGGAGATCACCCCAAAAACACAGTAAAACATTAAATAAATTTAAAAAAACCATCACGTTTTTAAAATGAGTTAAAATTACAATAAATTAAATATTTTAAACAAAAATTTAATTTTTTGAAAAAAATAATTAAAGTATTTTACGGGGCTAAAAATAAACTTACCTTTTTTAAAGTATTTAAAAATTATAAATGAGTGAAATTTTTTTTTTTTAACTTTTTTTCAACTCTTATGCTGGTAAAAGGCGGCCTTACGCCTGCTTTTACAAGGCGTAAGATTTCTAAGGGTTTTCTGCGGGCGGGGGTTCTGCGTAAAGCGGAACTCTCCACCCGCGGAGGCCCTTCGCCAGGGCAGGCGTCCGATCGGTCAAGAGCATTCTTGACAGATCGGAAATACCGGTTTTCAGTACATGCGCTTCGCATGCCTGCAACCGGCATTTCCAATGTTCCTACAGGTGTGTACACAGCCCGTACACACCCGTAGGCATCAGACTATATGGGCCAATGTTTTGGCACTAAAACTCAGCCTTCAGTCCTCAGTTCTTAGTTCAGTTCAGGTTCTTGTAGTAGAAGGTGTATTCTTTATGCTAACTATGATCCTAAGGTTAGTAAATAATTGTTGGGTCATGACTTTGTCGTCTGACCTCTTTGATAATTAGCAAGGAAGGATTACTTAATTCATTCAGTAGCTTGTACGGAGCCTGGTGGAAGGTTGATAGCGTAAACGCTACTCGTTTAGTCAGGTCAGGGTCGCACACAGGTTCAGAAAAGGCAGGAACATCTTTATTTCCCCCTTAATAAGCCATCTTCAGGCCTGTGGTCTTAAAGGCTTGTCTTCTATCCCTGATAAGGAATCTTTTGTTTGTTTAAGCCTTCATTATTTAATTAGCATAAGCCCTTTCCTTTCCCAGCATTCAATCTGACTACTGACTCCATTTTGATGATAGATTTAAGGTAAATCTTAGTGCATTTCTCATACTACATCATTCTCTCTCTCTCCTTCCTTCTATATCTCCCTTTCTCTTTCTCTATCCAAACTGGGTGAGTTCGGTGTGCCAAATTTTTGCATCATTATCTCCTAGGCTCTGACTGGGTGATAGATCTCAGAGGCTTCCTTGGCGAAGGGTTAAGGTGAAGGGTTAGGGATTTGTCTTGAGGTGCCCTTGATGAATATTCTTGTTCGGGTAACGATCCCAGCGTTCTTACAGCAGATATGGTAAGGGCAGCCGAAGTTACACCGTTGAGCAATTATGAAACTGTCCTCACAGTAAAAAGGACGTGGAAAGAATAAAGTTGGTAGGAAACCCAGAGAACGTGATCTGAGTAGAGTTGAACTGATTTTGTTCTTAGACATTCTTGTAAGAGCAGTCTCAATGTGCAGCATTCAGACAGATGTTGAAGAATTTTGGTTAAAAGTCAGTGGGGGGGTTGAAATTTGTCTTGGACTGTAGCCCAAAGCAGGCAATAGACCATCGACAGCTCACCTCACACTCCGCCTGATTTTACCTTCCATTGACTTCAATCCACAACTTTCTAACTCAGAGGTGAGAGTGCTACCACTGAGCCAAGCTGATGCTTGGCGTGATGGGGGTTGTGGCTTCCACCTGCTCTACGCCCTGCCGAGGTTGTATTTCACCCCCCATTCGCTAGCTTCAAAGAAGTAAAACTAGGCTAAGATTGGTTAGTGGATGTGCGAAATATTCAATAGGCAATTGTAACCCAAACTGTACCAGTGACGTTACACACAATTCACAGTTCCAAATTGTAAACAAAGATATCACATAAACATTGCTGGTGAGCCATTGACTTACAAGGCAGTTGTGAATGTGTCAGCCGTGGCTCAGTTGGTAGCTCCCTTGCCTCTGATGCAGAAGATTGTGGGTTCAAGCCCTGCTCCAGAGACTTGAGCACATAATCAAGGCTGACACTCCAGTGCATCGCTGAGGGAGCACTGCCCTGTCAGAGGTGCTGTCTTTCGAATGAGACGTTAAACAGAGGCCCTGTCTGCTCTCTCAGGTGGACATAAAAGATCCCATGGCACTATTTTGAAGAAGAGCAGGGGAGTTCTCACTGGTGTCCTGTCCAATATTTATCCCTCAACCAAAACAGATTATCTGGTCATTACCACACTGCTGTTTGTGGGATCCTTGCTGTGTGCAAATTGGCTGCTGTGTTTCCCACATTCCAACAGTGACTACACTTCAAAAAGCACTTCATTGGCTGTAAAGCGCTTAGGGACGTCCAGTGGTTGTGAAAGGTGCTATATAAATGCAAATCTTTCTTTTTTGTCATGGTGATGTGTTTGGTTAGGTCGCTAGTTTGTCTAAAAGCAATTTGCCATGTTGAAATAGGCTGAAATGTGAAACTGTGAGCGCACTCTGTGTACAATCCCTGTAGCGTTGAAGGAGCATCTAATGAAAGCAGCTGATGGACTCATAGAAACATAGAAGATAGGAGCAGGAGTAGGCCATTCAGCCCCTCGAGCCTGTTCCGCCATTTAATGAGATCATCCAAATTCAGTACCCTGTCCCTGCTTTCTCCCCATATCCCTTGATCCCTTTAGCCTTAAGAAATATATCTAACTCCTTCTTGAATATATTTAATGAATTGGCCTCAACTGCCTTGTGTGGTAGAGAATTCCACAGGTTCACCACTCTCTGGGTGAAGAAATTCCTCCTCATCTCAGTCTTAAATGGCTTACCCCTTATCCTTAGACTGTGACCCCTGGTTCTGGACTCCCTCGCCATCAGGAACATCCTTCCTGCATCTAGTCTGTCTAGTCCTGTTAGAATTTTATAAGTTTCAATGAGATCCCCTCTCATTCTTCTAAACTCTAGCGAATATAAGCCTAATCGATCCAATCTCTCCTCATACGTCATTCCTGCCATCCCAGGTATCAGTCTGGTGAATCTTCGCTGCACTCTCTCCATGGCAAGAACATACTTCCTCAGATAAGGTGACCAAAACTGCACACAATACTCAAGGTGTGGTCTCACCAAGGCCCTGTACAACTGCAGCAAGACATCCTTGCTCCTGTACTCGAATCCTTTCGCTATGAAGGCCAACATACCATTTGCCTTCTTAACCGCCTGCTGCACCTGCATGCTTACCTTCAGCGACTGGTGCACAAGGACACCCAGGTCTCGTTGCACTTCTCCTTTTCCCAATCTATTGCCGTTCAGATAATAATCTGTCTTCCTGTTTTTGCCACCGAAGTGGATAACCTCGCATTTATCCACATTATACTGCATTTGCCATGCATCTGCCCAATCACCCAACCTGTCCAAATCATACTGAAGTTTCTCTGCATCCTCCTCACAGCACACACGCCCACCCAACTTTGTGTCGTCTGCAAACTTGGAGATATTACATCTAGTTCCCTCATCTAGATCATTAATATATATTGTGAATAACGGGTCCTAGCACCGATCCCTGCGGTACCCCACTAGTCACTGCCTGCCACTCGGAAAAAGACCCGTTTATTCCAACTCTTTGCTTTCTGTCTGCCAACCAGTTCTCTATCCAAGACAGTACCTTACCCCCAATCCCATGTTCTTTAACTTTGCATGCTAATCTCTTATGCGGGACCTTATCGAAAGCCTTCTGAAAGTCCAAATACACCACATCCACTGGTTCTCCCTTATCTATTCTATCAGTTACATCCTCAAAAAATTCCAGTAGATTAGTCAAGCATGATTTACCTTTTGTAAATCCATGTTGACTTTGTCTGATCCTGTCACTGTTTTCCAAGTGCTCTGCTATTACATCTTTTATAATGGACTCTAGCATTTTGCCCACTACCGATGTCAGATTTACCGGTCTATAATTCCCTGTTTTCTCTCTACCACCTTTTATAAATAGTGGAGTTACATTAGCTATCCTCCAATCCATGGGAACTGTTCCAGAGTCTATAGAATTTTGGAAGATGACCAGCAATGCATCTATTAATTCTAGGGCCACTTCCTTAAGTACTCTAGGATGTAGATTATAAGGCCCTGGGGATTTATCGGTCTTCAATCATGTCAATTTCCCTAACACCATTTCCCTACAAATACTGATTTCATTCAATTCCTCCCTCTCATTAGACCCTATGTTCCCCGACATCTCTGGGAGGTTATTTGTGTCCTCCTTTGTGAAGACAGAACCAAAGTATGTATTTAATTGGTCTGCCATTTCTTTGTTCTCCATTATAAATTCCCCTGATTCTGACTGCAAGGGACCTACGCTTGACTTCACCAATCTTTTTCTCTTCACATATCTATAGAAGCTTTTACAGTCAGTTTTTATGTTCCCTGCAAGCTTACTCTCATAATCTATTTTCCCCCTCTTAATTAATCCCTTTGTTCTCCTTTGCTGAATCCTAAACCGCTCCCAATCCTCAGGTTTGCTGCTTTTTCTGGCCAATTTATATGTCCTCTCCTTGGATCTTATGCTATCCCTAATTTCCCTTGTTAGCCACGGTTGAGTCACCTTTTTTGTTTTATTTTTATGCCAAACAGGGATGAACAAATTCTGTAGTTCATCCATGCAATCTTTAAATGTTTGCCATTGCCTATCCACCATCAACCCTTTAAATAATGTTCCCCAATCCATCCTTGCCAACTCGTGCCTCATACCATCGTAGCTTCCTTTATTTAAATTCAGGACCCTAGTCTCTGAATCAACTACTTCACTCTCCATTTTAATGAAGAATTCTATCACATTATGATCGCTCCTCCCCAAGGGGCCTCACACAACAAGATTGCTAATTAATCCTTTCTTATTACATAATACCCAGTCTAAGATGTCCTGATCTCTAGTTGGTTCCTCGACATATTGGTCCAGGAAACCATCCCGTATACACTCTAGGAATTCCTCCTCCACAGTATTGTTACTAATTTGGTTAGCCCAATCTATATGTAGATTAAAGTCACCCATGATAACTGCTGTGCCCTTATTGCATGCATCTCTAATTTCCCATTTAATGCCATCCCCAACCTCAGCATTACTGTTTGGGGGTCTGTATACAACTCCCACTAATGTTTTCTGCCCCTTGGTATTTCTCAGTTCTGCCCATACAGATACCACACCATCAGAGCTAATATCCTTCCTTACAATTGTGTTAATCTCCTCTTTAACCAGCAATGCTACCCCACCTCCTTTTTGTTTTTTCCTGTCCTTCCTGAATATTGAATACCCCTGGATGTTGAATTCCCAGACTTGGTCATCCTGGAGCCATGTCTCCGTAATCCCAATTATATCATATCCGTTTACATCTATTTGCGCAGCTAATTCATCCACCTTATTACGAATGCTCCTTGCATTAAGACACAAAGCCTTCAGGCTTGATTTTTTAACACTCTTAGTCCTTTTAGAATTATTATTTACTGTGGCCCTCTTTGATTTACACCCTTGATTTCTCTGCCTTCCACTTTTGCTTTTCTCCTTCCTGTCTTTTGTTTCTATCCTTGCTTCCCTTTCCTCTGTCTCCCTGCACAGGTTCCCAACCCCCTGCCATTTTAGTTTAAACCCTCTCCAACAGCTCTAGCAAACACTCCCCCTAGGACATCGGTTCCGGTCCCGCCCAGGTGCAAACCGTTCAGTTTGTACTGGTCCCACCTCCCCCAGAACCGGTTCCAATGTCCCAGGAATTTGAATCCCTCCCCTTGCACCATTCCTCTAGCCACGTATTCATCTGAAATATCCTTCTATTTCTACTCTGACTAGCACGTGGCACTGGTAGCAATCCTGAGATTACTACCTTTGAGGTCCTATTTTTTAATTTACCTCCTAACTCCCTATATTCAGCTTTTAGGACCTCATCCCGTTTTTTACCGATATCGTTGGTACCTATATGCACCACGACAACTGGCTGTTCACCCTCCCCTTCCAGAATGCCCTGCAGCCGCCCCGAGACATCCTTGACCTTTGCACCAGGGAGGCCACATACCACCCTGGAGTCTCGTTTGCGGCCGCAGAAAGTCTATCTATTCCCCTTACAATAGAATCCCCTATCACTTTAGCTATCCCGCTTTTTTTCCTCCCGTCCTGTGCAGCAGGACCACCCATGGTGCCCGGAAGTTGGCTGCTGCTGCCTTCCCCCGATAAGCCATCCCCCTCAACAATATCCAAAGTGGTATATCTGTTTGAAAGGGGGATGGCCACAGGGCACCCCTGCACTACCAGCCTGCGCCTACTACTCTGCCTGGTGGTCACCCATTCCCTTCCTGCCTGTGCAGCCTTTACCTGCGGTGTGACCAACTCCCTAAACGTGTTATCTACGATGTGCTCAGCATCGCGAATGCTCCAGTATGTATCCATTCGCAGCTCCAGCGCCGCAATGCGGTCTGTCAGTAGCTGCAGCTGGATACACTTCCCACACTCATTGCAACGGAGCCGTTTCCTCCGCTGGGTGAACCCTCAGACTGAACATCAGGTGTGCTGGGAATGCATGGAGTGAGCTGAGACCATCCATTGGGTTCAATCTGAGTAACTAAGAGGTCTCATCAGTGGAATGGATTCCGCAAGAACTCAGCAAAGCTGAGATGTTTCTCGCTGTTGGATGCCAAAGATGGTTTCAATCAAGTCTTTTTTTTTTACTCGTTCCTAGGATGTGGGCGTCGCTGGCAAAGCCAGCATTTATTGCCCATCCCTAATTGCCCTTGAGAAGGTGGTGGTGAGCCGCCTTCTTGAACGGCTGTAGTCCGCATGGTGAAGGCGCTCCCACAGTGCTGTTAGGGAGGGAGTTCCAAGATTTTGACCCAGCGACGATGAAGGATCGGTCGATATACTTCCAAGTCAGGATGGTGTGTGACTTGAAGGGGAACTTGGAGGTGATGGTGTTCCCATGCACCTGCTGCCCTTGTTCTTCTAGATGGTAGAGGTCGCGGGTTTGGGAGGTGTTGTTGATGAAGTCTATTGGTGACCATTGGAAAACACAGATGACTGCATACCACCGGGCTCTGCAGCAGCTCCAGAAGAGCTCTTAAAGTGAACGAACATGGGAACCGGAGTGGGCCGTTCAGCCCCTCCAGCCTGCTCCGCCATTCAATTAGATCATGGCTAATCTGTACCTCAACCCAATTTACCTGCCTTAGCTCCTTGATACCCTGGCCCAATAAAGATCTATCGACCTCAGTCTTGAAAGCTCCATTTGACCCAGCATGCATAGTCACATATGAATGAAACTCTTTGTGGCCTTGGTGAAGCCCTTGAAGGTAATGTCTTATGCAGCAAACAATTGATTCCTGCCATAGTGGGACTGAAGCCTGTAAGTGCCAAGCCAGAGATGTTCTAACCCAGTTTTTGTCCAATGGAACTTATTGACTAGCCGCAGGTGAAGCTATGGCAACACTGTTTCAGCTACAGGCACTAATTTTAGTAGAAAATTCCTCACACACTCACACTACAGATAAATATACTTCACGTGTGTATATTTACTTCACAAAAATCTACCACCATTCAGTAATCAAGGAAGTAAAGCACTCACAATGATTAAAAAACACTCGCACACTCTTACCATTTTACCAACAAAGGTTCACACGCACACGCCACGCGAATAAGGATCGAGACCCCACAGCCCAACAATGGTGTCCATTACTCATTTCTTATTTCCTAATCAGAAATGCAATCAGCCACGTCTGGATTCCCCAGTCAGCCACGTGTGACGAGTGGCGAAGGTATTGGACGGCACCGCTCGAACTCAGGCAGCCTGCATCTCGTCACGTGGCGATTGGGAACGGAGAGCGGAGAAAACAGTCAACAGAAAACTCCGCGTCAGGAAGCAGCAATACCTCACGTAGAATCAAAGAGATCAGGTCAAAGGGGATTGAAGAACTGTATTTTGTAAGATTATGCTCTACAATAAATGAATAATTCAAGCACTTTAAAAAAGGACTATTGGCAAGGAATTCTTTAGAAGAGTGAATAGTTTTAAGGCTTTTAACATATTTTTTTAAAGGAAGGGAAATGTAACAATATTGTACAATTAGCAGATACCTGGGGATCATTAGGTGCTGGAGTTAAAGTAGGCCAGAGGGTATAATTAATTTAAGGCAAACCAATAGAATCAGGCGAGGTATGGAGCTGTAGGCTGTGAAGCTTTAAGCAGAAATAAAAAGATATAGAAGAGTAAAGACTGTGCTGAGTGAGCTGCAAGAGACGTCATTACACAACCCACCCTCTTTACATGTCATTGTGACCCATTGATTCTTTCATTAACACCCTTTGTTTAACACAGTGTCAGCTGTGGCTCAGTAGGTAGCACTCGTGTCTCTTAGCGCATGGAGAGGTTGAAGGTTCAAGTCCCACCCCAGAGACTTAGAGCCCATAATCTATGCTGATGCTCCAATACTGCAGGGAGTGCCATCCTTCAGATGAGGCATTAAACCAAAGTCCTGTCTGTCCTCTCAGGTGGATGTAAAAGATCCCACAGCACTATTTAAAGAAAAGCTTGGGAGTTCTCCCTGGTATCCTTCAACCAACATCACTAAAACAGATTATCTGGTCATTTATCTCATTGCTGTTTGTGGGAGCTTGCTGTACACAAATTGGCTGATGTGTTTCCTACATTACACTTCAAAAAGTACTTCATTGGCTGTAAAGCGCTTAAGGTGCTATATAAATGCAGGTTTTTCTTTCTGTCTTATTTATGTGAAGAGTAGAAAGTATTTTCATTCATCCTGTGCCAAGCCTTGTGATATAAATGAGCAGGGGTGGAAGGCATAGTGGCTGGAGAGCTGATTGGAACAGTGCGATAAATTCATGCATGTGGACTGTCTGGAGTTCCTCTGTCCTACCGCATAGCCCATCAGATGAATCAATACTCACACTTATAGAAAGCATTAATATAACAAGACATCCCCAAACGCTTCGCAGAATGACAATAACGCACTGAGAAGCAGAGGGAGAAAGACGAATGGTTGTGACCGAAAGCACAATCAATGAGATAAGTAATGAGGGGAGGAAGGATGGAAGGGAGGAAGGAGTTGTAATTGCAATGTTACCGCGGACCCCTGGTGTTGGCCTCCTGCTACTGCGCTCGCTCAGGTGATTGTTGCGGGTTCAGCGGGAGTCATACCTAACTTACTTAAATGAGACCCGGGAGTTAAAATGGCCTAGGCCTCACCTTGGCAAGCCAGTCTTAGCCTCACGCCCACTGCTCACTCCCTGGTTCAAATAGGGACTCCAGAAGTCTGCGTGTTGCCCACTACCAACGTGTATTGCGACGCCTTGGTGTGGGGCCTGTGATCTTCTGCTATGTGCTGGTGACGAGTGAGGCCCTTCACCGCTGGCATGAACCTGGGACTTCCTTCTTTTCCCCCAGTTCTCTCTCTATCTCTCTCTCGGAGACATTAACCTGTATCTTCCGGTCCATGCCGGCGGTAAGCCGCTCCAGTTAAACGCCGATCGGAAGATCCAGGCCATTGGCTCACTGGGCACTGACTGCCTTGTGGTACCTCACCCGTGTGGCCATTATTCCTGTGTCAACCGCCCGGGAATAATGGGTGGCCACTGGCAATTGGGCCATGGGGGGGTCATTGCAGCCGACTTGCTCCTGTCCTCAACTGCCACACATCTGCCCATTACAGGAAAGCCATCTGGAGCAGGAAACCTTCACTGATGAGCTATTCATTTATAGACCAATGGTAACACCCCTACTGCCACCTCCTCTGCAATGGGCTGACTCAGCACAAAGCGGGGGAGGCGGGGGTTGAACCCGAGGGCCTCGCTGGTTCTGTACGGTTCACCACCACCACCACGCTGAGTCAAAGGGAGTTCCCAGGATTCAGGACCTTGATGGCTCGCTCACTAGGCAGTCGGCACATCTTTCCGTAGTCGTCTGGTGGAATAGCGCACGCGGGCCTGGACTGGGACCGGCGGAGGTAGGGCGATTCCACAAGGCTTTGATTTCTCCCCCCCACCCCAAACCCCCTCCCGCCCTCGACTTGTCCTGTAGCCTTTGATTGGGTTGGCGCAGGGGGAATGAAAGGTCGAATAGCATGTGGCCGGGGCTGGGTGGTGTGGCACAGCGGGGGCAGTCTGTACGCCTTTGATTGCTGCAGCCTTTGATCTGGGCTGCTGCAGCAACAGCAGGCTGGCACCAGGGGATGCTGTCGGCCCATCTCTCCCAAATCAAACCCTTTAGGCACATGACGTGCAGCCTTCGCTGTCTCCTAGCAATACAGCAGGAGAGAGAATCCAAATCTTTCTTCCCACATCCTTATGTGTGCTTGATGTATCTAAGGGAGGCATCTGGAGACTGAGGTGGCATTTTTCACACTCTTTTTCCATTTTTATCCCGCCTCACATCTGGAATACAAGGTGGCTCTTGTGCCTGTGGCTTTTTTTGGACAGGACACTGTTCTGCTTTTTTATTGTTTTTTTTTATTGTATGTGTTCTGTTTCCTAAAGGAATCTTTTAGTGGATCTGTATTCGGTGTGTGGGTGAATTAATAAGGAGGAATTTATTTGGTTTCCAGAAGATTGGACTAGCGTGTCTGTAGCAAGCACAGTGCTACGGGAGAGCGAGGGAAAAGGAAATAATTTCTTCTTGTAAGTACATGACGAATTTTTTAAAAAATGCCTTTGTCTTTTTTCACGGTGGCGTGTGTCTGTGTTTTGTCGTAACATCTGACATAAAGACAGTGCCTCGGAATGTATGTAAAGAACTCATGGACTATAGACATGAGGGCTGTGCTGCTGAAGGTCTCGTTCGACATTTCTGTGTAAATTGCCCCCTTCGAATTGCACATATTTTTCAGTCGTGAGGAAGTCTATTGTAATCGCAACATGTGTAATCTCACCAAGAAGGGGGGGGTGGGGGGGGGGCGAAAAATCCCGTCTGAATGCAGAGGTTTTTTTTAAGCTGTGGTGAGGTTTTTGCATGTTAGGTTGCCTTAATTGCAGCAGCAGTTCATACAGAGAAGGAAAAAATTATCAAAAGAATACCCAACGCTAGCCATACTATCATTCCGAAGTTCCTATAGCCTTTCATGGTCGAGATCTGACATGTTTCCAATAAATATTGATTATTCCCCCTTCCCTTCTTCCAACAGAAAAAAAATCCGTGGGCTGCGAGGATATGGGGATTAATATTGTGAGATTCACCGAGTCTATGCAGTGAAGGACCTGAAATATAACACAGGAGGCGGATTGCATCCGTTTTTCTTTTTCCGTTTCCCCTCCTTTTCATTTTCTCCCCCTCTCCCAAAGTGACGGCCACCTTCCTTTCTTTTTGAGCACGAGGGAGAGAGTGCTGATGTTCTCAAGCTTGGACAGCCCTCGGAAGGACCTGATCTGCTGTGAGCTGGAGAAAGAGAGGGAGAGACAGATCCACACTGCTGGCTATGCAAGGAAGAAATAATCTGAGGCTCCTTTCATCATGCTTAGCTCTCTAACAAGCCCAAGAGCCAGCTCCGTCGGTAACCATAAAGGTAAGACTCACAACATTAAAATGAACGGGGAGTGGGAGGGGGAGAAATGGCAGAGAACTTACCCAGCCTTCTTTTATTGCCAAAGTTTATCTGAAATTCAAAGCACTGGTAACAGACGCATGCTGATCTGGAAGTCGCTGGGCAATGTTGACCCCAACACACAGCGGAGGTGATTGGGTTAAAGTGGGATTTTACAGGGCGGGCAAGCCGACAGCATTGAGCGGCTCTGAGCTCGCCTTAAAGGCAGCGCGACCCTTATCGTCGTGATATTAGGAGGTGCTGGGTTTAGAGAGGTCATTTTAAAGGGACAGAGCAGCCTTTCTGTGATCAGTGAGGGAATGGGCTTCATTCTAAAGCCAGGGCAGCAGAAGGTGCTGAGATTTACATCTAAAGATGTAAATGGCCTTATTCAGTAGTAATTTAAAAGGCACTGTGTTAATAGTGAAGAGGCGTATATGTGGGGTATAGAGTACATAACCGTGGCAACACTGGACATGTAATACACGCAGATATGTACAGACTTGGTTTGACCCCATCTGAGTACTGCGTTCAGTTCTGGGCGCCGTACCTCAAGATTGGCCTTGGAGGGGGTGCAGCGCAGATTTACCAGAATGATACCGGGGCTTAAAGGGTTAAATCAGGACGACTGGTTGCATAAGCTGGGCTTGTATTCCCTTAACTATAGAAGATTGAAGGTTGATCTGACCGAGGCGTTTAAAATGTTCAAAGGATTCGATAGGATAGACATGGAGAAACTATTTCCTCTAGTGGGGAAATCAAGAACAAGGGGGACATAATTTCAAAATTAGAGTTAGGCCATTCAGGTGCGAAATCAGGAAGCACTTCTTCACATAAGGGTAGTAGAAAAATAGAACGCTCTCCCCCAAAAGGCTATGGATGCTGGGTCGATTGAAATTTCAAGACTGGGATCGATAGATTTTTGTTAGGTAACGGTATCATGGGATATTGAGCTAAGGCCAGTAAATGGAGTTGAGGTACAGATCAGCCATGATCTAACTGAGTGGCAGAGCAGGCTTGAGGGGTTGAATGGCCTCCTCCTAATGTTCCTATGACATATTGTACATAATAGAGGCTACACAGAATAAATAGGGACATATTATATATAATAGAAAGACTATTCTAGCTGTATAGGACATGTATATAACAGAAAGGTTACACTGGATATATAGGGACATATTATATAGAATAGAGAGGCCACACTGGATTTATAGGGCATATTGTATACTATCAAGAGGTTATACTGGACATATAGGGACATATTGTACATAGAAAGATCACACTGGATGCATTGAGATAAATTATATAGAACAGAGAAGCTTCAGTCTAGACAGCAATATATATATATCTATTATAATAAAGGTAATATGTAATCGTCAATTTCCTGTCCAACCTGTCACACTTCCTGTGTCACACTTTTCTGTAATATTTAATTATTGGCAAATTCATTCGAAGCAAACGCCTCTTAGCTGATTGGCTCATATGCAGATTTCTTTCAATAATCCTTTTTTTAAGGAAAGAGAGATAGTCATTTGATATGCATCGAGAAACTTTCCCACAATAGAAAATATCTTCTTTACACTGAAATTTTTAAGCTTATGATATAAAAATATAACCTTAGCAATCACACTTGTAAAAAAAGAAAACCAAGCATTTAATCCTGGGTTCTGACTTTCAGCCCGAAGAACAATTAAACTCTGATTGACCTCACCTTGCACAGTTCTCTCATCAAACAATTAAACTCTGATTGACCTCACCTTGCACAGTTCGCTCATCAAACAATTAAACACTGATTGACCTCACCTTGCACAGTTCTCTCATCAAACAATTAAACTCTGATTGACCTCACCTTGCACAGTTCGCTCATCAAACAATTAAACACTGATTGACCTCACCTTACACAGTTCGCTCATCAAATAATTAAACTCTGATTGACCTCATCTTGTACAGTTCTCTCATCTAACAATTAATCTCTGATTTACCTCACTTTGCACGGATCTCACCTTATGAGAAGTTATTAAGCTTTTCTATACTAGAGCCTCTTCTGTGTTTGACGTGCCTAAGAGACTTGTAGAGGGTTTTCAGAGTCATTACTCTCAGCTAAGAGACTCATTGGGGTTCTCAGAGCCATCACTCTCAGCTAAGCAACTGATAGGAAGGGGGTTCTGAATAAAGGTTCGGATGTAAACATAATTATTTAAGCAGAACCTTTTGATAACACTAAGTAATGTAGAGATACTTGCTAAGAAGAAAAGATGTAAGGTAGCTTAATCTTTTCTTACATTTTCTCTACGTGTTGACTCACATCCTAACCAGATGGACTGGAAACATAAGGAGCTGCTCCCCCATATTAGATGCACAGAATTATTTATGTACATGTCAACCCAGATTACCCGTCAGCAATGCCATCGGAGGTTCACCGGTATTGTATATAATAGACGTGTAACTGGACATGGAAGGCTACGGATTACTGCTGCTGACAATAGCGGACAAATGCTTAATGTATTTATATGACATTCTTGTCTGCTGCTCTGGCTGATGTGAAATACCCATTTAATTAAACTTGTATTACAATAGCAGACAAAGAAATGTGATACAATTGCATTATGTTATTGTCTGCTAACACTGCAACAGTAATGTCTAGGTGATGAGGGTATATTGTACAATATATAATAGGGATAACTCTATCTATCAGTACATATTGTACAGTGTATAATAGGGATAACACTATATATTGGAACTTATTGTACAGTGTGTAATAGAGGCCACTCTATATATATATATATATATATATATATATATATGAACATATTATACAGTATATAATAGAGGCCTCACTATATATTGGGACATATTGTATAGTGCATAAGAGAAGCCAACAACACCTTGCATTTATATAGCACCTTTAATGTAATAAAACATCCTAAGGCACTTTCCAGGAGCGACTATCAGGCAAATATTGACACCGAGCCAAAGAAGGAGACATTAGGACACGTCCAGTTACACGTCTATTATGTACAACATCGGCGAACCTCCGACGGCATTGCTGACGGGTAATCTGGGTTGACATGTACATAAATAATTCTGTACATCTAATATTGGGGAGCAGCTCCTTACATTTCCAGTCCATCTGGTTAGGGTGTGAGCCAACACGTAGGTAAAATGTGAGAAAAGATTAAGCTACCTTACATCTTTTCTTCTTAAGCGACCAAACGCTTGGTCAAAGAGATAGGTTTTAAGCAGTGTCTTAAAGGAGGAGAGAGAGGTGGAGAGGCAAAGAGGTTTGGAGAGGGAATTCCAGAGCTTAGGGCCTTAGACGGCTGAAGGCACGGCCGTCAACAGTGGGGCGAAGGAAGTTGGGAAATACACAAGTGGCCAGAGTTGGAGGAATGCCGTGATCTCGGAGGTTTTAGGGCTGGAGGAGGTTATAGAGATTCGGAGGGGCGAGGCCATGGATGGATTTGAACAAGAGGATAACATTTTAATATTGAGGCGTTGGTGGACTGGGAGCCAATGTATTCGCAGGCACAGTTGGGTAAACGGGATTTGGTGCAATTTAGGATACAGTCAGCACAGTTTTGGATGAGCTCAAGTTTATGGAGGGTGGAAGGTGGTTGGCTGACCAGAAGAGCATTAGAATAGTTGAGTCTGGAGGTAACAGAATCATGGATGAGGGTTTCAGCAGCAGACAGGCGATGTTACGGAGGTGGAAGTAGACGGTCTTGCTGATGGAGAGGATATAAGCTCTGAAACTGAGCTCCGGGTCAAATAGAGCGGCGAGGTTGTGAATAGTCTGGCTCAGCCTGAGACTGTGGCCAGGAAGGGACACCTGTATATATAGGGACATACTGTTCAGTATATAATAGAGGCCATCTCTATATATAGGGACATATTGTGGAGTATACAATGGCCATCTCTATATATAGGGACATATTGTACAGTATACAATGGCCATCTCTATATATAGGGACATATTGTAAAGTATACAATGGCCATCTCTATATATAGGGACATATTGTACAGTATATAATAGAGGCCATCTCTATATATAGGGACATATTGTACAGTATACAATGGCCATCTCTATATATAGGGACATATTGTACAGTATACAATGGCCATCTCTATATATAGGGACATATTGTACAGTATACAATGGCCATCTCTATATATAGGGACATACTGTACAGTATATAATAGAGGCCATCTCTATATATAGGGGCATATTGTACAGTATACAATGGCCATCTCTATATATAGGGACATATTGTACAGTATACAATGGCCATCTCTATATATAGGGACATATTGTACAGTATACAATGGCCATCTCTATATATGGGGACATATTGTAAAGTATACAATGGCCATCTCGAAATATAGGGACATATTGTACAGTATACAATGGCCATCTCTATATATAGGGACATATTGTACAGTATACAATGGCCATCTCTATATATAGGGACATATTGTACAGTATACAAAGGCCATCTCTATATATAGGGACATATTGTACAGTATACAATGGCCATCTCTATATATAGGGACATATTGTACAGTATACAATGGCCATCTCTATATATAGGGACATGTTGTAAAGTATACAATGGCCATCTCTATATATAGGGACATGTTGTAAAGTATACAATGGCCATCTCTATATATAGGGACATGTTGTAAAGTATACAATGGCCATCTCTATATATAGGGACATATTGTACAGTATACAATGGCCATCTCTATATATAGGGACATATTGTAAAGTATACAATGGCCATCTCTATATATAGGGACATATTGTACAGTATACAATGGCCATCTCTATATATAGGGACATATTGTACAGTATACAATGACCATCTCTATATATAGGGACATGTTGTAAAGTATACAATGGCCATCTCTATATATAGGGGCATATTGTACAGTATACAAAGGCCATCTCTATATATAGGGACATATTGTACAGTATACAATGGCCATCTCTGTATATAGGGACATATTGTACAGTATACAATGGCCATCTCTATATATAGGGACATACTGCACAGTAAACAATGGCCATCTCTATATATAGGGACATATTGTAAAGTATACAATGGCCATCTCTATATATAGGGGCATATTGTAAAGTATACAATGGCCATCTCTATATATAGGGACATATTGTACAGTAAACAATGGCCATCTCTACATATAGGGACATATTGTATAGTATATAATAGAGGTCATGTCTATATATTGGCATATTGATCATTTGATCTATAAGGACATAATGCTCATAATATGTATTGTGTGAGGTGGGTGAAGTGACCCATTTGAGCAGAACATCATCTACAACCTGCTTGAATTATTTATAAAGCATTTGACTACTCATTGCAGAAAGAATTAGTTCAATGACTAATGTAAGCGAGTTAGGAGTCATAGAGAACGAGTTTTGCAGGAATATGTGTGTTTATGTTGAGCTCAATATATTCCACATTATGTATGATAAATATACGTATAGATCAATCTTTGTTACTGTATAAATCTTACTCTGTACTTCTACTCACTCCAGCTGAGAAATATAATATCAATATGCCTTTTGAGATATTCATGAATCATTATTTGTAGCTGAATCTTTTTATTTAAAAAGATTGTTAATATTTGTAAAATATTTCCCTACACGTACTGAAGGGATAATTGCATTTTGAACATGTTGCAACGAAATAGTTGATGGTTAAGTGCAACAACGCAGACCGGCTTACAGAGCTTGACGTCGCGTTGCAATGAGTAGTGACACATTGCAGCTGATCCGAAAGAGGCTCGGCCGCATACATTTACAGCATTGTAAAAAGCTACAAGGAGGAGACCTGTTCAATGTAAAGGAGAGGGAGGCTTTCTGACTGGCTGTCTCTCAGTATAATCCGAACTGGAAAAGCACAATTGTTGGTGCAAAGTGTAAAGGGAATGAACTGCATTTATAGCCTAGAAGCTACTGTGTGCAGCAGCAGTTTAGGAAACTGTTTATGTTGACATAATTTATTGTAGCAAGAAATTAACTGATTTAAAGTACGCTGCTTCACATGTCGGTTTAAAACAGTAGTGTTCACCTCATTCTCCTCCTTTTGGTCATCGCTCCTAATATCTCATTCTTTGGATTGGTGTCCATTTTTTGCTGACTATGCCTCTGACAAGCACCGTGGGAGGCTATGTAAATGCAAGTACTAATTGTAGATTGCCTTTAGAATTTACACACTAATACCACACATAGTGGAGGCAATTATAACTCTGGGTGATGGGGTAAAATAAGTGATATCGAATAGGTTGCCCATTATACGTCCCGCCCGATTATCCCGTTCATTGGCGGGTAATTCAACGTCAGCCATTTTACACCAACGCTCAGAGTTAAAAGTGATTTCAAGATTAATATATATAAATTTATGGTTACAAATGTCATCCCTAGGTGTTTTAAATTTGTCTGGGTATGTTTTGTGAGATTCTGAGTGGTAATTATGTAATTTTGGGTGTGTGGGTGTTGTGTATTTCTGTCTGATTGTGGAACTCCGGGGGTATGTTGTGTGTTTCCGAGTGTTTCCGGGGTGTTGTGTGTTTCCAGGTGCTTCCGAGTGTTGTGTGTTTCTGAGTGGTTCCGGGTGTTGTGTGTTTCCGACTATTTCTGGGTGTTGTGAGTTTCTGAGAGTTGTGTGTTTCTGGGTGTTGTGTGTTTCCAGGTGTTGTGTTTCTCCGGGTGTCGTGTGTTTATGGGTGTTGTGTGTTTCCGGGTGTTGTGTGTTTCCGGTTGTTGTGTGTTTCCGAATGTTGTGTGTTTCCGGGTGTTGTGTGTTTCCGGGTGTTGTGTGTTTCTGGGTGTTGTGTGTTTCCGGTTTTTGTGTGTTTCTGAGTGTTCTGTGTTTCCAGTTGTTGTGTGTTTCCGAGTGTTGTGTGTTTCTGAGCGTTGTGTGTTTACGGGTGTTGTGTGTTTCCGGGTGTCGTGTGTTTCCGGGTGTTGTGTGTTTCTGAGCGTTGTGTGTTTCCGGGTGCTGTGTGTTTCCGGGTGTCATGTGTTTCTGAGAGTTGTGTTTTTCAGGGTGTTGTGTGTTTCCGGGTGTTGTGTTTTTCCGGGTGTTGTGCGTTTCTGAGTGTCGTGTGTTTCCGAGTGTCGTGTGTTTCTGAGTGTCGTGTGTTTCCGAGTGTTGTGTGTTTCCGGTTGTTGTGTGTTTCCGAATGTTGTGTGTTTCCGGGTGTTGTGTGTTTCCGGGTGTTGTGTGTTTCTGGGTGTTGTGTGTTTCCGGTTTTTGTGTGTTTCCGAGTGTTCTGTGTTTCCAGTTGTTGTGTGTTTCCGAGTGTTGTGTGTTTCTGAGCGTTGTGTGTTTACGGGTGTTGTGTGTTTCCGGGTGTCGTGTGTTTCCGGGTGTCATGTGTTTCTGAGAGTTGTGTTTTTCCGGGTGTTGTGTGTTTCCGGGTGTTGTGTTTTTCCGGGTGTTGTGCGTTTCCGGGTGTTGTGTGTTTCCGACTGTTGTGTGTTTCTGAGTGTTGTGTGTTTCCAGGTTTTGTGTGTTTCTGAGAGTTGTGTGTTTCCGGGTGTTGTGTGTTTCCGGGTGTCGTGTGTTTCCGGGTGTCATGTGTTTCCGGGTTTGATGTGTTTCCAAGTGTTGTGTGTTTCTGGGTGTTGTGTGTTTCCGGGTGTTGTGTGTTTCTGAGTGTCGTGTGTTTCCGAGTGTCGTGTGTTTCTGAGTGTCGTGTGTTTCCGAGTGTTGTGCGTTTCCGGGTGTTGTGTGTTTCCGAGTGTTGTGTGTTTCCGGATGACGTGTGTTTCCGGGTGTCGTGTATTTCCGGGTGTCGTGTGTTTCCAGGTGTTGTGTGTTTCTGAATGTTGTGTGTTTCCGGGTGTTGTGTGTATCCGGGTGTTGTGTTTTTCCGGGTGTTGCGTATTTCCGGGTGTCATGTGTTTCCGGGTGTTGTGTGTTCCCGGGTGTTGTGTGCTTCCGAGTGTTGTGTGTTTCCAGGTGTTGTGTGTTTCCGGGTGTTGTGTGTTTCCGGGTGTCGTTTGTTTCCGGGTGTTGTGTGTTTCCGGGTATTGTGTGTTTCCGGGTGTTTTGTGTTTCTGGGTGTTGTGTGTGTTTCTGAGCGTTGTGTGTTTCCGGGTGTTGTGTATTTCCGGGTGTTGTGTGTTTCCGGATATTGTGTGTTTCCGGGTGTTTTGTGTTTCTGGGTGTTGTGTGTGTTTCCGAGCGTTGTGTGTTTCCGGGTGTTGTGTATTTCCGGGTGTTGTGTGTTTCCGGGTATTGTGTGTTTCCGGGTGTTTTGTGTTTCTGGGTGTTGTGTGTGTTTCCGAGCGTTGTGTGTTTCCGGGTGTTGTGTGTTTCCGAGTGTTGTGTGTTTCTGGGTGTTGTGTGTTTCCGGGTGTTGTGTGTTTCTGAGTGTCGTGTGTTTCTGAGTGTCGTGTGTTTCTGAGTGTCGTGTGTTTCCGAGTGTCGTGTATTTCTGAGTGTCGTGTGTTTCCGAGTGTCGTGTGTTTCCGGGTGTCGTGTGTTTCCAGGTGCTGTGTGTTTCTGAATGTTGTGTGTTTCCGAGTGTCGTGTGTTTCTGAGTGTCGTGTGTTTCCGAGTGTCGTGTGTTTCTGAGTGTCGTGTGTTTCCGAGTGTCGTGTGTTTCTGAGTGTCGTGTGTTTCCGAGTGTCGTGTGTTTCTGAGTGTCGTGTGTTTCCGGGTGTTGTGTGTTTCCGGGTGTCGTGTGTTTCCAGGTGCTGTGTGTTTCTGAATGTTGTGTGTTTCCGGGTGTTGTGTGTATCCGGGTGTTGTGTTTTTCCGGGTGTTGCGTATTTCCGGGTGTCATGTGTTTCCGGGTGTTGTGTGTTCCCGGGTGTTATGTGCTTCTGAGTGTTGTGTGTTTCCAGGTGTCGTGTGTTTCCGGGTGTTGTGTGTTTCCGGGTGTCGTGTGTTTCCGGGTGTCATGTGTTTCCGGGTGTTGTGTGTTTCCGGGTGTTGTGTGTTTCCGGGTGTTGTGTGTTTCCGGGTGTTGTGTGTTTCCGGGTGTTGTGTGTTTCCGAGTGTTGTGTGTTTCCGGGTGTTGTGTGTTTCCGGGTGTCATGTGTTTCTGAGTGTTGTGTGTTCCCGGGTGATGTGTGTTTCCGGGTGTTGTGTGTTTCTGGGTGTTGTGTGTTTCCGGGTGTTGTGTGTTTCCGATGTTGTGTGTTTCCGGGTGTTGTGTGTTTCCGAGTGTTGTGTGTTTCCGAGTGTTGTGTGTTTCCGAGTGTTGTGTGATTCCGAATGTTGTGTGTTTCTGGGTGTTGTTTGTTTGCACGTGTTTTGTGTTTCCGAGTGTTGTGTGTTTCCGGGTGTCGTGTGTTTCCGACTGTTGTGTGTTTCAGGGTGTTGTGTGTTTCCGGGTGTTATGTGTTTCCGGGTGTTTCGTGTTTCCGGGTGTTTTGTGTTACCGGGTGTTGTGTGTTTGCGAGTCATAGAGTCCTAACGGCACAGAAGGAGGCCATTCGACCCATTGGGTCCCTGCTGGCTCTCTGTAGAGCAATCCAGTCAGTCCAATTCCCCTGCTCTATTCCCATAGCCCTGCAAGTTTATTTCCCTGAAGTGCCTATCCAGTCTCCCCGTTAAAATCATTGTGGGTGATTTTCCCAGCCCCGAGGAGGCGGGTTTGGAGGCGGGACTGTTGGCAAAATCGCAAAAAGTGAGGGCGGGTTCCGAACCCACCTCCAACCCGCCTCTGCTCCATCAGTCGGGAGAGGTAGTTAAGACCCTTAAATAGTGGTTAAGGGCCTCTATAATCCTATTTTGACAGGCCTTTGTTATTTTGCCACATTTTGAGCGTTTTGCACGACCCTCCTAAACCACGCCAGCTAATCCTGACGGGTTGACATGTGGGTGGCCTCCTCACAGCTGCAGCTCCACCATTAAAATAGAGCTTTCATCAGGGAGCAGTTGCAGGTGGTAGAACCTTTGTTCCACAGGTCTTTCAGCACTTTTAGCAGGCCTACAGAAGTCGGAGGTGCTGCAGCTTCTATCTCTCAACTGTGGGACCTCCTTAAAGACCCTCTCCCCACTTGGACTGAGCGCTTCCCCAACGGAGGTATCTGCCAGCAGCATGGGAACCATTTATTTCCTTTCACCATGGACCTCAGATTCGGATGAGGAGCAGCCACTGGCAGCAGCAGAACCAGGCAGCTCAGCAGCAACAGCAGCAGGAGCGCCAACCTCCTGCTCACCCACCTGATGCTGCACAGGGCAGAAGGTGCCATCGCATGGAAGCACATCACCGCAGGAGATACCCCCAACACAGGGTTTACAGACAGAGGATGAGCTACCTCAGCATGACTGAGCAGCAATGCCAAAGGAGGCTGAGACTTTCGCGACAGGTTGTTGGAGACATCTGCGCACTGCTGCACCAACACCTGGAGCCCAGAGGAGCGGGTGGACACCCCTTACCAGTGGCTGTCAAAGTCACCACCGTACTCAACTTTTTTGCCTCAGGCTCCTTCCAGGGATCATCAGCAGACATCAGCGGCATTTCCCAGTCGGCTGCCCACAGTTGCATCATGCAGGTTACCGATGCCCTTTTCGCAAAGATGCACAATTACATCCACCTCTCAAGAGATCAAGCAAGTGTGACCGCGCGTTCAGTTGGCTTTGCAAATATGTCAGGCTTGCCAATGGTGCAGGGTGTCATAGACTGCACACATGTGGCCCTTAGGGCACCCCATCACAACCTAGCTATCTTTGTCAACCGCAAGGGCTTCCACGCCCTCAACCTACAGCTGGTGTGTAACCACATGAAGGAGATTTTGCATGTTTGCGCCAAGCTCTGTGGTAGTTGCCATGACTCTTTCATCCTGCGGAACTCTAGTGTTCCTTCGCTCTTCAATCCGCCAAACCAACTTAACGGAGGGCTCCTTGGTGACAAGGGCTACCCCCTGAAGAAGTGGCTAATGACGCCGATCAGGAGGCCAGCTAACAAGGCTGAGGAGCGCTACAACGCCAGCCACATTTTGACCAGGCCCATCATCGAGGAAACCATTGGCTTGCTGAAGATGTGATTCCGATGCCTTGACAGATCTGGTTGCGCCCTGCAGTATTCAGCAGCCAGGGTCTCCAGAATGGTCGTGGTCTGCTGTGCACTGCACAACATGACACAGCGTTGTGGCTTGCAGCTTCCTGATGAGCAAGTGGCTCAGTTCATAGCCTCCTCAGATGAGGGGGAGGAGGAGGAGAAGGAGGAGGGGAGGAGGACCGAGTGGCGGCGTATCGACCAGCAGCAGCGGCAGCACGTGAGCACATGGCTGCCCGTGATGCAAGGGTTGCACTCACCCTGGCCAGATTTGCATAGGTTGCCCATTGTGACACATGTGCTTGGCTCCTTCTTAACACATGATAGACAATGGACATGACTCTCTGGCCTCCTTTCACTCTGTCCACCAACCTGACCACGCAAGTGTTGCGAAGCCCGCAATGTGGAGCTGCCTAAGCCAAAATAACAGATGCCATCACGCCAACAGTTTGCCATCACCTAATTTTGATACATTCACACAGGGATGGCATTTCATCAATAAACAGAAACAATCACCCAATCTGCACACAGATCTGGAGGTCATATCCCTTGCCAGCTGTACCCACACAGCCTTGGTTTCTTTGGTAGGCCTCTTCCTCCCAGATGAGGGGAAGAGCACCTCCCTGCTAGCTCTCGCCCCCTCAACCAGCATACCCAGCGCCGCATCTGAGAACCTCGGGGAGGCCCTTGCCTTGTCGCTGGCCATTCATCAAGGAGATAAAAGTTTGGAGGTGGTGCACCATTGACCAAGAATGATCCAAGGCAGCAAGCAGCCCTTAAATGAAGCTGGATAAGTGACGTCAGCAGAGGCGAGTTTCAGTCCCAAAAGACTAATTGGCCCAGGGGAACCCACACCTCTGGAAGTAACTGGCCAATTAGGGGAAAATCGCAAATTTTTCCCACCTGACAGTGGAGGCTGGTTTGGAACCCACCCAAACTGAAACACGCCTCCAACCCGCCTCCATTGGGAAAATCGTGCCCATTGAGTGTGTCCGCTTCCACCACTTCCGTCGGCAGTGAGTTCCAGGTCCTCACCACTCGCTGCGTAAAAAAGCTTTTCCTCACGTCCCCCCTGTATCTCTTGCCCAAAACCTTAAGTCTGTGTCCCCTAGTCCTTGTACCATCAACTAGTGGGAACAGCCTTTCCCCATCTAGCCTATCCAAACCCGTCATAATCTTGTACACCTCTATCAAATCACCCCTCAACCTCCTTTGCTCTAATGAAAACAAATCCAGCTTCTCCAACCTGTCCTTGTAGCTAAGATCCCCCATCCCCATAACCATTCTGGTAAATCTCCTCTGCACCCTCTCAAGGGCCTTCACATCCTTCCACAAGTGTGGTGACCAGAACTGGATGCAATACTCCAGTTGTGGCCTAACCAGCACTTTATAAAGGTTCAGCATAACTTCTCTACTTTTGTACTCAATACACAGATACATAGAAGATAGGAGCAGGAGTAGGCCATCCGGCCCTTCGAGCCTGCTCCGCCATTTAATGAGATCATGGCTGATCCTCCAATTCAGTATCCCGTCCCCGCCTTCTCTCCGTAACCCTTAACCCCTTTTGCCTGTAGAAATATATCTAATTCCCTCTTAAATATATTTAATGAGCTGGCGTACACTGCCCTCTGTGGCAATGAGTTCCACAGGTTCACCACCCTCTGAGTGAAAAAATTCCCCTCATTTCTGTCCTAAATGGTTTAGCCCTTATCCTTAAATTATGTCCTCTAGTTCTGTTCTCACCCGCCAAGGGAAACATTCCTTCTGCATCTAGTCTGTCTAGACCTGTCAGAATTTTATACACTTCTATGAGGTCCCCTCTCAATCTTCTAAACTCCAGTGTGTACATCCCTAAACTACATAGTCTCTCCTCATAGGTCAATCCCGCCATTCCTGGTATCAGCCTGGTGAATCGCCGCTGCACCCCCTCCATGGCAAGAACATCTTTCCTCAGATGAGGCAACCAAAACTGTACACAGTACTCGAGGTGTGGTCTCACCAGTGCCCTGTACAGCTGCAGCAAGGTATCCCTGTTCCTGTATTCCAACCCTTTTGCTATGAAGGCCAGCATACCGTTTGCCTTCTTGACCGCCTGTTGCACCTGCATGCTCGCCTTCAGTGACTGGTGTACAAGAACACCCAGGTCTCTCTGTACTTCCCCCTCTCCCAATTTATTGCCATTTAAATAATAATTTGCCCTCCCGTTCCTGCACCCAAGGTGGATAACTTCGCACTTGTCCACATTATAGTGCATCTGCCATTTATCCGCCCAATCACCCAGTCTGTCCAAATCGCTCTGGAGCTTCCTGGTCTCCTCCTCTGAGCCCACCCCCGCTCCTAGTTTAGTGTCGTCTGCAAATTTGGAAATGCTGCATCCGACTCCCTGATCCAGGTCATTAATGTAAATTGTGAACAGCTGGGGACCCAGGACAGATCCCTGTGGTACCCCACTTGTTACTGCCTGCCATTCAGAAAATGAGCCGTTTATTCCAACTCTCTGTTTTCTATCTGACAGCCAGTTCTCTATCCACGTCAATACTTTCCCCTTTATCCCATGAGCTTCAATTTTCCATGCTAATCTTTTATGTGGGACCTTATCGAAGGCCTTTTGGAAGTCCAGGTACACCACATCTACTGGCTCTCCCCCATCTATTTTACCAGTTACTCCCTCAAAAAATTCCAATAGATTAGTCAAGCACGATTTACCCTTTGTAAATCCATGTTGACTCTGTCCTATCCTGTCCCCATTTGCTAAGTGCTCCGCTATTTCATCCTTAATGATGGACTCCAGCATTTTGCCCACAACTGATGTAAGGCTTACAGGTCTGTAATTACCTGCTTTTTCCCTACCCCCCTTTTTGAATAGTGGGGTAACGTTAGCCACCCTCCAATCCATGGGCACCGTTCCCGAGTCTAATGAATTCTGAAAAATCATACTTAGTGCATCCGCTATCTCTAGGGCCACCTCCTTCAGCACCCTAGGATGCATGTTATCAGGCCCTGGGGATTTGTCCGCCTTCAATCCCTTTAGCTTCCTTAACACCATATCCTTAGAGATATTGACTTGCGTCAGTTCCTCCTTTGCAAATGTCCCTATTTTTCCCGATATCCCAGGGAGGTTTTTTGTGTCTTCCTTCGTAAAGACTGACCCAAAGTATGCATTTAGTTGGTCTGCCATTTCCTTATTTCCCGTTATATATTCCCCCGTATCTGACTGCAATGGGCCAACTTTGGTTTTCACCAGTCTTTTCCTCTTGATATACTTATAAAAGCTTTTGGAGTTAGTTTTTATATTTTCCGCCAGCTTGCTTTCGTAAGCTATTTTGCCCCTCTTGATTAAGCCCTTTGTCCTCCTTTGCTCTATCTTAAACTGTTCCCAATCTTCCGCTCTGGCGCTTTTTTTGGCTATTTTATACGCCCTATCTTTGGATTTTATGCTGTCTCTAATTTCCCCTGTTATCCACGGTTGAGTCACCTTTTTAGAATTCCTTTTATGCCAGATTGGTATAAACAATTTTTGCAATTTTGTCATTCTATCTTTAAATGCTTGCCATTGTTTATCTACCTCCAGTCCTCCCAGGAACGTTGTCCAATCAGACCTACTCAGTTCCCGTCTAATGGCATCATAATTCCCCTTGTTTAAATTCAGGACCTTAGTATCTGAGTCAATTTCTTCGCTCTCCATTTCGAGTGAGAAATCGATCATGTTATGATCGCTCTGACCCAAGGGTCCCCGTACAACAAGATTACTAATTAGTCCCTTCTCATTGCACAGTACCCAGTCCAATATAGCCTGTTCCCGAGTTGGTTCCTCGACATATTGATCCAGATAACCATCCCTTAAACACTCAAGAATTCCTCCTCCTCATTATTTTTACTGATTAGGCTATTCCAATCTATATGTAAGTTAAAGTCACCTATGATGACAGCTGTGCTCTTATTGCACGCTTCTCTAATTTCCCTCGTGATGCCCTCCCCAACCTCTATTTTACTATTTGGAGGCCTATATACCACTCCTATTAATGTTTTTCGCCCCTCGCTATTTCTTAGCTCCACCCATATAGATTCTGTATTAACTGAGTTAATATCCTTCCTTTCAATTGCATTTATCCCTTCTTTTACCAGCAATGCTACCCCTCCTCCCCTTCTTTTTTGTCGATCCTTCCTAAATACTGAATACCCCTGTATGTTAAGCTCCCAGCCCTGCTCACCCTGCAACCATGTTTCCGTAATCCCAATTAGATCATAATTATTAACCTCTATTTCCACAGCTAATTCATCTACCTTGTTCCTGATGCTTCTCGCATTAAGGTATAAAACCCTCAGGCTTTTTTTATGCTCACATTTTTTATGAATTAGTTTGAAATACCTCTATTTATTAAATCAAGATCCCATATGCTTTGTTAACCACTCTCTCAATATGTCCTGCCACCTTCAGGGACCTATGCACATTAACTCCCAGTTCCCTCTGTCCCTGCACACTCTTTAAAACTGTGCCATTAAGTGTATATTGCCTCTCCCTGTTCCTTCTGTCAAAATGCATCACCTCACATTTCTCTGTATTAAATTCCATCTGCCACTTGTCTGCCCATTCTGCTAACCTTTCTATGTCCTGTTACAGTTGATTGGTATCATCATCACTGTTTGCCACACCCCAAAGTTTGGTGTCATCGGCAAATTTAGAAATTCTACTCTGGTAGTTATTCTATCCAGGAATTTAGTAATTCTACCCAGGTCATTTATATTTATCAAAAAAGCAGTGGCCCCAGCACTGACCCTTGGGGAACACTACTATCTACCATCCTCCAGTCTGAAAAACAGCCATTTACCACAACTCGCTGTTTTCTGTCCTTAAGCCAATTCCTTATCCAAGCTGCCACTGACCCATCTATTCCATGAGCCTCAATTTTGTTAACTAGCCTTCTAAGTGGTACTTTGTCAAACGCCTTCCGAAAATCCATGTAGACAACATCCATTGCATTTCCTTCATCAATCCTCTCTGTTACTTCATCAAAAAATTCAATTAGATTCGTCAAACACGATCTGCCTTTTACAAATCCGTGTTGACTCTCCTTAATTATCTTAAACCTCTCCAAGTGCCCATTAATTTTTTCCTTGATTATTGTTTCTAAAACTTTACCCACCACTGATGTTAAACTGACCGGCCTGTAGTTACTAGGATTGTCCTTACACCCTTTCTTGAACAATGGTATCACATTTGCCACTTTCCAATTCTCAGGCACCTCTCCTGCATCTAGGGAAGATTGGAAAATTATGGCAAGCCCTTCCGCTATCTCCTCCCCCAATTCCCTCAGCAACCTGGGATGCAAGCCATCTGGACCAGGCGACTTGTCCACTCTAAGCATACCCAGCCTTTCTAGTGCATCCTGTCTATCAATTTTCACCCCTTCCATTGCTTCTACCTTTTCCACTTCTACCGATATTTTGTCAGCATCCACCTCCTTAGTAAACACCAATACAAAGTACTCATTGAGGATTCTAGCCTTGCCCTGTGCCTGTAAGCATATATCACCTTCTTTGTCTCTAATAGGCCCCACCCCGCCTCTTACTACCCGCTTACTGTTTACATGCCGGTAGAAGATTTTTGGGTTCCCTTTTATGTTAACCGCCATTCTACTCTCATATTCTCTCTTCGCCAATCTTATTTTCATCTTCACATCCCCTCTCAACTTATTGTATTTGGTCTGGTTCTCCCTTGAAGAATTCACCTGACATGCATCATACACCCTCTTTTTTTGTTTCATTATCTCCCTCGTCATCCAAGGAGCCCTTGCTTTGGTTCCCTTACCCTTCCCTCTTGTTGGAATGTACCTAGCCTGTACTTAGAACATCTCCGCCTTAAAGATCACCCATTGTTCCATTACAGTTTTTCCTGTCAGTCTTTGGTTCCATTTTACCGTGGCTAGATCATTTTGCATCCCATTCAAGTTAGCCCTGTTCCAGTTCAGAAGTTCCACTCTAGATTGTTCCTTGTTCCTCTCCACTGCTAATCTAAATCTTATGATACGATGATCACTCGTACCCAAGTGTTGTCCCACAGACACTTGGTTGACCTGGCCCACCTCATTCCCCAGCACCAGCTCTAGCAATGCCTCCTTCCTAGTTGGGCCAAGAACATATTGGTCAAGGAAATTCTCCTGAACACATTTCAGAAATTCCTTCCCGTCCTTTCCCTTTACCCTAGCATTATCCCAATCGATATTTGGGTAATTAAAGTTCCCCAATATCACCATCTATAGCTCTTGCATATCTCAGCGATTTCCCTGCAGATTTGTTCCTCTACCTCCCTCTCACTATTTGGAGGCCTATAGAATACCCCCAATAGCGTGAACTTACCCTTTTTACTCCTCAACTCTAACCAAATGGATTCTGTCCTTGTCCCCTCAAGAACATCCTCTCTTTCCAACACTACAATGTCTTTCTTAATCAGCACTGCCACCCACCTTCCTTTTTTTCTTCCCTATCTTTTCTGAACACCTTGTACCCTTGAATATTAAGGGGGAAAAATTCAGTTGGTTGCGCCTCCCGTTAGCTCCTTAAGAGGGTGCTAATGGGGCGCAAAGCAACTAGCGCCCAGGCGCGGCGATGTTTGCGCCGCTCGCGAAATTAACTAGACATTTTGAGGTGGCGCTAAACACTACCGCCACGATCTCCTGCACCGGCAGATCGTGACGTCAGTCGAGTGCGCAACGCCCTGGTAGCGCCCTGGAGCCGATATTGAGTGGCGCCCCCTGCCTTACCGCCTGCCGCTAGCAACGACAGGTTGAGGGGAGCGTTTTGCAGTCAGGAAGGGACTGGGGGAGTACTATTTAAAGGTGAATGCTTCCTGCCTTTTATTGTTGGTGACATTTTTGCACCACGCATTCTGAGAGAGAGAGAGAGAGAGACTTCTGGAGAGATTCAACGCTGTGTGAAGGAGTTTTGGGTACTGAGCAGCACTTTACAGGTTCATTTTGATTTGCCCTTCCTTGCATCAATTTAGAAGAGACTGTGGGGGCTGCACTCTGAGCTCTTTCCCTGGTTCTCTCCATTGCTCTTTCCAGCAGATTTGATGTACAGGTCTCTCCAGGCCGATATTCAAGGCTGCAATGAGCAGGATGTGGATGGAGAGCACGATCAACCCTCCCCTTTAAGAACTGGCCGGGGCCATTGTGTCTCTGTTCCATTGCTGACTGATATCACATGAGCTTCGCCAGCGCTCTGAGGTAGCGCCTCACTCCTCGGCCTTTGCGCCTTAAGACAGGTGTGAAGCGCCTGATTTAGCGCTCCAATCACCTCCAGGGGCGATAAAAGCCAAGTTTGCAGTCGGAGGCGATAATTAGCGCCAGGCGCTAATCTTTGCGCCCGGCCGATAATTGCGCCCCAAATGGGGCGATACTGAAGTTTTCCCCCTAAGTGCCCAGTGCACACCGTTTTTAAGCCACGTTTCCGTTATTGCCACAACATCATATTGCCACACGACTAATTGTGCTTGTAGCTCACCAACCTTATTCACCACACTTTGTGTGTTTACGTACATGCATTCTAAACCAATTTTTGAATTTTTTGTAGTCTTTCTTAGTCTGCTCCTATTTAATATGGTACGACTACCGCCTCTAGTACTATCTTCTCTAGTACTATCCAACACAATCACTCTTTTATGCACCTTATTCCTCTTTTCTACTCCTATATGCTGGTGCCCATCCCCCTGCCAAGTTAGTTTAAACCCTCCCCAACAGCACTAACAAACCTCCTCGTGAGAATATTGGTCCCAGCTCTGTTGCGGTGTAACCCGTCCGGCTTGTACAGGTCCTACCTTCCCCAGAAACGGTCCCAATGCCTCAGGATTCTAAAGCCCTCCCTCCTGCACCATCTCTCCAGCTATGCATTCATCTGTTCTATCCTCCTATTCCTGTACTCACTAGCACGTGGAACCGGGAGTAATCCGGAGATTACTACCTTTGAGGTCCTGCTTTTTAATCTCTCTCCTAGCTCCCTAAACTCTGCCTGCAGGACCTCATCCCTCTTTCTGCCTATGTCGTTGGTACCGATATGGATAACGACCTCTGGCTGTTCACCCTCCCCCCTCAGAGTGTCCTGCAGCCGCTCAGTGACATCATTGACCCTGGCACTAGGGAGGCAACATACCATCCTGGAGTCACGTCTACAGCTGCAGAAACGCCTGTTGAATCCCCTACCACTATTGCTCTTCCACTCTTTTACCTCCCCCCCCCCCTGTGCAGCTGAGCCACCCGTGGTGCTGTGGACTTGACTCTGGCTGCACTCCCCAGAGGAACCATCGCCCTCACCAGTACTCAGAATAGAATACTGGTTGGAGAGCGCGATGCACTCCGGGGACTCCTGCACTACCTGCCTGGTCCTCCTCTTCTGTCTGGTGGTCACCCATTCCCCCTCTGCCTGCATACTGTTAAGCTGCGGGGTGGCTACCTCTAGAAACGTGCTATCCATGTAACTCTCAGCCTCGCGGATGCACCGCAGTGACTCCAGCCGCCGCTCAAGCTCCAAAACCCGGAGCTCGAGTTGCTGTTGCTGGCGACACTTCCCGCACATGTGGTCGTCCAGGCTACACAAAGCGTCCAGGACTTCCCACATGGCACAGGATGTGCACTCCACGGGTCTGAGCTGCCTTGCCATGCCATGCCTCTATTTAATAGACTAAGAACTAACCCAGCAGAAATAAAGTTAAAACTTAACAAAAAACATTCCCTAGCTACTCACCAATCAGCTCCTTCCCTTGTACCGACATCACTCTTTTTACCCTGACGTCACTTTTCCCCAAAACTGACTCTGTTGAGCTGCTGCCGCTCGGGACAGCAGCTTTTAACTGCTCGCTCTCGCTGTGCTCCCACCAGGTCCGCTCCTACCGGTGCTGCTCCCGCTCTCGGCGCTCTTTGTGCCACTGCTCCCGCTCTCGACACTCTTTATTCCACTGCTCCCACTCTCGGCGCTCTTTATACCGCTGCTCCCACTCTCGGCGCTCTTTATACCACTGCTCCCGCTCTCGGCGCTCTTTGTGCCACTGCTCCCGCTCTCGACACTCTTTATACCGCTGCTCCCGCTCTCGGCGCTCTTTGTGCCACTGCTCCCGCTCTCGACACTCTTTATTCCGCTGCTCCCGCTCTCGGTGCTCTTTATTCCGCTGCTCCCGCTCTCGACACTCTTTATTCCGCTGCTCCCGCTCTCGGCGCTCTTTATTCCGCTGCTCCCACTCTCGGCGCTCTTTATTCCGCTGCTCCCACTCTCGGCGCTCTTTATTCCGCTGCTCCCGCTCTCGGCGCTCTTTATTCCGCTGCTCCCGCTCTCGGTGCTCTTTATTCCGCTGCTCCCACTCTCGGCGCTCTTTATTCCGCTGCTCCCACTCTCGGCACCCTTTATTCCGCTGCTCCCATTCTCGGTGCTCTTTATACCGCTGCTCCCGCTCTCGGCGCTCTTTATTCCGCTGCTCCCGCTCTCGGCGCTCTTTATTCCGCTGCTCCCGCTCTCGGCACCCTTTATACCGCTGCTCCCACTCTCGGCGCTCTTTATTCCGCTGCTCCCGCTCTCGGCGCTCTTTGTGCTGCTGCTCCCGCTCTCGGCGCTCTTTATTCCGCTGCTCCCATTCTCGGTGCTCTTTATTCCGCTGCTCCCGCTCTCGGCACCCTTTATTCCGCTGCTCCCGCTCTCGGCACCCTTTATACCACTGCTCCCATTCTTGGTGCTCTTTATACCGCTGCTCCCGCTCTCGGCGCTCTTTATTCCGCTGCTCCCGCTCTCGGCGCTCTTTATTCTGCTGCTCCCGCTCTCGGCGCTCTTTATTCCGCTGCTCCCGCTCTCGACGCTCTTTATACCGCTTCTCCCGCTCTTGGCGCTCTTTATTCCGCTTCTCCCGCTCTCGGCGCTCTATATTCCGCTTCTCCCGCTCTCGGCGCTCTTTATACCGCTTCTCCCGCTCTTGGCGCTCTATATTCCGCTTCTCCCGCTCTCGGCGCTCTTTATACCGCTTCTCCCGCTCCTGGCGCTCTTTATACCGCTTCTCCCGCTCTCGGCGCTCTATATTCCGCTTCTCCCGCTCTCGGCGCTCTTTATACCGCTTCTCCCGCTCTTGGCGCTCTATATTCCGCTTCTCCCGCTCTCGGCGCTCTTTATTCCGCTGCTCCCGCTCTCGGCGCTCTTTATTCCGCTTCTCCCGCTCTCGGCACCCTTTATTCCGCTGCTCCCGCTCTCGGCACCCTTTATACCACTGCTCCCATTCTTGGTGCCCTTTATACCGCTGCTCCCGCTCTCGGCGCTCTTTATTCCGCTGCTCCCGCTCTCGGCGCTCTTTATTCCACTGCTCCCACTCTCGGCGCTCTTAATACTGCTGCTCCCGCTCTCGGTGCTCTTTGCACCGCTGCTCCCGCTCTCGACGCTCTTTAATACCGCTGCTTCCACTTTCGGCGCTCTTTGTGTTGTGTGTTTCCGGGTGTTTTGTGTTTCCGGGTGTCGTGTGTTTCTGGGTGTCGTGTGTTTCTGGGTGTTTTGTGTTTCCGGGTGTTGTGTGATTCCGAGTGTTGTGTGTTTCCATGTGTTGCGTGTTTCTGGGTGTTGTGTGTTTCCGGGTGTTGTGTTTTTCCGAGTGTTGTGTTTTTCTGGGTGTTGTGTGTTTCCGGGTGTTGTGTGATTCCGAGTGTTGTGTGTTTAAGAGTGTTGTGTGTTTCCAGGTGTTGTGTGTTTCCGATGTTGTGTGTTTCCAGGTGTTTTGTGTTCCCTGGTGTTGTGTGTTCCCTGGTGTTGTGTGTTTCCGGGTGTTGTGTGTTTCCATGTGTTTTGTGTTCCCTGGTGTTGTGTGTTCCCTGGTGTTGTCTTTTTCTGGGATTTGTCTGTTTCCGGGTGTTTTGTATTTCCGTGTGTTGTATATTTCCGGGTGCTGTGTGTTTTCAGGCATTGTCTGTTTCCATGTGTTATGCGTTTCCGGGTGTTGTATGTATCCGGGTGTTGTGTGTTTCCAGGTGTTGTGTTTTTCTGGGATTTGTCTGTTTCCGGGTGTTTTGTGTTTCCAGGTGTTGTGTATTTCCGTGTGTTGTATATTTCCGGGTGTTGTGTGATTCTGGGTGTTGTGTGTTTCCGGGTGTTGTGTGTTTCCGGGTGTTGTGTGTTTCCAATGTGTGCTTCTGGGTGTTTCCAAGTGTTTTGTGTTTCCGGGTGTTGTGTGTTTTCAGGTGTTGTCTGTTTCCAGGTGTTGTGTGTTTCCGGGCGTCGTCTGTTTCTGGGTGCTGTGTGTTCCCTGGTGCTGTGTGTTCCCTGGTGCTGTGTGTTCCCTGGTGCTGTGTGTTCCCTGGTGTTGTGTTTTTCTGGGTGTTGTGTTTTTCTGGGTGTTGTCTTTTTCTGGGATTTGTCTGTTTCTGGGTGTTGTGTGTTTCCGGGTGTTGTGTGTTTCCGATGTGTGCTTCTGGGTGTTTCCAAGTGTTTTGTGTTTCCGGGTGTTGTTTGTTTCCGGGTGTTGTTTGTTTCCGGGTGTTGTGTGTTTCCGGGTGTTGTGTGATTCCGAGTGTTGTGTGTTTCCGTGTGTTGTGTGTTTCTGGGATTTGACTGGTACCGGGTGACATGAATCTTGTCATTCATGTGGAAATGACTTATGAAATAATACTGGGCGGCCTACTGGTGGCGCTGTCCAGGGAGAGTATAAATACTCGGGCATGGGCCCAGCTTGCTCAAGACATTCTTAACAGGAACTAGTAGAGGACACAACTAGATCTCCATGTTGAAAAACAGTTGATTAAAGCTTTGTTTAACGCTTCGACCAAGTGCCTAGTAGTTTTCTTACGTCACCGGGTGTTGTCTGTTTCCGGGCGTCGTCTGTTTCCGGGCGTCGTCTGTTTCCGGGTGTTGTGTGTTCCCTGGTGTCGTGTGTTCCCTGGTGTCGTGTGTTCCCTGGTGTCGTGTGTTCCCTGGTGTCGTGTGTTCCTGGGTGTCGTGTGTTACCGGGTGTCGTGTGTTCCCGGGTGTCGTGTGTGTTCCCGGGTGTCGTGTGTTCCCGGGTGTCATGTGTTCCCGGGTGTCCTGTGTGTTCCCGGGTGTCGTGTGTGTTCCCGGGTGTCGTGTGTTTTCGAGTGTCTTGTGTTTACGGGTGTCGTGTGTTCCCGGGTGTCGTGTGTTTTCGAGTGTCTTGTGTTTACGGGTGTCGTGTGTTCCCGGGTGTCGTGTGTTTCCGAGTGTCTTGTGTTTACGAGTGTCGTGTGTTCCCGGGTGTCGTGTGTTCCCGGGTGTCGTGTGTTCCCGGGTGTCGTGTGTGTTCCCGGGTGTCGTGTGTTCCCGGGTGTCGTGTGTTTCCGAGTGTCTTTTGTTTCCGAGTGTTGTGTGTTTCCGAGTGTTGTGTGTTTCCGGGTGTTACGTGTTTTCATGTGCTTTGTGTTTCCGGGTGTTGTGTGTTTTCGGGCATTGCCTGTTTCCGCGTGTTGTTTTTTTCTGGGTGTTGTGTGTTTCCGCGTGTTGTGCGATTCCGAGTGTTGTCTGTTTCCAGGCTTTGTCTGTTTCCGGGTGTTCTGTGTTTCCGGGTGTTGTGTGATTCCGGGTGTTGTGTGTTTCCGGGTGTTGTGTGTTTCCGGGTGTTGTGTGATTCCGAGTGTTGTGTGTTTCCGGGTGTTGTGTATTTCTGGGTGTTGTGTGTTTTCGAGTGTTGTGTGTTTCCGAGTGTTGTGTGTTTCTTGGTGTTGTGTGTTTCCAGTGTTGTGTGTTTCCAGTGTTGTGTGTTTCCGGGCGTCGTCTGTTTCCGGGCGTCGTCTGTTTCCGGGTGTCGTCTGTTCCCTGGCGTCGTGTGTTCCCTGGTGTCGTGTGTTCCCTGGTGTCGTGTGTTCCCTGGTGTCGTGTTTTTCCGGGTGTTGTGTTTTTCCGGGTGTTGTCTTTTTCCGGGATTTGTCTGTTTCCGATGTTGCGTGTTTCCGGGCGTCGTCTGTTTCCGGGCGTCGTGTGTTTCCGGGTGTTGTGTGTTCCCTGGTGTCGTGTGTTCCCTGGTGTCGTGTGTTCCCTGGTGTTGTGTGTTCCCTGGTGTCGTGTGTTCCCTGGTGTTGTGTTTTTCCGGGTGTTGTCTTTTTCCGGGATTTGTCTGTTTCCGATGTTGTGTGTTTCTGGGTGTTGTGTGTTTCCGATGTGTGCTTCTGGGTGTTTCCAAGTGTTTTGTGTTTCCGGGTGTTGTTTGGTTCCAAGTGTTGTGTGTTTCTTGGTGTTGTGTGTTTCCAGTGTTGCGTGTTTCCGATGTTGTGTGTTTCCATGTTTTTTGTGTTTCCGGGTGTTGTGTGTTCCCAGGTGTTGTGTGTTTACCAATGTCGTGTTATTCCGAGTGTTGTGTGTTTCCAATTTGTGTGTTTCCGGGTGCTTCCGTGTGTTTTATGTTTCCGGGTGTTGTCTGTTTCCGGGTGTTGTGTGTTTCCGGGTGTCGTGTGTTTACGAGTGTCGTGTGTTTACGGGTGTCGTGTGTGTTCCCGGGTGTCGTGTGTGTTCCCGGGTGTCATGTGTGTTCCCGGGTGTCGTGTGTGTTCCCGGGTGTCGTGTGTTTCCGAGTGTTGTGTGTTTCCGGGTGTTGCGTGTTTCCATGTGCTTTGTGTTTCTGGGTGTTGTGTGTTTTCGGGCATTGTCTGTTTCCGCGTGTTGTTTTTTTCTGGGTGTTGTGTGTTTCCGCGTGTTGTTTTTTTCTGGGTGTTGTGCGTTTCCGCGTGTTGTGTGATTCTGAGTGTTGCGTGTTTCTGGGTGTTGTGTGTTTCTGAGTGTTGTGTGTTTCTGAGTGTTGTGTGTTTCTGAGTGTTGTGTGTTTCTTGGTGTTGTGTGATTCTGAGTGTTGTCTGTTTCCAGGCTTTGTCTGTTTCCTGGTGTTCTGTGTTTCCGTGTGTTGATTGATTCCGAGTGTTGTGTGTTTCTGGGTGTTGCGTGTTTCTGGGTGTTGTGTGTTTCTGAGTGTTGTGTGTTTCTTGGTGTTGTGTTGTGTGTTTCTTGGTGTTGTGTGTTTCCAGTGTTGTGTGTTTCCGGGTGGTGTGTTTCCGATGTTGTGTGTTTCCGTGTTTTTTGTGTTTCCGGGTGTTGTGTGTTCCCAGGTGTTGTGTGTTTACCAATGTTGTGTTATTCCGGGTGTTGTGTGTTTCTGGGTGTTGTGTGTTTCTGGGTGCTTCCGTGTGTTTTATGTTTCCGGGTATTGTCTGTTTCCGGGTGTTGTGTGTTTCTGGATGTTGTGTGTTTACGAGTGTTGTGTGTTTACATGTGTTGTGTGTTTCCATGTGTTTTGTGTTCCCGGATGTTGTGTGTTTCTGGGTGTTGCGTGTTTCCATGTGCTTTGTGTTTCCGGGTGTTGTGTGTTTTCGGGCATTGTCTGGTTCCGAGTGTTGTGTGTTCCCTGGTGTTGTTTTTTTCTGGGTGTTGTGTGTTTCTGCGTGTTGTGCGTTTCCACGTGTTGTGTGATTCCGAGTGTTGTCTGTTTCCGGGTGTTGTGTGTTTCCGGGTGTTGTGTGTTTCCGGGTGTTGTGTGTTTCTGGGTGTTCTGTGTTTCCGTGTGTTGTATGTATCCGGGTGGTGTGTGTTTCCGGGTGGTGTGTGTTTCCGGGTGGTGTGTGTTTCCGGGTGGTGTGTGTTTCCGGGTGGTGTGTGTTTCCGGGTGTTGTGTGTTTCCGGGTGTTGTGTGTTTCCGGGTGTTGTGTGATTCCGGGTGTTGTGTGTTTCTGGGTGTTGTGTGTTTCCGGGTGTTGTGTGTTTTCAGGCGTTGTCTGTTTCCATGTGTTATGCGTTTCCGGGCATTGTATGTATCCGGGTGTTGTGTGTTTCTGGGTGTTGTGTGTTTCCGGGCGTCGTGTGTTCCCTGGTGTCGTGTGTTCCCTGGTGTTGTGTTTTTCTGGGATTTGTCTGTTTCCGGGTGTTTTGTGTTTCCGGGTGTTGTGTATTTCCGTGTGTTGTACATTTCCGGGTGTTGTGTGATTCTGGGTGTTGTGTGTTTCCGATATGTGCTTCTGGGTGTTTACAAGTGTTTTGTGTTTCCGGGTGTTGTGTGATTCCGAGTGTTGTGTGTTTCCGAGTGTTGTGTGTTTCTTGGTGTTATGTGTTTCCGTGTTTTTTGTGTTTCCGGGTGTTGTTTGTTCCCAGGTGTTGTGTGTTTACCAATGTTGTGTTATTCCGGGTGTCGTGTGTTTTCAATTTGTGTGTTTCCGGGCGTTGTGTGATTCCGGGTGTTGTGTGTTTCCATGTGTCTTGTGTTTCCGGGTGTTTTGTGTTTCCGGGTGTTGTGTGTTTCCATGTGTCTTGTGTTTCCGGGTGTCGTGTGTTTCCGGGTGCTTTGTGTTTCCGGGTGTTGTGTGTTTTCGGGCATTGTCTGTTTCCGAGTGTTGTGTGTTTCCGAGTGTTGTTTGTATCTAGGTGTTGTGTGTTTCCGGGTGGTGTGTGTTTCCGGGTGGGGTGTGTTTCCAGTGATGTGTGTTTCCGGGTGTTGTGTGATTCCGAGTGTTGTCTGTTTCCGGGCTATGTGTTTTTCCAAGTGTTGTGTTTTTCTGGGTGTTGTGTGCTTCCGTGTGTTTTGTGTTTCCAGGTGTTGTGTGTTTCTGGGATTTGACTGTTACCGGGTGACATGAATCTCGTCATTCATGTGGAAATGACTTATGAAATAATACTGGGCGGCCTGCTGGTGGCGCTGTCCAGGGAGAGTATAAATACTCGGGCATGGGCCCAGCTTGCTCAAGACATTCTTAACAGGAACTAGGAGGACACAACTAGATCGCCATGTTGAAAAACAGTTGATTAAAGCTTTGTTTAATGCTTCGACCAAGTGCCTAGTAGTTTTCTTACGTCACCGGGTGTTGTGTGTTTCCGGGTGTTGTGTGTTTCCGGGTGTTGTGTGTTTCCGGGTGTTGTGTGTTTTCAGGCGTTGTCTGTTTCCGGGTGTTGTGTGTTTCCGGGCGTCGTGTGTTTCCGGGCGTCGTGTGTTTCCGGGTGTCGTCTGTTTCCGGGTGTCGTCTGTTTCCGCGCGTCGTCTGTTTCCGGGTGTCGTGTGTTCCCTGGTGTCGTGTGTTCCCTGGTGTTGTGTGTTCCCTGGTGTTGTGTGTTCCCTGGGTGTTGTCTTTTTCTGGGATTTGTCTGTTTCCGGGTGTCTTGTGTTCCCGGGTGTCGTGTGTTTCCGAGTGTTGTGTGTTCCCGCGTGTTGTGTGTTTCTAGGTGTTGTGTGTTTCTTGGTGTGTGTTCCCTGTGTTGTTTTTTTCTGGGTGTTGTGTTTCCGCGTGTTGTGTGATTCCTAGTGTTGTGTGTTTCCCGGTTTTGTGTGTTTCTGGGTGTTCTGTGTTTCCGTGTGTTGTGTGTTTCCGTGTTTTGTGTGTTTCCGGGTGGTGTGTGTTTCCGTGTTTTGTGTGTTTCCGGGTGTTGTGTGTTTCTGGGCGTTGTCTGTTTTCATGTGTTGTGTGTTCCCGGTTGTTGTGTGTTTCCGTGTGTTTCCGTGTATTGTGTGTTTCCAGGTGTTGTGTGTTTCCGGGTGTTGTGTGCTTCCGATGTGGGTATCTGGGTGTTTCCGTGTGTTTTGTGTTTCCGGGTGTTGTGTGTTTCTTGGTGTTGTGTGTTTCTTGGTGTTGTGTGTTTCTTGGTGTTGTGTGTTTACGAGTGTTGTGTGTTTACGAGTGTTGTGTGTTTCCGATGTGTGTTTCTGTGTTTTTTGTGTTTCCGTGTGTCGTGTGTTTCCGGGTGTCGTGTGTTTCCAGGTGTCGTGTGTTTCCAGGTGTCGTGTGTTTCCGGGTGTCGTGTGTTTCCGTGTGTTGTGTGTTTCCGATGTTGTGTGTTTCCGATGTTGTGTGTTTCCATGTGTTGTGTGTTTCCGGGAGTTGTGTGTTTCCGTGTGTTGTGTGTTTCCGGGTGTTGTGTGTTTCCGGATGTTGAGTGTTCCCATGTGTTGTGTGTTTCCAGTGTGGTGTATTTTTGAGTGTTGTGTTATTCCGGGTGTTGTGTGTTTCTGATGTTGTGTGTTTCGTGCGTTGTCTGTTTCCGTGTGTTGTGTGTTTCCATGTGTTGTATGTATCTGGGTGTTGTATGTATCTGGGTGTTGCATGTTTCTGGGTGTTGTTTGTTTCCGGGTATTGTGTATTTCCAGGTGTTGTGTATTTCTGGGTGTTGTGTGTGTTCCCTGGTGTTGTGTGTGTTCCCTGGTGTTGTGTGTGTTTCCGGGTGATATGTGTTTCCGCGTGTTGTGTGTTCCCTGGTGTTGTTTTATTCTGGGTGTTGTGTGTATCCGCATGTTGTGTGTTTCCGGGCGTTGTGTGTTTTTGGGCTTTGTGTGTTTCTGAGTGTTGTGTGTTTCTGGGTATTGTGTGTTTCCGGATGTTGTGTGTTTCCGGATGTTGTGTGTTTCCGGATGTTGTGTGTTTCCGGTTGTTGTGTGTTTCCGGTTGTTGTGTGTTTCCGGATGTTGTTTGTTTCCGGGTGTTTGTTTCTGGTAGTTGTGTGTTTCCGGTTGTTGTGTGTTTCCGGATGTTGTTTGTTTCCGGGTGTTTGTTTCTGGTAGTTGTGTGTTTCCGGTTGTTGTGTGTTTCCGGATGTTGTTTGTTTCCGGGTGTTTGTTTCTGGTAGTTGTGTGTTTCTGGGTGTTTTGTGTTTCCATGTGTTGTATGTATCTGGGTGTTGCATGTATCTGGGTGTTGCGTGTTTCCGGGTGGTGTGTGGTTCCGTGTTTTGCATGTTTCCGGGTGTTTCGTGTTTCCGGGTGTTGCGTGTTCCCGGGTGTTGCGTGTTCCCGGGTGTTGCGTGTTTCCGATGTTGTGTATTTCCGCGTGTTGTGTGTTTCTGAGTGTTGTGTGTTTCTGAGTGTTGTGTGTTTCTTGGTGTTGTGTGATTCTGAGTGTTGTCTGTTTCCAGGCTTTGTCTGTTTCCTGGTGTTCTGTGTTTCCATGTGTTGATTGATTCCGAGTGTTGTGTGTTTCTGGGTGTTGCGTGTTTCTGGGTGTTGTGTTGTGTGTTTCTTGGTGTTGTGTGTTTCCAGTGTTGTGTGTTTCCGGGTGGTGTGTTTCCGATGTTGTGTGTTTCCGTGTTTTTTGTGTTTCCGGGTGTTGTGTGTTCCCAGGTGTTGTGTGTTTACCAATGTTGTGTTATTCCGGGTGTTGTGTGTTTCTGGGTGTTGTGTGTTTCCGGGTGCTTCCGTGTGTTTTATGTTTCCGGGTATTGTCTGTTTCCGGGTGTTGTCTGTTTCCGGGTGTTGTGTGTTTCTGGATGTTGTGTGTTTACGAGTGTTGTGTGTTTACATGTGTTGTGTGTTTCCATGTGTTTTGTGTTCCCGGATGTTGTGTGTTTCCGGGTGTTGCGTGTTTCCATGTGCTTTGTGTTTCCGGGTGTTGTGTGTTTTCGGGCATTGTCTGGTTCCGAGTGTTGTGTGTTCCCTGGTGTTGTTTTTTTCTGGGTGTTGTGTGTTTCTGCGTGTTGTGCGTTTCCACGTGTTGTGTGATTCCGAGTGTTGTCTGTTTCCGGGTGTTGTGTGTTTCCGGGTGTTGTGTGTTTCTGGGTGTTGTGTGTTTCTGGGTGTTCTGTGTTTCCGTGTGTTGTATGTATCTGGGTGTTGTATGTATCCGGGTGTTGTATGTATCCGGGTGGTGTGTGTTTCCGGGTGGTGTGTGTTTCCGGGTGGTGTGTGTTTCCGGGTGGTGTGTGTTTCCGGGTGGTGTGTGTTTCCGGGTGGTGTGTGTTCCGGGTGGTGTGTGTTTCCATGTGCTTTGTATTTCTGGGTGTTGTGTGTTTCCGGGCATTGTGTGTTTTCATGTGTTGTGTGTTTCCGGGTGTTGTGTGTTTCCGTGTGTTTTGTGTTTCCAGGTGTTGTGTGTTTCTGGGATTTGACTGTTACCGGGTGACATGAATCTCGTCATTCATGTGGAAATGACTTATGAAATAATACTGGGCGGCCTGCTGGTGGCGCTGTCCAGGGAGAGTATAAATACTCAGGCATGGGCCCAGCTTGCTCAAGACATTCTTAACAGGAACTAGTAGAGGACACAACTAGATCTCCATGTTGAAAAACAGTTGATTAAAGCTTTGTTTAACGCTGCGACCAAGTGCCTAGTAGTTTTCTTACGTCACCGGGTGTTGTGTGTTTCCGGGTGTTGTGTGTTTCCGGGTGTTGTGTGTTTCTCGGTGCTGTGTGTTTCCGGGCGTTGTGTGTTTCCGGGTGTTGTGTGTTTCTCGGTGTTGTGTGTTTCCGGGCATTGTGTGTTTCCGGGTGCTGTGTGATTCCGAGTGCTGTGTGATTCCGGGTGTTGTGTGTTTCTCGGTGTTGTGTGTTTCCGGGCGTTGTGTGTTTCCGGGTGCTGTGTGTTTCTGAGCGTTGTGTGATTCTGGGTGTTGTGTGTTTCCGGGTGTTGTGTGTTTCCGGGTGTTGTGTGTTTCCGGGTGTTGTGTGTTTCCGGGTGTTGTGTGTTTCTCGGTGTTGTGTGTTTCCGGGCGTTGTGTGTTTCCGGGTGCTGTGTGATTCCGAGTGCTGTGTGTTTCCGGGTGCTGTGTGTTCCCTGGTGCTGTGTGTTCCCTGGTGCTGTGTGTTTCCGGGTGTTGTGTGTTTCCGGGTGTTGTGTGTTTACGGGTGCTGTGTGATTCCGAGTGCTGTGTGTTTCCGGGCGTTGTGTGTTCCCTGGTGCTGTGTGTTCCCTGGTGCTGTGTGTTCCCTGGTGCTGTGTGTTCCCTGGTGCTGTGTGTTCCCTGGTGCTGTGTGTTCCCTGGTGCTGTGTGTTCCCTGGTGCTGTGTGTTCCCTGGTGCTGTGTGTTCCCTGGTGCTGTGTGTTCCCTGGTGCTGTGTGTTCCCTGGTGCTGTGTGTTCCCTGGTGCTGTGTGTTCCCTGGTGCTGTGTGTTCCCTGGTGCTGTGTGTTCCCTGGTGCTGTGTGTTTCCGGGTGTTGTGTGTTTCCGGGTGTTGTGTGTTTCCGGGTGTTGTGTGTTTCCGAGTGTTGCCTGTTTCCGAGTGTTTTGTGTTTCCGGGTGTTGCGTGTTTCCGGGTGTTGCGTGTTTCCAAGTGTTGCGTGTTTCCGGGTGCTGTGTGTTTCCGGGTGTTGTGTGTTTCCGGGTGTTGTGTGTTTCCGGGTGTTGTGTGATTCCGGGTGTTGTGTGTTTCTGGGTGTTGTGTGTTTCCGGGTGTTGTGTGTTTTCAGGCGTTGTCTGTTTCCATGTGTTATGCGTTTCCGGGCATTGTATGTATCCGGGTGTTGTGTGTTTCTGGGTGTTGTGTGTTTCCGGGCGTCGTGTGTTCCCTGGTGTCGTGTGTTCCCTGGTGTCGTGTGTTCCCTGGTGTTGTGTTTTTCTGGGATTTGTCTGTTTCCGGGTGTTTTGTGTTTCCGGGTGTTGTGTATTTCCGTGTGTTGTACATTTCCGGGTGTTGTGTGATTCTGGGTGTTGTGTGTTTCCGATATGTGCTTCTGGGTGTTTCCGGGTGTTGTGTGTTTCCGGGTGTTGTGTGATTCCGAGTGTTGTGTGTTTCCGAGTGTTGTGTGTTTCTTGGTGTTATGTGTTTCCGTGTTTTTTGTGTTTCCGGGTGTTGTGTGTTCCCAGGTGTTGTGTGTTTACCAATGTTGTGTTATTCCGGGTGTTGTGTGTTTTCAATTTGTGTGTTTCCGGGCGTTGTGTGATTCCGGGTGTTGTGTGTTTCCATGTGTCGTGTGTTTCCGGGTGTCGTGTGATTCCGGGTGTTGTGTGTTTCCGGGTGTTTTGTGTTCCCGTGTGTCGTGTGTTTCCGGGTGTTTTGTGTTTCCGGGTGTTGTGTGTTTCCGGGTGTTGTGTGTTTCCGGGTGTCTTGTGTTTCCGTGTGTTGTGTGTTTCCGGGTGTCTTGTGTTTCCGGGTGTCGTGCGTTTCCGGGTGCTTTGTGTTTCCGGGTGTTGTATGTTTTCGGGCATTGTCTGTTTCCGAGTGTTGTGTGTTTCCGAGTGTTGTTTGTATCTAGGTGTTGTGTGTTCCCTGGTGTTGTTTTTTTCTGGATGTTGTGTGTTTCCGCATGTTGTGCGTTTCCGCGTGTTGTGTGATTCCGACTGTTGTATGTTTCCGGGCTTTGTGTGTTTCCGGGTGGTGTGTGTTTCCGGGTGGTGTGTGTTTCCAGTGATGTGTGTTTCCGGGTGTTGTGTGATTCCGAGTGTTGTCTGTTTCCGGGCTATGTGTTTTTCCAAGTGTTGTGTTTTTCTGGGTGTTGTGTGTTTCCGGGTGTTGTGTGCTTCCGTGTGTTTTGTGTTTCCAGGTGTTGTGTGTTTCTGGGATTTGACTGTTACCGGGTGACATGAATCTCGTCATTCATGTGGAAATGACTTATGAAAAAATACTGGGCGGCCTGCTGGTGGCGCTGTCCAGGGAGAGTATAAATACTCGGGCATGGGCCCAGCTTGCTCAAGACATTCTTAACAGGAACTAGGAGGACACAACTAGATCGCCATGTTGAAAAACAGTTGATTAAAGCTTTGTTTAACGCTTCGACCAAGTGCCTAGTAGTTTTCTTACGTCACCGGGTGTTGTGTGTTTCCGGGTGTTGTGTGTTTCCGGGTGTTGTGTGTTTTCAGGCGTTGTCTGTTTCCGGGTGTTGTGTGTTTGCGGGCGTCGTGTGTTTCCGGGTGTCGTCTGTTTCCGGGCGTCGTCTGTTTCCGGGTGTCGTCTGTTTCCGGGTGTCGTCTGTTTCCGGGTGTCGTGTGTTCCCTGGTGCTGTGTGTTCCCTGGTGCCGTGTGTTCCCTGGTGTCGTGTGTTCCCTGGTGTTGTGTGTTCCCTGGGTGTTGTGTGTTCCCTGGGTGTTGTCTTTTTCTGGGATTTGTCTGTTTCCGGGTGTCTTGTGTTCCCGGGTGTCGTGTGTTTCCGAGTGTTGTGTGTTCCCGCGTGTTGTGTGTTTCTAGGTGTTGTGTGTTTCCTGGTGTGTGTTCCCTGTGTTGTTTTTTTCTGGGTGTTGTGTTTCCGCGTGTTGTGTGATTCCCGGTTTTGTGTGTTTCTGGGTGTTGTGTGTTTCCGCGTGCTGTGTGTTTCCGCGTGCTGTGTGTTTCCGCGTGCTGTGTGTTTCCGCATGTTGTGTGTTTCCGCATGTTGTGTGATTCCGAGTATTGCATGTTTCCGGTAGTTGTGTATTTCTGTGTGTTCTGTGTTTCCATGTGTTGTATGTATCTGGGTGTTGCATGTATTTGGGTGTTGTGTGTTTCCGGGTGTTGTGTGTTTCCGGGTGTTGTGTGTTTCCGGGTGTTGTGTGTTCCCGGGTGTTGTGTGTTCCCGGGTGTTGTGTGTTTCCAATGTTGTGAGTTTCCGGGTGTTGTGTGTTTCCGGATGTTGTTTGTTTCCGGGTGTTGTTTGTTTCTGGTAGTTGTGTGTTTCTGGGTGTTTTGTGTTTCCATGTGTTCTGTGTATCTGGGTGTTGCATGTATCTGGGTGTTGCGTGATTCCGGGTGGTGTGTGGTTCCGTGTTTTGCATGTTTCCGGGTGTTTCGTGTTCCCGGGTGTTGCGTGTTCCCGGGTGTTGCGTGTTCCCAGGTGTTGCGTGTTCCCGGGTGTTGCGTGTTCCCGGGTGTTGCGTGTTTCCGATGTTGTGTGTTTCCGCGTGTTGTGTGTTTCCACGTGCTGTGTGTTTTCGCGTGCTGTGTGTTTCCGCATGTTGTGTGTTTCCGCATGTTGTGTGATTCCGAGTATTGTGTGTTTCCGGTAGTTGTGTATTTCTGTGTGTTCTGTGTTTCCATGTGTTGTATGTATTTGGGTGTTGTGTGTTTCGGGTGTTGTGTGTTTCCGGGTGTTGTGTGTTTCCGGGTGTTGTGTGTTCCCGGGTGTTGTGTGTTCCCGGGTGTTGTGTGTTTCCAATGTTGTGTGTTTCTGGGTGTTGTGTGTTTCTGGGTGTCGTGTGTTGCCGGGTGTAGTGTGTTTCCGGGTGTTGTGTGTTCCCGGGTGTTGTGTGTTCCCGGGTGTTGTGTGTTCCCGGGTGTTGTGTGTTTCCAATGTTGTGAGTTTCCGGGTGTTGTGTGTTTCTAATGTTGTGTGTTTCTAATGTTGTGTGTTTCTGGGTGTTGTGTGTTTCTGGGTGTCGTGTGTTGCCGGGTGTCGTGTGTTGCCGGGTGTCGTGTGTTCCCGGGTGTCGTGTGTTCCCGGGTACGTGTGTTTCCGAGTGTTGTGTGTTTCCGAGTGTTGTGTGTTTCCGGGTGTTGTGTGTTCCCACGTGTTGTGTGTTTCTAGGTGTTGTGTGTTTCCTGGTGTTGTTTTTTTCTGGGTGTTGTGTTTCCAGGCTTTGTGTTTTTCCGGGTGTTGTGTGTTTCCGGTAGTTGTGTATTTCTGGGTGTTCTGTGTTTCCATGTGTTTTATGTATCTGGGTGTTGCATGTACCTGGTTGTTGCATGTATCTGGGTGTTGTATGTTTCCGGGTGGTGTGTGTTTCCGTGTTATATATGTTTCCGGGTGTTGTGTGTTGCTGGGTGTTGTGTGTTGCTGGGTGTTGTGTGTTTCCGGGTGTTGTGTGTTACCGGGTGTTGTGTGTTTCCGATGTTGTGTGTTACCGGGTGTTGTGTGTTTCCGTGTGCTTTGTGTTTCCGTGTGCTTTGTGTTTCCGGGAGTTGTGTGTTTCCGGGAGTTGTGTGATTCCGGGAGTTGTGTGTTTCCGGGAGTTGTGTGTTTCCGGGAGTTGTGTGTTTCCGTGTGTTGTGTGTTTCTGGGTGTTGTGTGTTTCCGGGTGTTGTGTGTTGTGTGTTGCCGGGTGCCGTGTGTTTCCGGGTGTCATGTGTTTCCTGGTGTCGTGTGTTCCCAGGTGTTGTGTGTTTTCAGTGATGTGTGTTTCCGGGTGTCGTGTGTTTCCGGGTGTCGTGTGTTTCCGGGTGTCGTGTGTTTCCGGGTGTCGTGTGTTTCCGGGTGTCGTGTGTTTCCGGGTGTCGTGTGTTCCCGGGTGTCGTGTGTTCCCGGGTGTCGTGTGTTCCCGGGTGTCGTGTGTTTCCGAGTGTTGTGTGTTTCCGGGTGTCGTGTGTTCCCGGGTGTCGTGTGTTCCCGGGTGTCGTGTGTTTCCGAGTGTTGTGTGTTCCCACGTGTTGTGTGTTTCTAGGTGTTGTGTGTTTCCTGGTGTGTGTTCCCTGTGTTGTTTTTTTCTGGGTGTTGTGTTTCCGCGTGTTGTGTGTTTCCGTGTTTTGTGTGTTTCCGGGTGTTGTGTGTTTCTGGGCGTTGTCTGTTTTCATGTGTTGTGTGTTCCCAGTTGTTGTGTGTTTCCGTGTGTTTCCGTGTATTGTGTGTTTCCAGGTGTTGTGTGTTTCCGGGTGTTGTGTGCTTCTGATGTGGGTATCTGGGTGTTTCCGTGTGTTTTGTGTTTCCTGGTGTTGTGTGTTTCTTGGTGTTGTGTGTTTCCAGTGTTGTGTGTTTACGAGTGTTGTGTGTTTACGAGTGTTGTGTGTTTCCGATGTGTGTTTCCTTGTTTTTTGTGTTTCCGTGTGTCGTGTGTTTCCGGGTGTCGTGTGTTTCCAGGTGTCGTGTGTTTCCGGGTGTCGTGTGTTTCCGTGTGTTGTGTGTTTCCGATGTTGTGTGTTTCCATGTGTTGTGTGTTTCCGGGAGTTGTGTGTTTCCGTGTGTTGTGTGTTTCTGGGTGTTGTGTGTTTCTGGGTGTTGTGTGTTTCCGGGTGTCATGTGTTTCCGGGTGTCATGTGTTTCCGGGTGTCGTGTGTTTCCGGGTGTCGTGTGTTTCCGGGTGTCGTGTGTTTCCAGGTGTCGTGTGTTTCCGGGTGTTGTGTGTTTCCGGGTGGTGTGTGTTTCCAGGCTTTGTCTGTTTCCGGGTTTTGTGTGTTCTGGGTGTTCTGTGTTTCCGCGTGTTATTTGTTTCTGGGTGTTGTGTGTTTCCGGGTGGTGTGTGTTTCTGTATGTTGTGTGTTGCCGGGTGTTGTGTGTTTCTGAGTGTTGTGCTTTTCCAGTGATGTGTGTTTCCGGGTGTTGTGTGTTTCCATGTGCTTTATATTTCTGGGTGTTGTGTGTTAGGGGCGTTGTCTGTTTTCATGTGTTGTGTGTTTCCGGATGTTGAGTGTTCCCATGTGTTGTGTGTTTCCAGTGTGGTGTATTTTTGAGTGTTGTGTTATTCCGGGTGTTGTGTGTTTCTGATGTTGTGTGTTTCGTGCGTTGTCTGTTTCCGTGTGTTGTGTGTTTCCATGTGTTGTATGTATCTGGGTGTTGTATGTATCTGGGTGTTGCGTGTTTCTGGGTGTTGTTTGTTTCCGGGTGTTGTGTATTTCCAGGTGTTGTGTATTTCTGGGTGTTGTGTGTGTTCCCTGGTGTTGTGTGTGTTCCCTGGTGTTGTGTGTGTTTCTGGGTGATGTGTGTTTCCGCGTGTTGTGTGTTTCTAGTTGTTGTGTGTTCCCTGGTGTTGTTTTATTCTGGGTGTTGTGTGTATCCGCATGTTGTGTGTTTTCGGGCTTTGTGTGTTTCTGAGTGTTGTGTGTTTCCGGATGTTGTGTGTTTCCGGATGTTGTGTGTTTCCGGTTGTGTGTGTTTCTGGTTGTGTGTGTTTCTGGTTGTGTGTGTTTCCGGTTGTGTGTGTTTCCGGTTGTGTGTGTTTCCGGTTGTTGTGTGTTTCCGGGTGTTGTTTGTTTCCGGGTGTTGTTTGTTTCTGGTAGTTGTGTGTTTCTGGGTGTTTTGTGTTTCCATGTGTTGTATGTATCTGGGTGTTGCATGTATCTGGGTGTTGCGTGTTTCCGGGTGGTGTGTGGTTCCGTGTTTTGCATGTTTCCGGGTGTTTCGTGTTCCCGGGTGTTGCGTGTTCCTGGGTGTTGCGTGTTCCTGGGTGTTGCGTGTTCCCGGGTGTTGCGTGTTTCCGCGTGTTGTGTGTTTCCGTGTGCTGTGTGTTTCCGCGTGCTGTGTGTTTCCGCATGTTGTGTGATTCCGAGTATTGTGTGTTTCCGGTAGTTGTGTATTTCTGTGTGTTCTGTGTTTCCATGTGTTGTATGTATCTGGGTGTTGCATGTATTTGGGTGTTGTGTGTTTCCGGGTGTTGTGTGATCCCGGGTGTTGTGTGTTCCCGGGTGTTGTGTGTTTCTAATGTTGTGTGTTTCTGGGTGTTGTGTGTTTCTGGGTGTTGTGTGTTTCCGGGTGTTGTGTGTTTCCGGGTGTTGTGTGATTGTTTCCGGGTGTTGTGTGTTTCCGGGTGTTGTGTGTTTCTAATGTTGTGTGTTTCTGGGTGTTGTGTGTTTCCGGGTGTTGTGTGTTTCCGGGTGTTGTGTGATTGTTTCCGGGTGTTGTGTGATTGTTTCCGGGTGTTGTGTGTTCCTGGGTGTTGTGTGTTTCCGGGTGTTGCTTGTTCCCGGGTGTTGTGTGTTTCCAATGTTGTGAGTTACCGGGTGTTGTGTGTTTCCGATGTAGTGTGTTTCCGATGTAGTGGATTTCTGTGTGTTCTGTGTTTCCATGTGTTGTATGTATCTGGGTGTTGCATGTATTTGGGTGTTGTGTGTTTACGATGTTGTGTGTTTCTGGGTGTTGTGTGTTCCCGCGTGTTATGTGTTCCCGGGTGTTGTGTGTTCCTGGGTGTAGTGTGTTTCCAATGTTGTGAGTTTCTGGGTGTTGTGTGTTTCCGATGTTGTGTGTTTCCGATGTTGTCTGTTCCCGGGTGTTGTGTGTTTCTGGGTGTTGTGTGTTCCCGGGTGTTGTCTGTTTCCGGGTGTTGTCTGTTTCCGGGTGTTGTCTGTTTCCGGGTGTTGTCTGTTTCCGGGTGTTGTGTGTTTCCGGGTGCTGTGTGTTTCGGATGTTGTGTGTTTCTGGGTGTTGTGTGTTTCCATGTGTTGCATGTTTCTCTGGATGTTGTTTGTTTCCGGGTGACGTGTTTTTCAGACTGTTGTGTTTTTCTGGGTGTTGCGTGTTTCCGGGTGTTGCGTGTTTCCATGTGTTGTGTGTTTCCGGGTGTTGTGTGTTTCTGGGTGTTGTGCGATTCCAATGTGTGTTTCCAATGTGTGTTTCTGTGTGTTTCCCGGTATTGTCTGTTTTTGGGTGTTTCTGGGTTTTGTGTGTTTCTGGGTGCTGTGTGTTTCTGGGTTTTGCGTGTTTCCGGGTGTTGAGTGTTTCCAGGTGTTGTGTGTTTCTGGGTGTTGTGTGTTTCTGAGTGTTGTGTGTTTCCAGTGTTGTGTGTTTACGAGTGTTCTGTGTTTTTTGAGTGTTTCCGATGTTGTGTGTTCCCTGGTGTGTGTTTCTGGGTATTGCTTGTTTCCGTGTGCTTTGTATTGCCAGGAGTTGTGTGTTTCCGGGTGTTGTCTGTTTCCGGGTGTTGTGTGTTTCTGGGTGTTGTGTGTTTCTGGGTGATGTGTGTTTCTGGGTGATGTGTGTTTCCAGGTGTTGTGTGTTTCCGGGTGTTGTGTGTTTCCGTGTGCTTTGTGTTTGTGGGTGTTGTGTGTTTCCGAGTGTTGTGTGTTTCCGAGTGTTGTGTGTTTCCGGGTGTTGTGTGGTTCCGGATGTTGTTTGTTCCCGGTTGTTGTGTGTTTCCATGTATTGTTTGTTACTGGGCACTGTCAGTTTCCGTGTGTTGTGTGTTCCCTGGTGTGTGTTTCCCGGTGTTGTATATTTCCGGGTGTTGTGTGTTTACAGGTGTTGTGTGTTTCCGAGTATTGTGTTTTTCCGGGTGTTGTGTGTTTCTGGGTGTTGTGTGTTTCTGGGTGTTGTGTGTTTCCAGTGTTGTGTGTTTCCGTACATTGTTTGTTACCGGGCACTGTCAGTTTCTGGTTGTATTGTGTTTCCAGTGTTGTGTGTTTACGTGTGTTGTGTGTTTCTGAGTGTTGTGTATATCTCAGTGTTTTGTGTTTCCGGGTGTTGTCTGTTACCTGCCGTTGTCTGTTTCCGTGTGTTGTAGGTTTCTGGGTGTTGTGTGTTTCCGTGTGTTGCGTGTTTCTGGTTGTTGTGTGTTTCCTGGTGTTGTGTGTTTAGGAGTGTTGTGTGTTTCCATGTGTTGTGTGTTTCCGGGTGTTGTGTCTTTGCGGGTGTTGTGTTTATCATGTGTTGTGTATTTCCGGGTTTTGTGTGTTTCTGGATGTTGTGTGCTTCCGGGTGTTATGTGTTTCCGGGTGTTGTGGGTTTCTGGTGGTTGCGGGTTTCCGGGTGTTGTGTGTTTCCCCGTGTTGTATGTTTCCGGGTGTTGTGTGTTTCCAGGTGTTGTGTATTTCCGATGTGTGTTTCTGGGTTTTTCCGTGTGTTTTGTGTTTCCAGGTGTTGTGTGTTTCCAGGTGTTGTGTGTTTCCGATGTGTGTTTCTGGGTTTTTCCGTGTGTTTTGTGTTTCCGATGTTGTGTGTTTCCGGGCGTTGTGCGTTTCCAGGTGTTGTGTGTTTCCGATGTGTGTTTCTGGATTTTTCCGTGTGTTTTGTGTTTCCGGGTGTTGTCTGTTTCTTGGTGTTGTCTGTTTCTGGGTGCTGTCTGTTTCTGGGTGTTGTGTGTTTACGAGTGTTGTGTCTTTCCATGTGTTGTGTGTTGCCTGGTGTTGTGTGTTTCCGGGTGTCGTGTGTCTCCGGGTGTCGTGTGTCTCCGGGTGTTGTGTTTTTCTGGGAATTGTGTGTTTCCGAGTGTTGTGTCTTTCCGGGTGTTGTGTGTTTCCGGGTGTTTTGTGTTTCCGTGTGTTGTGTGTTTCCGGGTGTTGTGTGTTTTCTGGTGTTGTGTGTTTTCTGGTGTTGTGTGTTTCCGGGTGTTGTGTGTTTCCGGGTGTTGTGTGTTTCCGGGTGTTGTGTGTTTCCGGGTGTTGTGTGTTTCCGAGTGTTGTATGTTTCCGAGTGTTGTGTGTTTTGTGTTTCCATTTTTTGTATGTTTCTGGGTATTGTGTGTTTCTGCGTGTTATTTGTTTCTGGGTGTTTTGTGTTTCCGGGTGCTGTGTGTTTCTCAGTGTTGTGTGTTTCCGGGTGTTGTGTGTTTCCGGGTGTTGTGTGTTTCTGGGTGTTGTGTGTTTCCGAGTGTTGTGTGTTTTGTGTTTCCATTTTTTGTATGTTTCTGGGTATTGTGTGTTTCTGCCTGTTATTTGTTTCTGGGTGTTTTGTGTTTCCGGGTGCTGTGTGTTTCTCAGTGTTGTGTGTTTCCGGGTGTTGTGTGTTTCCGGGTGTTGTGTGTTTCCGGGTGTTGTTTGTTTCCGGGTGTTGTGTGTTTCCGGGTGTTGTGTGTTTAGGAGTGCTGTGTGTTTCCGAGTGTTGTGTGTTTCTGGGTGTTGTGTGTTTCCGTGTGCTTTGTGTTTCCGGGTGTTGTCTGTTTCCGGAAGTTGTCTGTTTCCGGGTGTTGTGTGGTTCCGTGCGTTTTGTGTTTCCGGGTGGTGCGTGTTTCCGGGTGGTGCGTGTTTCCGGGTGATGCGTGTTTCTGGGTGGTGCGTGTTTCTGGGTGGTGCGTGTTTCTGGGTGGCGTGTGTTTCCGTGTGTTGTGTGTTTCCGTGTTCTGTACGTTTCTGGGTGTTGTGTGTGCATGGGTGTTGTCTGTGCATGGGTGTTGTGTGTTTCGGGTGTTGTTTGTTCCCGGTTGTTGTGTGTTTCCAGGTGTTGTGTGTTTCATGGTGTTGTGTGTTTCCGAGTGTTGTGTGTTTCATGGTGTTGTGTGTTTCCGAGTGTTGTGTGTTTCCGGGTATTTTGTTTCCGGGTGTTGTCTGTTTCCGGGTGTTGTCTGTTTCTGGTTGTTTTGTGTTTCCAAGTGTTGTGTGTTTCGTGTTTCCGTCTTTTGTATGTTTCTGGGTGTTGTGTGTTTCTGGGTGTTGTTTGTTTCCTGGTGTTGTGTGTTGCCTGGTGTTGTGTGTTTCCGGGTGTTGTGTGTTTCCGGGTGTTGTGTGTTTCCGGGTGTTGTGTGTATCCGGGTGTTGTGTGTATCCGGGTGTTGTGTGTTTCTGTCTTTTGTATGTTTCTGGGTGTTACTTTTTTCTGGGTGTTTTGGGTGTTGTGTGTTTCCTGGTGTTGTATGTTGCCTGGTGTGTGTTTCCATGTGTTGTGTGTTTCCGGGTGATGTGTGTTTCTGGGTGATGTGTGTTTCCGGGTGTTGTGTGTTACCGGGTGTGGTGTGTTTCCGGGTGTCGTGTGTTACCGGGTGTTGTCTGTTACCGAGTGTTGTCTGTTACCGAGTGTTGTGTGTTTTGGGTTACCGTCCTTTGTATTTGTCTGGGTGTTTTGTGTTTCCATGTGTTTTGTGTTTCCATGTTTTGTATGTATCTGGGTGTTGTGTGTTTCCGGGTGTTGTTGTTTTCCGGGTGTTGTGTTTCTGGGTGTTTTGTGTTTCCGTGTTTCCGAGTGTTGTGTGTTTCCGTGTGATGTGTGTTTTGTGTTTCCATCTTTTGTATGTTTCTGGGTATTGTGTGTTTCCGGGTGTTGTGTGCTTCCGTGTGCTTTGTGTTTCCGGGCGTTGTCTGTTTCCGTGCATTGTGTGTTTCCGGGTGGTGCGTGTTTCCGAGTGTTTTGTTTCCGGGTGTTGTCTGTTTCTGGTTGTTTTGTGTTACCGAGTGTTGTGTGTTTCCGGGTGTTGCGTGTTTCTGTGTTTTGTGTGTTTCTGGGTGTTATGTGTTTCCCGGTGTTGTGTGTTTCCGGGTGTTGTGTGTTTCCGTGTGTTTTGTTTCCGGGTGTTGTCTGTTTCCCGGTGTTGTGTGTTACCGAGTGTTGTGTGTTTCTCGGTGTTGTTTGTTTCCATGCGTTTTGTGTTTCCGTCTTTTGTATGTTTCTGGGTGTTACTTGTTTCTGGGTGTTTTGATGTGTTGTGTGTTTCCGATGTGTTTTTCTGGGTGTTTCCGTGTGTGTTTTGTTTCCGGGTGTTTTGTGTCTCCGGGTGTTGTGTGTTTCCGGGTGTTGTGTGTTTCCGTGTGTTGTCTGTTTCTGGTTGTTTTGTGTTACCGAGTGTTGTGTGTTTCCGTCTTTTGTATGTTTCTCGGTGTTGTTTGTTTCCTGGTGTTGTGTGTTTCTGATTGTTTTGTGTCTCGGGTGTTGTGTGTTTCCGAGTGTTGTGTGTTTCTCACTGTTTTGTGTTTCCGGGTGTTGTCTGTTACCTGCCGTTGTCTTTTTCCGGGTGTTGTGTGTTTCCGAGTGTTGTGTATTTTGTGTTTCCGTGTGTTGTGTGTATCTGGGTGTTGTGTGTTTCCGGGTGTTGTCTGTTTCCGGGTGTTGTGTATTTCAGTGCGATGTGTATTTCAGTGCGATGTGTGTTTTGTGTTTCCGGGTGTTGTGTGTTTCCTGGTGTTGTGTCTTTCCGGGTGTAGTGTGATTCCGATGTTGTATGTTTCCTTGTGTCTTGTGTTTCCGGGTGTTGTGTATTTTGTGTTTCCGTGTGTTGTGTGTATCTGGGTGTTGTGTGTTTCATAGTGTGTTGTATGTATTTGGGTGTTTTGTGTTTCCGGGTGTTGTCTGTTTCCGGGTGTTTTGTGTTTCCTCGTGTTGTGTGTTTCCTGGTGTTGTGTCTTTCCTGGTGTTGTGTCTTTCCGGGTGTTGTGTCTTTCCGGGTGTTGTGTCTTTCCGGGTGTTGTGTGTTTCCGGGTGTTGTGTGTTTCCACGTATTGTGTGTTTTGTGTTTCTGGGTGTTTTGTGTTTCCGGGTGTTGTGTGTTTCTGGGTGTTTTGTGTTTCCGGGTGTTGTGTGTTTCCGGGTGTTTTTTTTTTTCTGGGTGTTGTGTGTTTCCGTGTGCTTTGTGTTTCCGGGTGTTGTGTGTTTCCATGTGTTGTGTGTTTCCGGGTGTTGTGTGTTTCCATGTGTTGTGTTTCCGGGTGTTGTGTGTTTCCGGTGTTGTGTGTTTCCAGTGTTGTGTGTTTATGAGTGTTCTGTGTTTCTGGGTGTTGTCTGTTTCCGGGTGTTGTGTGTTTCCGAGAGTCTTGTGTTTCCGAGTGTTGTGTGTTTGCGGGTGTTGTGTGTTTATCAGTGTTGTGTGTTTGCGGGTGTTGTTTTTTTCCGGGTGTTGTTTGTTTTTTGGTGTTGTGTTTCTGGGTGTTGTGTGCTTCTGGGTGTTTTGGGGTGTTGTGTGTTTTTGAGTGTAATGTGTTTCCGGGTGTCGTGTGTTTGCGGGTGTCGTGTGTTTGCGAGTGTTTTGTGTTTCCGGGTGTTTTGTATTTCCGGGTGTCGTGTGTTTGCGGGTGTCATGTGTTTGCGGGTGTTGTGTCTTTCCGGGTGTTTCCGGGTGTTATGTGTTTCCGAGTGCTTTGCTTTTCCAGTTGTTGTGTGTTTCTGGGTGTTGTGTGTTTCCAGTTGTTATGTGTTTCCGGGTGTCGTGTGTTTCCGGGTGTCATGTTTGTGGGTGTTGTTTGTTCGCGGGTGTTGTGTGTTTGCGGGTGTTGTGTGTTTGCGGTTGTTGTGTGTTTCCGTGTGTTGTGTGTTTCCGGGTGATGTGTGTTTCCGAGTGCTTTGCTTTTCCAGTTTTTGTGTGTTTCTAGATGTCGTGTGTTTGCGGGGGTCGTGTGTTTGCGGGGGTCGTGTGTTTCCGGGTGTTGTGAGTTTCCAAGTGCTTTGCTTTTCCAGTTGTTGTGTGTTTCCGGGTGTTGTGTGTTTCCGATGTTGTGTGTTTCCTTGTGTCTTGTGAAACCAGGTGTTGTGTGTTTCCAGGTGTTGCGTGTTTCCGGGTGTTGCGTATTTCCGGGTGTTGCGTGTCTCCGGGTGTTGCGTGTTTCCTGTTGTTGTGTGTTTCTGATGACGTGTGTTTCCGGGTGTTGTGTGTTTCCTTGTGTTGTGTGTTTCTGATGACGTGTGTTTCCGGGTGTTGTGTGTTCCGATGTGTGTTTCTGAGTGTTTTGTTTTTCTGGGTGTTGTTTGTTTCTGGGTGTTCTGTGTTTCCAGTGTTGTGTGTTTCTGGGTGTTGTGTGTTTCCTTGTGTTGTGTGTTTCTGATGACGTGTGTTTCCGGGTGTTGTGTGTTCGATGTGTGTTTCTGAGTGTTTTGTTTTTCTGGGTGTTGTTTGTTTCTGGGTGTTCTGTGTTTCCAGTGTTGTGTGTTTCCGGGTGTTGTGTGTTTCCGGGTGTTATGCATTTATGTGTGTTGTATGTATCTGGGTGTTGTGTCTTTCCTTGTGTTGTGTGCTTCTGAAGATGTGTGTTTCCGGGTGTTGTGTGTTTCCGTTGTGTGTTCCTGGGTGTTTTGTTTTTCCGGGTGTTGTGTGTTTCCGGGTGTTGTGTCTTTCCGGGTGTTGTGTGTTTCTCAGTATTTTGTGTTTCTGGGTGTTGTCTGTTTCCGGGTGTTGTGTGTTTCCTTGTGTTGTGTGTTTCCTGTTGTTGTGTGTTTCCGGATGCTGTGTGTTTCCGGGTGTTGTGTGTTTCCTTGTGTTGTGTGTTTCTGATGACGTGTGTTTCCGGGTGTTGTGTGTTCCGATGTGTGTTTCTGAGTGTTTTGTTTTTCTGGGTGTTGTTTGTTTCTGGGTGTTCTGTGTTTCCAGTGTTGTGTGTTTCCGGGTGTTGTGTGTTTCCGGGTGTTATGCATTTATGTGTGTTGTATGTATCTGGGTGTTGTGTCTTTCCTTGTGTTGTGTGCTTCTGAAGATGTGTGTTTCCGGGTGTTGTGTGTTTCCGTTGTGTGTTCCTGGGTGTTTTGTTTTTCCGGGTGTTGTGTGTTTCCGGGTGTTGTGTCTTTCCGGGTGTTGTGTGTTTCTCAGTATTTTGTGTTTCTGGGTGTTGTCTGTTTCCGGGTGTTGTGTGTTTCCGAGAGTCTTGTGTTTCCGAGTGTCGTGTGTTTGCGGGTGTTGTGTGTTTCTCAGTGTTGTGTGTTTGCGGGTGTTGTTTTTTTCCGGGTGTTGTTTGTTTTTTGGTGTTGTGTTTCTGGGTGTTGTGTGCTTCTGGGTGTTTTGGGGTGTTGTGTGTTTTTGAGTGTAATGTGTTTCCGGGTGTTGCGTGTTTGCGGGTGTCGTGTGTTTGCGAGTGTTTTGTGTTTCCGGGTGTTTTGTATTTCCGGGTGTCGTGTGTTTGCGGGTGTCGTGTGTTTGCGGGTGTTGTGTCTTTCCGGGTGTTTCCGGGTGTTATGTGTTTCCGAGTGCTTTGCTTTTCCAGTTGTTGTGTGTTTCTGGGTGTTGTGTGTTTCCAGTTGTTATGTGTTTCCGGGTGTCGTGTGTTTCCGGGTGTCATGTTTGTGGGTGTCGTGTGTTTGCGGGTGTCGTGTGTTTGCGGGTGTTGTGTCTTTCCGGGTGTTTCCGGGTGTTATGTGTTTCCGAGTGCTTTGCTTTTCCAGTTGTTGTGTGTTTCTGGGTGTTGTGTGTTTCCAGTTGTTATGTGTTTCCGGGTGTCGTGTGTTTCCGGGTGTCATGTTTGTGGGTGTTGTTTGTTCGCGGGTGTTGTGTGTTTGCGGGTGTTGTGTGTTTGCGGTTGTTGTGTGTTTCCGTGTGTTGTGTGTTTCCGGGTGATGTGTGTTTCCGAGTGCTTTGCTTTTCCAGTTTTTGTGTGTTTCTAGATGTCGTGTGTTTGCGGGGGTCGTGTGTTTCCGGGTGTTGTGAGTTTCCAAGTGCTTTGCTTTTCCAGTTGTTGTGTGTTTCCGGGTGTTGTGTGTTTCCGATGTTGTGTGTTTCCTTGTGTCTTGTGAAACCAGGTGTTGTGTGTTTCCAGGTGTTGCGTGTTTCCGGGTGTTGCGTATTTCCGGGTGTTGCGTGTCTCCGGGTGTTGCGTGTTTCCTGTTGTTGTGTGTTTCTGATGACGTGTGTTTCCGGGTGTTGTGTGTTTCCTTGTGTTGTGTGTTTCTGATGACGTGTGTTTCCGGGTGTTGTGTGTTCCGATGTGTGTTTCTGAGTGTTTTGTTTTTCTGGGTGTTGTTTGTTTCTGGGTGTTCTGTGTTTCCAGTGTTGTGTGTTTCCGGGTGTTGTGTGTTTCCGGGTGTTATGCATTTCTGTGTGTTGTATGTATCTGGGTGTTGTGTCTTTCCTTGTGTTGTGTGCTTCTGAAGATGTGTGTTTCCGGGTGTTGTGTGTTTCCGTTGTGTGTTCCTGGGTGTTTTGTTTTTCCGGGTGTTGTGTTTCCGGGTGTAGTGTGTTTCCGGGTGTAGTGTGTTTCCGGGTGTAGTGTCTTTCCGGGTGTAGTGTGTTTCCGGGTGTAGTGTGTTTCCGGGTGTAGTGTGTTTCCGGGCGTAGTGTGTTTCCGGGCGTAGTGTGTTTCTGGGTGTTGTGTGTTTCCTGGTGTTGTGTGTTTCCGATGTTGTGTGTTTCCTTGTGTCTTATGTTTCCAGGTGTTGTGTGTTTCCGGTTGTTGTGTGTTTCCGGTTGTTGTGTGTTTCCGGTTGTTGTGTGTTTCCGGTTGTTGTGTGTTTCCGGTTGTTGTGTGTTTCCGGTTGTTGTGTGTTTCCGTGTGTTGTGTGTTTCCTGTTGTTGGGTGTTTCTGGGTGCTGTGTGTTTCTGGGTGTTGTGTGTTTCCTGGTGTTGTGTGTTTACGAGTGTTGTGTGTTTACGAGTGTTGTGTGTTTACGAGTGTTGTGTGTTTACGAGTGTTGTGTGTTTACGAGTGTTGTGTGTTTCTGGATGTTGTGTGTTTCCGGGTATTTTGTGTTTCCATGTGTTGTGTGTTTCTCGGTGTTTCTGGGTGTTGTGTGTTTCCATGTTTTGTATGTTTCTGGGTGTTGTGCGTTTCGGGGTGTTGTGTGTTTCGGGGTGTTGTGTGTTTCTGAGTGTAATGTGTTTCCAGGTGTTGTGTGTTTCCAGGTGTTTCTGGGTGTTGTGTGTTTCCGGGTGTTTCTGGTTGTTTCCGGGTGTAGCGTTTTTCCGGGTGTTGCGTGTTTCCACGTATTGTGTGGTTCTGGGTGTTGTGTGTTTCCGGGTGTTGTGTGTTTACGAGTGTTGTGTGTTTCTATGTGTTGTGCGTTTCTGGGTGTTGAGCGTTTCCGGGTGTTGCGCGTTTCCGGGTGTTGCGTGTTTCCGGGTGTTGCGTGTTTCCGGGTGTTGCGTGTTTCCGGGTGTTGTGTGTTTCCGGGTGTTGTAAAAACACAACACCCGGAAACACACAACACCCGGAAACACACAACACTCGGAAACACACAACACTCGTAAAAACACAACACCCGGAAACACACGAGTGTTGTGTGTTTCCGGGTGTTGTGCATTTCTGGGTGTTGTCTGTTTCCGGGTGTTGTGTGTTTCTGGGTGTTGTGTGTTTCTCGGTGCTGTGGCTTTCTGGGTGTTCTGTGTCCCCATGTGTTGTGTGTTTCCGGGTGTTATTTGTTTCCGGTTGTTGTGTGTTTCCGAGAGTTGTGTGTTTCCGTGTGTTGTGTGTTTCCGTGTTTTGTGTGTTTCCAGTGTTGTGTGTTTCCAGTGTTGTGTGTTTGCGAGTGTTGTGTGTTTCAGTGTGTTGTGTGTTTCCTGTTGTTGGGTGTTTCCGGATGTTGTGTGTTTCTGGGTGTTGTGTGTTTCTGTAATTTGTGTGTTTCCAAGTGTTTTGTGTTTCCATGTGTTGTGTGTTTCCGGGTGTTTTTTGTTTCTGGGTGTTGTGTATTTCTGGGTGTTGTATGTTTCTGGATGTTTTGGGGTGTCATGTGTTTCCAGGTGTTTCTGGGTGTCGTGTGTTTCTGGGTGTTGTGTGTTTCTGGGTGTTTCTGGTTGTTTCTGGGTGTTGCGTGTTTCCAGGTGTTGCGTGTTTCCGGGTGTTGTGCGTTTCCGGGTGTTGTGCGTTTCCGGGTGTTGCGCATTTCCGGGTGTTGCGCGTTTCCGGGTGTTGCGCGTTTCCGGGTGTTGCGCCTTTCCATGTGTTGCGCGTTTCCGGGTGTTGTGTGTTTGTGGGTGCTGTGTGTTTACTAGTGCTGTGTGTTTCCGGGTGCTGTGTGTTTCCGGGTGCTGTGTGTTTCCGGGTGCTGTGTGTTTCCGGGTGCTGTGTGTTTCCGGGTGCTGTGTGTTTCCGGGTGCTGTGTTTTTACGGGTGCTGTGTGTTTCCGGGTGTTGTTTGTTTCTGGGTGCTGTGTGTTTACAGTGTTCTGTGTTTCCGGGTGTTGTGTGTTTCCTTGTGTTGTTTGTTTCCGTGCACTGTCTGTTTCCGCGTGTTGTGTGTTTGCAGGTGTTGTGTGTTTCCGATGTGCGTTTCTGGGTGTTTCTGTGTTTTGTCTTTCCAGGTGTTGACTCTATCCAGGTGTTGTCTGTTTCCGGGTGTTGTGTGTTTCTCAGTGTTTCTGTGTTTTGTCTTTCCAGGTGTTGACTCTATCCAGGTGTTGTCTGTTTCCGGGTATAGTTTGTTTCCGGGCGTTGTGTGTTTCCGGGCGTTGTGTGTTTCCGGGCGTTGTGTGTTTCCGGGCGTTGTGTGTTTCCGGGCGTTGTGTGTTTCCGGGTGTCGTGTGTTTCCGGGTGTCGTGTGTTTCTGGGTGTCGTGTGTTTCCATGTGTCGTGTGTTTCCATGTGTCGTGTGTTTCCGGGTGTCGTGTGTTTCCGGGTGTCGTGTGTTTCCGGGTATCGTGTCTTTCCGGGTGTCGTGTTGTTCCAGGAGTCGTGTGTTTCCGGGTGTCGTGTGTTTCCGGGTGTCTTGTGTTTCCGGGTGTCGTGTGTTTCCGGGTGTCGTGTGTTTCCGGGTGTCGTGTGTTTCCGGGTGTCGTGTGTTTCCGGGTGTCGTGTGTTTCCATGTGTCGTGTGTTTCCATGTGTCGTGTGTTTCCGGGTGTCGTGTGTTTCCGGGTGTCGTGTGTTTCCGGGTGTCTTGTGTTTCCGGGTGTCGTGTGTTTCCGGGTTTCGTGTGTTTGTGGGTGTCGTTTGTTTGCGGGTGTTGTGTGATTGCGGTAGTTGTGTGTTTCCATGTGTTGTGTGTTTCTGGGCGTTGTATATTTCCGGGTGTTGTGTGTTTACGAGTGTTGTGCATTTCCGGGTGTAGTGCGTTTCTGGGTGTAGTGTGTTTCCGGGTGTTGTGTGTTTCCGATGTTGTATGTTTCCTTGTGTCGTGTGTTTCCAGGTGTTGTGTGTTTCCGGGTGTTGTGTGTTTCCATGGCCCAGAAATTCTCCTTTCCGGCTTGCCGCGGGGGTAAGGATCGCGCGCGCTCTTACCTACCGCACCTGCCGTTGTGTTTTGGGCCCACGGGAACTTCGGGTCCTGGGCCTCTCCCAACTGCCAGCGCGCAGTGCTTGCGTGTCCCAGGGGCGCAGTTAGTGCGATGCGTCCCCTGGGATCACGTGGGCCATGGAGAGCCAATGGCAGCAGACCATCTTTCATTCATAGATTTGACAGGAGACCTGTCAAATCTGTGAATTGAAATCGGCCCCAAAAGAACAGCTAAACTTAAAATAAATTAAAAAAAACCATCACATTTATAAAATAACTATAGTTAAATAAATTAACCACTTTAAAGAAAAATTTAAATTTTTGAAAAAATTAAAATACTTTTTTAAAAGTGATAAAAATAAACTTACCTTTCTTTAAAGTATCTAAAAAAAATAAACCTGTTGAAATTTTTTTAAAATTATACTTAACTACTTACTTTGTTGAAAACGGGTCTTGCGCCTCCTTTTTAATAGCGTAGTATCTTCAATACTTACCCTCGCGTAGAAACCTGAAAAAAAATCTAAGTGTGCTGCGTGCGCGCAGCCTCTACCGCGCACGCAGTTCACCTAGGAACCGCCCCCTTCACCAGACCGGAAGTTCATGCAGGAAACCGACACTTCGGGACGTCTTACGGGTGAGTACACACTGTACTCACGCGGGAAGGGCTGAATTTTTGGCCCCATGTGTTGTGTGTTTTCGAGTGTTGTGTGTTTCCGGGTGTTGTTTTTTCCGGGTGTTGTGTGTTTCCGGGTGCTGTGTGTTTCCAATTGTTGTATGTTTCTGTGTGTTGTGTGTTTCCGGGTGTAATGTGTTTCCAGGTGTTGTGTGTTTCCAGGTGTTGTGTGATTCCAGGTGTTTCTGGGTGTCGTGTGTTTCCGGGTGTTTCTGGTTGTTTCCGGGTGTTGTGTTTTTCCGGGTGATGTGTGTTTCCGGGTGTTTTGTGTTTTTGTCTGTTTTGTGTTTCCGGGTGTTGTGTGTTTCCGGTTGTTGTGTGTTTCCGGTTGTTGTGTGTTTCTGTCTGTTTTGTGTTTCCGGGTGTTGTGTTTTTCCGGGTGATGTGTGTTTCCGGGTGTTTTGTGTTTTTGTCTGTTTTGTGTTTCCGGGTGTTGTGTGTTTCCGGTTGTTGTGTGTTTCCAGGTGTTGTGTGTTTCCGGTTTTGTGTGTTTCCGGGTGTTTGTGTTTCCGGGTGTTGTGTGTTTCCGAGTGTTGGGTGTTTCCGGGTGTTTTGTGTGTTTCTGTCTGTTTTGTGTTTCCGGGTATTGTGTGTTTCCGGGTGTTTGTGTTTCCGGTTGTTGTGTGTTTCCGAGTGTTGGGTGTTTCCGGGTGTTTTGTGTTCCTGTCTGCATTGTGTTTCCGGGTGTTGTGTGTGTCGGGGTGTTGTCTGTTTCCAGGTGTTGTGTGTATCTGGGTGTCATGTGTTTCTGGTTGTCGTGTGTTTGCGGGTGTTTTGTGTTTCCGGGTGTCGTGTGTTTCCGGGTGTGTGTTTCCAGTGTGTGTTTCCGGGTGTTTTGTGTTTCCGGATGTTTCTGGGTGTTGTGTGTTTCCGGGTGTTGTCTGTTTCCGGGTGTTGTCTGTTTCCGTGTGTCCTCTGTTTCCGGGTGTTGTGTTTCCCCAGGTTTTGTGTGTTTCCGAGTGTTGTGTGTTTCCATGTGTTATGTGTTTCTGTCTGTTTTGTGTTTCCGGGTGTTGTGTGTTTCCGGTTGTTGTGTGTTTCCGTTTGTTGTGTGTTTCTGTCTGTTTTGTGTTTCCGGGTGTTGTGTGTTTCCGGGTGTTGTGTGTTTCTGTCTGTTTTGTGTTTCCGGGTGTTGTGTGTTTCCGGGTGTTGTGTGTTTCCAGGTGTTTTGTGTTTTTGTCTGTTGTTGTGTTTCCGGGTGTTGTGTGTTTCCGGGTGTTTTGTGTTTCTGTCTGTTTTGTGTTTCCGGGTGTTGTGTGTTTCCGGGTGTTTTGTGTTTTTGTCTGTTTTGTGTTTCCGGGTGTTGTGTGTTTCCGGGTGTTTTGTGTTTCTGTCTGTTTTGTGTTTCCGGTTGTTGTGTGTTTCCAGGTGTTGTGTGTTTCCGGGTATTGTGTGTTTCCGGGTGTTTGTGTTTCCGGGTGTTGTGTGTTTCCGAGTGTTGGGTGTTTCCGGGTGTTTTGTGTGTTTCTGTCTGTTTTGTGTTTCCGGGTATTGTGTGTTTCCGGGTGTTTGTGTTTCCGGTTGTTGTGTGTTTCCGAGTGTTGGGTGTTTCCGGGTGTTTTGTGTTCCTGTCTGTTTTGTGTTTCCGGGTGTTGTGTGTGTCGGGGTGTTGTCTGTTTCCAGGTGTTGTGTGTATCTGGGTGTCATGTGTTTCTGGTTGTCGTGTGTTTCTGGGTGTTTTGTGTTTCCGGGTGTCGTGTGTTTCCGTGTGTGTGTTTCCAGTGTGTGTTTCCGGGTGTTTTGTGTTTCCGGATGTTTCTGGGTGTTGTGTGTGTCCCGGTGTTGTGTGTTTCCGGGTGTTGTCTGTTTCCGGGTGTTGTCTGTTTCCGTGTGTTCTCTGTTTCCGGGTGTTGTGTTTCCCCAGGTTTTGTGTGTTTCCGAGTGTTGTGTGTTTCCATGTGTTATGTATTTCTGGGTGCGTTTTTGCTTGTGTTGTGTGTTTCCGGGTGTTGTGTATTTCCGGGTGTTGTGTGTTTCCCGGTGTTATGTTTCCGAGTGTTGTGTGTTTCCGGGTGTCGTGTGTTTCAGGGTGCTGTCTGTTTCCGGGTGTTGATGTGTTTCCGAGTGTTGTGTGTTTTTTAGTGTGTTGTTTGTTTCCGGGTGTTCTGTAATTCCGAGTGTTGTGTATTTCGGGTGTTGTGTGTCTCTGGGTGTTTTGTTTGTGTCTCTGTGGGAAATTGGGCGGCTGTATAATAGGCGGCTGATCATTTACCTGCCTCCATCTTGTCATCCATCTACATTGCATTGGCTTTTAAAACCCTCGTGTCTTCTGACCTCTTGACTCACCTCATCTGTCTTCAACCTTGGTCCTTCATCGAGATCTCTCAGTATGGAACTAAAAGCAAGTGGTTTACTTAGAAATGGACATCACCATTCCTGCAATGGCATTGTGACTAAGTGCGCTGCCCAGTGTGGTGCTGGGCCGCACAGCCTCCCAGGTTTGACCTCTACCCTGTGCTGATATCTGGTAGGTCACCAGTTGGGTCACCACCAGCAGTGGTGTCATCACTTGGGCTGGTAGGGGGTGGGTAAGCGGGGCGGACGGGAGTAGAAGAAGTCAGCCAAGGCCGACTGCGTGAAAGTGCGCGCGGGCACTTAGATGACAGTTGTGATGCTCACCAAGGTTGAATAGCTCCCCTCACCGCCCCACACACACACAAGGAGTTTCTGGGGCCTGTGAACCCCCCCCCCAATCCACCCCTTCCCAGCATGGGGCGGTGCTTTCAGAAGAGTTGGGTGGTGGGGGGTGTTCAGCGTTGGCTAAACCAAGATAATGAAACCAAATCTACAAATGGTCATAAGAACATAAGAAATAGGAGCAGGACTAGGCCAATCGGCCCCTCGAGCCTGCTCCGCCATTCAATAAGATCATGGCTGATCTGATCCTAACCGCCAATCTACTATCTATCACAGAACCATCTCCTGCATCTAACAGAATTGCACACACGAAATAGGAGCAGAATCAGGCTACACAGTCCCTGGGCCCGCTCCACTACCCACAGGGCCATGACCGATCCGAACCTAGACTCATGTCCAAATTCCTGCCCGCTCCCCGTAACCCTTAATGCCCTTTACTTCTAGGAAACTGTCTATTTCTGTTTTAAATTTAATTAATGTTGTAGCTTCTACAGCTTTTTGTGGCAGCATATTCCATGGACCTACCACCCTCTGAGTGAAGTAGTTCCTCCTCATCTCAGTTTTGAAAGAGCAGCCCCTTATTCTAAGACTATGTCCCCTAGTTCTCGTCTCACCCGTCATCGGGAACATCCTCCCCGCATCCACCCGATCCAACCCCTTCACAATCTTATATGTTTCAATAAGATCGCCTCTCATTCTTCTGAACTCCAATGAGTAGAGTCCCAATCTACCCAACCTCTCCTCATATGACCACCCCCTCATCCCCGGGATTAACCGAGTGAACCTTTTTTGCACTGCCTCGAGAGCAAGGATGTCTTTCCTTAAGTAAGGACACCAAAACTGTATGCAGTATTCCAGGTGCGGTCTCACCAATACCTTGTACAACTGAAGCAATACCTCCCTATTTTTATATTCTATCCCCCGAGCAATGAAAGCCAACATTCCATTTGCCTTCTTAATCACTTGCTGCACCTGCATACCAACCTTTTGAGTTTCGTGCACCAGGACCCCCTTGGTTAAATATATCCTGCAACATTAACTTGATCTCTGCAGCCGCGTGAATGCATAACACTGCAGGACCCGGTGATTACTGCGCACATGCCCCATCCCCATGGAGAGATAGGAGGGAGCTGTGTGGTACTAACACAATTAAAGTGCAATGTTCCCCACCAGGTCCTCGGCTAAAGACTAAAAACTTCCCCTCAGGACTCCTTTTACAAATCAAACCAGCTGCAAAGTATTATAATTAACGTTACCGTCCCCTTCGTCCTTTTTCTTCCCTGCCTATTTCTGTCGGAATTTTTAAGCGTATTTTTTTTCTCTTGTTCAAAGAGAGAGGACTTCATTGGGAGGGGCTGACAGTCCGAGGGAGCTGATACAGCATCGGTAAAGAGGTCATCATCGGCACGGGATGCGGTAGCTATCCCGTCGTTGGGATTGTTGGGCTGAGTAACTCCTCCGATATTAGAACGGCTGTGCAGTGATTGGCAGGGCACCGCGCCGGCCCCTCACCGTCTTTTCCATTTGATATACCGGGCGTGCGTAGAAATTTAAAGGGACCGCGCGTGGACATTAACAGACCGCGCACAACAAAGACAATTTAGAGGGAACATTGATCAACCCCCCCCCCCCTCCAAAATGGATCTCCAGACACAGACACGGATTAAATTTAAAAAAAAACAAGTTTAAAAAAAAAAAGAATTTATAGTTGTTGGTAGTTCATTTTTTATAAAGGGTCCGTGAAAGGGACATTCCCACTTTAAGAGGTGGCTGGGATAGTGTTGCCAACTCTGGTGGGACATATTCCTGGAGGTTTCAACACACGATCTCCCACCTCCAGCTGCCTCACTCGGTTAAACAACCTTTCCCCCCCCCACCAATATTTTAATAGCTAATAAATGAAAATGTTCAAAGTAAGTTTAAAAAAAAACTTTTTTTTTAATGCTGCTATGACCTTTCTCCCGGGCGTTGCTCGCAGCAGTGTCCAGGACAACAATCTTTAATTCCTGGAGACTCCAGGGCAGTCCTGGAGGGTTGGCAACCCTTGGCTGGGAGACAAGAGGGGGCCGATTTTCATACCGAGAACACATCGGGCAGGCGAGCAATTTCACCGACTGCCCCTCAGCACCAGCGAGGGGTTGAACCGTCTTTAAGGTCGGGCCTTGACTGCACAATTTCGGTGAGCTGCCAGTGGTCAAGGGGCACTGGCGGTTGGTTCACCGGTTGGGCAGGGGGGGGGGGGCGGTGGCAGGGGAATCTGGCAGCTCCTCCGCCAAGCTGAGCCCGGTGTCAGCGCTTAAAGGGGAGCGGGGAGTGGGGAGGTGGAGGAGGGGTCAATTTGGAGGCACTTGGGGGTTCCCAATTTCTATTTCATGGTTACGTGGGAGGTCGCTTTTTGTTGAAGGTCAGTCATGGCTCAGTGGGTGGCACTCTTGCCTCTTCATCAGAAGGTGGTAGGTTCAAGATAAGGGGTCGGCCTTTTATGACTGAGATGAGGAGGAATTTCTTCACTCAGAGGGTTGTGAATCTTTGGAATTCTCTACCCCAGAGGGCTGTGGATGCTGAATCGTTGAGTATAATCGAGGCTGAGATCGATAGATTTTTGCAATCTAGGGGAATCAAGGGATATGGAGATCGGGCGGGAAAGTGGAGTTGATGGCGAAGATCAGCCATGATCTTATTGAATGCTGGAGCAGGCTCGAGGGGCCGTATGGCTTACTCCTGCTCCTAATTCTTATGTTCTTATGTAAGTCCCACTCCAGTGACTTGAGCACTAACTCTCAGCTGACACTCCAGTGCCAGTACTGAGGGAGTGCTGCAGTGTTGGCGGTGCCATCTTTTGGATGAGACTTTAAACCGAGGCCCCGTCTACCCTCTTCGGTGGACAGGTCGAGTTAGCAGCTAAACATCGAAAGCGTGCTCCAGACCGCAGGCTACCCATAAGCAACATCGTGGGAGATCTGCTTATTAGTTATATAATTGGTTCAATATTCCTAACTTGTCACTTTTACTGCACATCTCGACACCTGCATGATCATCGCAGTTCCCTTATTGCTGGTTTGTATTCTCTGCCAGCATGGCATCTTGCCCGATCACACTCCCAGCCGTTTCATTGTTATTGGATTACTTTTAAAAACGCTACCAAGGGACAGTCTCTCTTTTTTTCTCTCTCTCTCTATAAACTGTCTCGTCTTTTTGCCCCATCTCTCCTGGAGGCGACGACTCTCGCTGGGATACGGTTCCAAAGATTCTGGTAGCTCTCCAGAATCTCGTCCAAGTGGATACGCTCAGAGTGTAGCTGCTGGTGGCCTATTCGACCGGGGGTGGTGGGGGGGGGGGGGCGCGGTGGTGGGCAGCATTACTGCCCTACCCCGTGATTTCCCAGCAGCCGTCCCCTGCATGGAGCGGGAACTCCGACTGATTCCTTTACCTCAGCTGCTGTTCTCGCTACACTCCCCAAAACTCAGCACGGACCAATAATTGAACATGGGACCTTGTTCTTTATGGCTGAGTTTCAAACCAGATGAGGTACACAGGTGGAGCCCTTTGTTTTAAGAGGACATTCAAGTATCACCATGGCTTAGGGTTGCCAACTCCGATTGGACGGTCGCTTGACATATGACCCATCGCCTCAGTGGAAGAGTCCATTTGGAATGTCAATGGACTATTCATTACCCGATTGGGTGATTCTTCGCTCAAACAGCCTTTTTCTTCATCTCCAATATTTTTATAATAATCGAACGTGTTCAAAGAAAACTAATAAAAAACAATTTTTCTTAATGCGCCAATGATTCTTTCTCCCAGGTTGCTGCAGTAGTGCCCTGAAGATTAATTCCTGGAGATTCTGAAACAATCTGGGAGGGTTAGCAATGCTAGCCTAGCTCAGTGGTACCATTCTTGTTTGAGTCAGAAAACTGTGGGTTCAAGCCCAACTCTAGGACTGAAGCACTGAGGAAATGCTACATTGGCGGAGGTGCCGACTTTTGGAAGAGATGTTAAACTGAAGCCACGTCTGCCTGTTCAGGTAGATGTAAAATATTCCATGGCACTATTCGAAGAAGAGCAGGAGAGATGTCCTGGCCAATGTCTATCCCTCAACCAACACCACCAAAAACGGATTAACTGGTCATTCGTCTCATCGCTGTTTGTGGGATCGTGCTGTGCACAAACAGTGACTACAGTTTATTGGCCGTGAAGCGCTTTGGGACTCCTTGGTGCTCTAGAAATTCGACTTAGAATCATAGAATCTTACAGCGCAGAAGGGGGCCATTCAGCCCATTATACTTTTGCTGGCTCTTTTGAAAGAGCTGTCCAATTAGTCCCACTCCACTGCTCTTTTCAAATAGCCCTGCAAATCTTTCCTTTTCAAGTATTTATCCAATTCCCTTTTGAAAGTTACTATTGAATCTGCTTCCACCGCCCTTTCAGGCAGCGCATTCCAGATCATAATGGCCCAAAATTTGCGATCGGAGGCTTCCCGCGGGCGGATGCCTCCGGCCTGTAAAAAATTAATGCATTTACCTGGTGGCCCGGGATCCTGGGCCTCTCCGGGTCCGCGTGGGCAGAGGCCCACGTATCCCAGGGGCGCATGTGGTTCGCAAGCGCCCCTGGGATCACGTGGGCCGGCCCAACCAATAAAAGAAGGGAATCCCCATTCATACTGATGGGAGTTGCAAACGTATGAAACTCCAATAAGTATGAATGGGGATCACTTAGAAAATACACGAACACATGAAATGAATTTTAAAAAATTACATGTTTAAAATTAATTAAAATGCCATTTAATTAAATATTTTAAACGGAAATTAAATTTTTTTTAAATTTTTTTTTATATGTTTTAATGGGGCTAAAAATAAACTTACCGTATTGGACAGGGCTTTTAATATATAAATCAGTGATAAAATTTTATTTTTCCATTCTTTAAAACTCTTATGCTGATAAAAGCAGGCCTTATGCCTGCTTTTACCAGGCGTAAGAATTTCACGGCCTTTCAGCGGGCGGAAGTTGGGCAAATAGCGCAACTCTCCACCCGCGGAGGCCCTTCTCCCGGGGATGCGGAGGATCTGTCAAGAAGATTCTTGACAGATCGCAAGTTCCGGGTTTCAGCGCTTGCGCTTCGCAGGCCTAAACTTGCGCGGCCCCTACGGGTGCGTACGCACCCGTAGGGGTGGCAAAATACGACCCATTAACTTGCTCCATTAGTAAAGTTCTCCTCATCTCCCCTCTGGTTCTTTTGCCAATTATCTTAACTCTGCGTCGTCTGGTTACTGACCCTCCCACCAGTGGAAAAATTCTTAGTTACTCTACCAAAGCCTCATCGTAATTTTGAAGACCTCTATTAAATTTCTCCTGAAGCTTCTCTGCTCTCAGGAGAACAATTCTTCCTTTCTTTCATTGCTAGACCTGATTGCTGTCTACTAGCTCGTTCTGTGAAGTGGATGCAGTATGAGGATGTGACGGGGCTCAGCTGAGATGGACCCACTACCCCGCGGTCAAAGAGTCTGCTGACACTCGCTGTACTTGCTCATGCATCAAGAACGATCGCGTGGCTATGTTACTTGAAGTCACTGGGCACCTGTGGATCTGTACCTCTGCCAGCAGCTTCGGGGAGGATAGGAAAAAATCCTCAAAGAACATCTACTGCAGACTTAAAGTGACCCAATTTACGTGTACTTTCCAGCAGGGGTCATTGGATAGGGACTGGGAGGTTGGCAAATTTCCCAGACCATGAGCACAATGGAGCCAATTGTAGTGTTGTTCTGGCAGCAATCAGCATGAGTTAGAATTGAACCTGGGATCTTCCTTTTTTGTGAGGCTGTGTATTAAACTGTGGGGCAGTCAACAACCACAACATGAGAAGTAAAACCACAAACAATTTAGTTAGTTTTTTGGTAGGCAGACATGATCAGTGATGCAAAACAGCACCATCAAAGTTCCATTAACCTAAAAGGGCTTGCCAGAAAGGTATTAAAAATGACATTTTATTTGATCAGATGTGTTGGGACCATTACTTTTCTCAGCTAACTGCACACTCCCAGAGAGGACTGAAGTACAGCAACCTAGCCATTGCGATAAGATCCCAGGGCTTTCCTGCATCAATAGGCCAAAAGTTGATTTTTACAAATGCTCCTGTTTGCCATCAGATTAAACAACTACGTACATTCTATTTAGTGCGATTACATTTCAGATCTCATTTAAAAATATTTTTCATGATTTTGTTTCAGTCACAAACGTTTATAGAATTGAGGTGTTCATGAGTCTGTAAAATATCAAGATTTAAGATACTAATCAGCCTATTATATTTCTAGGTTTGAGATGTTCAAGCTGTAATATTTCTAGATTTCAGATGTTTAGTCTGTAATATTTCAAGATTTGAAATGTTCAGTCTGTAATATTTCTATTTTTGAGATATTCACGGGTCTGTAATATTTCTAGATTTGAGATGTTCAGTCTGTAATATTTCTTGATTTGAGATGTTAAATCTGTAATATTTCAAGATTTGAGATGTTCAGCCTGTTATATTTCTAGATCTGAGATGTTCAGTCTGTTATATTTCTAGATCTGAGATGTTCAGTCTGTAATATTTCTCGATCTGAGATGTTCAGACTGTAATATTTCTAGATCTGAGATGTTCAGACTGTAATATTTCTAGATTTGAGATGTTCAGTCTGCAATATTTCTAGATTTGAGATGTTCAGTCTGTAATATTTCTAGATTTGAGATGTTCAGTCTGTAATATTTCTAGATTTGAGATGTTCAGACTAATATTTCTAGATTTGAGATGTTCAGTCTGTAATATTTCTAGATTTGACATGTTCAGTCTAAAATATTTCTTGATTTGAGATGTTCAGTCTGTAATATTTCTAGATGTGAGATGTTCAGACTAATATTTCTAGATTTGAGATGTTCAGTCAGTAATATTTCTAGATTTGAGATGTTCTGTCTGTAATATTTCTAGATTTGAGATGTTCAGTCTGTAATATTTCTTGATTTGAGATGTTAAATCTGTAATATTTCAAGATTTGAGATGTTCAGCCTGTTATATTTCTAGATCTGAGATGTTCAGTCTGTTATATTTCTAGATCTGAGATGTTCAGTCTGTAATATTTCTCGATCTGAGATGTTCAGACTGTAATATTTCTAGATCTGAGATGTTCAGACTGTAATATTTCTAGATTTGAGATGTTCAGTCTGCAATATTTCTAGATTTGAGATGTTCAGTCTGTAATATTTCTAGATTTGAGATGTTCAGTCTGTAATATTTCTAGATTTGAGATGTTCAGACTAATATTTCTAGATTTGAGATGTTCAGTCTGTAATATTTCTAGATTTGACATGTTCAGTCTAAAATATTTCTTGATTTGAGATGTTCAGTCTGTAATATTTCTAGATGTGAGATGTTCAGACTAATATTTCTAGATTTGAGATGTTCAGTCAGTAATATTTCTAGATTTGAGATGTTCTGTCTGTAATATTTCTAGATTTGAGATGTTCAGTCTGTAATATTTCTACTTTTGAGATATTCACGGGTCTGTAATATTTCTAGATCTGAGATGTTCTGTCTGTAATATTTCAAGATTTGAGATGCTCAGTCTGTAATATTTCTAGATCTGAGATGTTCAGTCTGTAATATTTCTAGATTTGAGATGTTCAGACTGTAATATTTCTAGATTTGAGATGTTCAGTCAGTAATATTTCTATTTTTGAGACATTGAGCCTGTAATATTTCTTGATTTGAGATGTTCAGTCTGTAATATTTCTAGATCTGATTTGTTCAGTCTGTAATATTTCTAGATTTGAGATGTTCAGTCTGTGATATTTCTAGATTTGAAATGTTCAGTCTGTAATATTTCTAGATTTGAGACATTCACGGGTCTGTAATATTTCTTGATTTGAGATGTTCAGTCTGTAATATTTCTTGATTTCTGTTTTATCTGTAATATTTCTAGATTTGAGATTCTCAGTCTGTAATATGTCTAGATTTGAGATATTCTGCGCATAATATTTCTTGATTTCAGATGTTCAGTCTGTAATATTTCTTGATTTGAGATGTTCAATCTGTAATATATCAAGATTTGAGATATTCAGTCTGTAATATTTCTTGATTTCTGTTGTTAAGTCTGTAATAATTCTTGATTTGAGATGTTCAGTCTTTAAAACTTGATTTGAGATGTTCAATCTGCAATATTTCAAGATTTGAGATGTTCAGTCTGTAACATTTCTAGTTTTGAGATGTTCCGTCTGTAATATTTCTAGATTTGAGATGTTCTGTCTGTGATATTTCTATTTTTGAGATCTTCACGGGTCTGTAATATTTCTAGATTTGAGATGTTCAGTCTGTAATATTCCTATTTTTGACATATTCATCCTTTAATATTTCTTGATTTGAGATGTCCGTCTGTAATATTTCTTGATTTCTTTTGTTCAGTCTGTAATAATTCTAGATGTGAAATGTTCGGTCTGTAATATTTCTATTTTTGAGATATTCAATTTGTAATATTTCTTGATTTGAGTTGTTTTGTCTGTAATATTTCTATTTTTGAGATATTCAGCCTGTAATATTTCTAGATTTGAGATGTTCAGCCTGTTATATTTCTAGATCTGAGATGTTCAGACTGTAATATTTCTAGGTTTGAAATGTTCAGTCTGTAATATTTCTATTTTTGACATATTCAGCCTGTAATATTTCTTGATTTGAGATGTTTAGCCTGTAATATTTCTAGATTTGAGAGGTTCAGACTGTAATATTTCTAGATTTGAGATGTGCAGTCTGTAATATATCTAGATTTGACATGTTCAGTCTGTAATATTTCTAGATTTGAGTTGTTCAGTCTGATATATTTATAGATCTGAGCTGGTCAATGTGTAATATTTCAAGATTTGAGATGTTCAGTCTGTAATATTTCTAGATTTGATATGCTCAGTCTGTAATATTTCTAGATTTGAGATGCTCAGTCTGTAATATTTCTAGATTTGACATGATCAGTCTAAAATATTTCTTGATTTGAGATGTTCAGTCTGTAATATTTCTAGATTTGAGATGTTCAGTCAGTAATATTTCTATTTTTGAGACATTGAGCCTGTAATATTTCTTGATTTGAGATGTTCAGTCTGTAATATTTCTAGATTTGAGATGTTCAGTCAGTAATATTTCTAGATTTGAGATGTTCAGACTGTAATATTTCTAGATTTGAGATGTTCAGTCTGTAATATTTCTAGATTTGAGATGTTCAGACTAATATTTCTAGATTTGAGATGTTCAGTCTGTAATATTTCTAGATTTGAGATGTTCAGACTGTAATATTTCTAGATTTGAGATGTTCAGACTGTAATATTTCTAGATTTGAGATGTTCAGTCAGTAATATTTCTAGATTTGAGATGTTGAGTCTGTAATATTTCTAGATTTGAGATGTTCAGACTGTAATATTTCTAGATTTGAGATGTTCAGTCTGTTATTTTTCTAGATTTGAGATGTTCAGACAGTAATATTTCTAGATTTGAGATGTTCAGAATGTAATATTTCTAGGTTTGAGATGTTCAGTCTGTAATATTTCTATTTTTGACATTCAGCCTGAAATATTTCAAGATTTGAGATGTTCAGTCTGTGATATTTCTAGATTTGAAATGTTCAGTCTGTAATATTTCTTGATTTCTGTTTTTTCTGTAATATTTCTATTTTGACATATTCAGCCTGTAATATTTCTAGATTTGAGATTCTCAGTCTGTAATATGTCTAGATTTGAGATATTCTGCGCATAATATTTCTTGATTTCAGATGTTCAGTCTGTAATATTTCTAGATTTGAGATGTTCAATCTGTAATATTTCTAGATTTGAGATGTTCAGTCTGTAATATTTCTACTTTTGAGATATTCACGGGTCTGTAATATTTCAAGATTTGAGATGCTCAGTCTGTAATATTTCTAGATCTGAGATGTTCTGTCTGTAATATTTCTAGATTTGAGATGTTCAGTCAGTAATATTTCTATTTTTGAGACATTGAGCCTGTAATATTTCTTGATTTGAGATGTTCAGTCTGTAATATTTCTAGATTTGAGATGTTCAGTCAGTAATATTTCTAGATTTGAGATGTTCAGTCTGTAATATTTCTAGATTTGAGATGTTCAGACTGTAATATTTCTAGATTTGAGATGGTCAGACTGTAATATTTCTAGATTTGAGATGTTCAGTCAGTAATATTTCTAGATTTGAGATGTTGAGTCTGTAATATTTCTAGATTTGAGATGTTCAGACTGTAATATTTCTAGATTTGAGATGTTCAGTCTGTTATTTTTCTAGATTTGAGATGTTCAGACTGTAATATTTCTAGATTTGAGATGTTCAGACTGTAATATTTCTAGATTTGAGATGTTCAGTCAGTAATATTTCTAGATTTGAGATGTTAAGTCTGTAATATTTCTAGATTTGAGATGTTCAGACTGTAATATTTCTAGATTTGAGATGTTCAGTCTGTTATTTTTCTAGATTTGAGATGTTCAGACAGTAATATTTCTAGATTTGAGATGTTCAGAATGTAATATTTCTAGGTTTGAGATGTTCAGTCTGTAATATTTCTATTTTTGACATTCAGCCTGTAATATTTCAAGATTTGAGATGTTCAGTCTGTGATATTTCTAGATTTGAAATGTTCAGTCTGTAATATTTCTATTTTTGACATATTCAGCCTGTAATATTTTAGATTTGAGATGTTTAGCCTGCAATATTTCTAGATTTGAGATTCTCAGTCTGTAATATGTCTAGATTTGAGATATTCTGCGCATAATATTTCTTGATTTCAGATGTTCAGTCAGTAATATTTCTATTTTTGAGACATTGAGCCTGTAATATTTCTTGATTTGAGATGTTCAGTCTGTAATATTTCTAGATTTGAGATGTTCAATCAGTAATTTTTCTAGATTTGAGATGTTCAGACTGTAATATTTCTAGATTTGAGATGTTCAGACTGTAATATTTCTAGATTTGAGATGTTCAGTCTGTAATATTTCTAGATTTGAGATGTTCAGTCAGTAATATTTCTAGATTTGAGATGTTCAGTCAGTAATATTTCTAGATTTGAGATGTTGAGTCTGTAATATTTCTAGATTTGAGATGTTCAGACTGTAATATTTCTAGATTTGAGATGTTCAGTCTGTTATTTTTCTAGATTTGAGATGTTCAGACAGTAATATTTCTAGATTTGAGATGTTCAGAATGTAATATTTCTAGGTTTGAGATGTTCAGTCTGTAATATTTCTATTTTTGACATTCAGCCTGTAATATTTCAAGATTGAGATGTTCAGTCTGTGATATTTCTAGATTTGAAATGTTCAGTCTGTAATATTTCTTGATTTCTGTTTTTTCTGTAATATTTCTATTTTGACATATTCAGCCTGTAATATTTCTAGATTTGAGATTCTCAGTCTGTAATATGTCTAGATTTGAGATATTCTGCGCATAATATTTCTTGATTTCAGATGTTCAGTCTGTAATATTTCTAGATTTGAGATGTTCAATCTGTAATATTTCTTGATTTGAGATATTCAGTCTGTAATATTTCTTGATTTCTGTTGTTAAGTCTGTAATAATTCTTGATTTGAGATGTTCAGTCTTTAAAACTTGATTTGAGATGTTCAGTCTGTTATATTTCTTGATCTAAGATGTTCAATCTGCAATATTTCTAGATTTGAGATGTTCAGTCAGTAATATTTCTAGATTTGAGATGTTCTGTCTGTAATATTTCTAGATTTGAGATGTTCAGTCTGTAATATTTCTACTTTTGAGATATTCACGGGTCTGTAATATTTCAAGATTTGAGATGCTCAGTCTGTAATATTTCTAGATCTGAGATGTTCTGTCTGTAATATTTCTAGATTTGAGATGTTCAGTCAGTAATATTTCTATTTTTGAGACATTGAGCCTGTAATATTTCTTGATTTGAGATGTTCAGTCTGTAATATTTCTAGATTTGAGATGTTCAGACTGTAATATTTCTAGATTTGAGATGTTCAGTCAGTAATATTTCTATTTTTGAGACATTGAGCCTGTAATATTTCTTGATTTGAGATGTTCAGTCAGTAATATTTCTAGATTTGAGATGTTCAGACTGTAATATTTCTAGATTTGAGATGTTGAGTCTGTAATATTTCTAGATTTGAGATGTTCAGACTGTAATATTTCTAGATTTGAGATGTTCAGTCTGTTATTTTTCTAGATTTGAGATGTTCAGACTGTAATATTTCTAGATTTGAGATGTTCAGACTGTAATATTTCTAGATTTGAGATGTTCAGTCAGTAATATTTCTAGATTTGAGATGTTGAGTCTGTAATATTTCTAGATTTGAGATGTTCAGACTGTAATATTTCTAGATTTGAGATGTTCAGTCTGTTATTTTTCTAGATTTGAGATGTTCAGACAGTAATATTTCTAGATTTGAGATGTTCAGAATGTAATATTTCTAGGTTTGAGATGTTCAGTCTGTAATATTTCTATTTGACATTCAGCCTGTAATATTTCAAGATTTGAGATGTTCAGTCTGTGATATTTCTAGATTTGAAATGTTCAGTCTGTAATATTTCTATTTTTGACATATTCAGCCTGTAATATTTTAGATTTGAGATGTTTAGCCTGTAATATTTCTAGATTTGAGATTCTCAGTCTGTAATATGTCTAGATTTGAGATATTCTGCACATAATATTTCTTGATTTCAGATGTTCAGTCTGTAATATTTCTAGATTTGAGATGTTCAATCTGTAATATTTCTTGATTTGAGATGTTCAATCTGTAATATATCAAGATTTGAGATATTCAGTCTGTAATATTTCTTGATTTCTGTTGTTAAGTCTGTAATAATTCTTGATTTGAGATGTTCAGTCTTTAAAACTTGATTTGAGATGTTCAGTCTGTTATATTTCTTGATCTAAGATGTTCAATCTGCAATATTTCAAGATTTGAGATGTTCAGTCTGTAACATTTCTAGTTTTGAGATGTTCCGTCTGTAATATTTCTAGATTTGAGATGTTCTGTCTGTGATATTTCTATTTTTGAGATCTTCACGGGTCTGTAATATTTCTAGATTTGAGATGTTCAGTCTGTAATATTCCTATTTTTGACATATTCATCCTTTAATATTTCTTGATTTGAGATGTCCGTCTGTAATATTTCTTGATTTCTTTTGTTCAGTCTGCAATAATTCTAGATGTGAAATGTTCGGTCTGTAATATTTCTATTTTTGAGATATTCAATTTGTAATATTTCTTGATTTGAGTTGTTTTGTCTGTAATATTTCTATTTTTGAGATATTCAGCCTGTAATATTTCTAGATTTGAGATGTTCAGCCTGTTATATTTCTAGATCTGAGATGTTCAGACTGTAATATTTCTAGGTTTGAAATGTTCAGTCTGTAATATTTCTATTTTTGACATATTCAGCCTGTAATATTTTAGATTTGAGATGTTTAGCCTGTAATATTTCTAGATTTGAGATGTGCAGTCTGTAATATTTCTAGATTTGACATGTTCAGTCTGTAATATGTCTAGATTTGAGAAGTTTAGACTGTAATATTTCTAGATTTGAGATGTTCAGTCTGTAATATTTCTAGATATAAGATGTTCAGTCTGTAATATTTCTAGATATGAGATGTTCAGTCTGTAATATTTCTAGATTTGAGATATTCACTGGTCTGTAATATTTCTTGATTTGAGATGTTCAGTCTGTAATATTTCTTGATTTGATATGCTCAGTCTGTAATATTTCTAGATTTGAGTTGTTCAGTCTGTAATATTTCTAGATTTGAGAGGTTCAGACTGTAATATTTCTAGATTTGAGATGTGCAGTCTGTAATATTTCTAGATTTGACATGTTCAGTCTGTAATATATCTAGATTTGAGAAGTTCAGACTGTAATATTTCTAGATTTGAGATGTTCAGTCTAATATTTCTAGATATAAGATGTTCAGTCTGTAATATTTCTAGATATGAGATGTTCAGTCTGTAATATTTCTAGACTTGAGTTGTTCAGTCTGATATATTTATAGATCTGAGCTGGTCAATGTGTAATATTTCTAGATTTGAGATGTTCAGTCTGTAATATTTCTAGATTTGATATGCTCAGTCTGTAATATTTCTAGATTTGAGATGCTCAGTCTGTAATATTTCTAGATTTGACATGATCAGTCTAAAATATTTCTTGATTTGAGATGTTCAGTCTGTAATATTTCTAGATTTGAGATGCTCAGTCTGTAATATTTCTAGATTTGAGATGTTCAGTCTAAAATATTTCTTGATTTGAGATGTTCAGACTGTAATATTTCTAGATTTGAGATGTTCAGACTGTAATATTTCTAGATTTGAGATGTTCAGAGTAATATTTCTAGATTTGAGATGTTCAGTCAGTAATATTTCTAGATTTGAGATGTTCTGTCTGTAATATTTCTAGATTTGAGATGTTCAGTCTGTAATATTTCTACTTTTGAGACATTGAGCCTGTAATATTTCTTGATTTGAGATGTTCAGTCTGTAATATTTCTAGATTTGAGATGTTCAGTCAGTAATATTTCTAGATTTGAGATGTTCAGACTGTAATATTTCTAGATTTGAGATGTTCAGTCTGTAATATTTCTAGATTTGAGATGTTCAGACTGTAATATTTCTAGATTTGAGATGTTCAGACTGTAATATTTCTAGATTTGAGATGTTCAGTCAGTAATATTTCTAGATTTGACATGTTGAGTCTGTAATATTTCTAGATTTGAGATGTTCAGTCTGTTATTTTTCTAGATTTGAGATGTTCAGACAGTAATATTTCTAGATTTGAGATGTTCAGAATGTAATATTTCTAGGTTTGAGATGTTCAGTCTGTAATATTTCTATTTTTGACATTCAGCCTGTAATATTTCAAGATTTGAGATGTTCAGTCTGTGATATTTCTAGATTTGAAATGTTCAGTCTGTAATATTTCTATTTTTGACATATTCAGCCTGTAATATTTTAGATTTGAGATGTTTAGCCTGTAATATTTCTAGATTTGAGATGTGCAGTCTGTAATATTTCTAGATTTGACATGTTCAGTCTGTAATATTTCTAGATTTGAGATATTCACTGGTCTGTAATATTTCTTGATTTGAGATGTTCAGTCTGTAATATTTCTTGATTTGATATGCTCAGTCTGTAATATTTCTAGATTTGAGTTGTTCAGTCTGATATATATATAGATCTGAGCTGGTCCATGTGTAATATTTCAAGATTTGAGATGTTCAGTCTGTAATATTTCTAGATTTGATATGCTCAGTCTGTAATATTTCTAGATTTGAGATGCTCAGTCTGTAATATTTCTAGATTTGACATGATCAGTCTAAAATATTTCTTGATTTGAGATGTTCAGACTGTAATATTTCTAGATTTGAGATGTTCAGTCAGTAATATTTCTAGATTTGAGATGTTCTGTCTGTAATATTTCTAGATTTGAGATGTTCAGACTGTAATATTTCTAGATTTGAGATGTTCAATCTGTAATATTTCTTGATTTGAGATATTCAGTCTGTAATATTTCTTGATTTCTGTTGTTAAGTCTGTAATAATTCTTGATTTGAGATGTTCAGTCTTTAAAACTTGATTTGAGATGTTCAGTCTGTTATATTTCTTGATCTAAGATGTTCAATCTGCAATATTTCTAGATTTGAGATGTTCAGTCAGTAATATTTCTAGATTTGAGATGTTCTGTCTGTAATATTTCTAGATTTGAGATGTTCAGTCTGTAATATTTCTACTTTTGAGATATTCACGGGTCTGTAATATTTCAAGATTTGAGATGCTCAGTCTGTAATATTTCTAGATCTGAGATGTTCTGTCTGTAATATTTCTAGATTTGAGATGTTCAGTCAGTAATATTTCTATTTTTGAGACATTGAGCCTGTAATATTTCTTGATTTGAGATGTTCAGTCTGTAATATTTCTAGATTTGAGATGTTCAGACTGTAATATTTCTAGATTTGAGATGTTCAGTCAGTAATATTTCTATTTTTGAGACATTGAGCCTGTAATATTTCTTGATTTGAGATGTTCAGTCAGTAATATTTCTAGATTTGAGATGTTCAGACTGTAATATTTCTAGATTTGAGATGTTGAGTCTGTAATATTTCTAGATTTGAGATGTTCAGACTGTAATATTTCTAGATTTGAGATGTTCAGTCTGTTATTTTTCTAGATTTGAGATGTTCAGACTGTAATATTTCTAGATTTGAGATGTTCAGACTGTAATATTTCTAGATTTGAGATGTTCAGTCAGTAATATTTCTAGATTTGAGATGTTGAGTCTGTAATATTTCTAGATTTGAGATGTTCAGACTGTAATATTTCTAGATTTGAGATGTTCAGTCTGTTATTTTTCTAGATTTGAGATGTTCAGACAGTAATATTTCTAGATTTGAGATGTTCAGAATGTAATATTTCTAGGTTTGAGATGTTCAGTCTGTAATATTTCTATTTGACATTCAGCCTGTAATATTTCAAGATTTGAGATGTTCAGTCTGTGATATTTCTAGATTTGAAATGTTCAGTCTGTAATATTTCTATTTTTGACATATTCAGCCTGTAATATTTTAGATTTGAGATGTTTAGCCTGTAATATTTCTAGATTTGAGATTCTCAGTCTGTAATATGTCTAGATTTGAGATATTCTGCGCATAATATTTCTTGATTTCAGATGTTCAGTCTGTAATATTTCTAGATTTGAGATGTTCAATCTGTAATATTTCTTGATTTGAGATGTTCAATCTGTAATATATCAAGATTTGAGATATTCAGTCTGTAATATTTCTTGATTTCTGTTGTTAAGTCTGTAATAATTCTTGATTTGAGATGTTCAGTCTGTTATATTTCTTGATCTAAGATGTTCAATCTGCAATATTTCAAGATTTGAGATGTTCAGTCTGTAACATTTCTAGTTTTGAGATGTTCCGTCTGTAATATTTCTAGATTTGAGATGTTCTGTCTGTGATATTTCTATTTTTGAGATCTTCACGGGTCTGTAATATTTCTAGATTTGAGATGTTCAGTCTGTAATATTCCTATTTTTGACATATTCATCCTTTAATATTTCTTGATTTGAGATGTCCGTCTGTAATATTTCTTGATTTCTTTTGTTCAGTCTGCAATAATTCTAGATGTGAAATGTTCGGTCTGTAATATTTCTATTTTTGAGATATTCAATTTGTAATATTTCTTGATTTGAGTTGTTTTGTCTGTAATATTTCTATTTTTGAGATATTCAGCCTGTAATATTTCTAGATTTGAGATGTTCAGCCTGTTATATTTCTAGATCTGAGATGTTCAGACTGTAATATTTCTAGGTTTGAAATGTTCAGTCTGTAATATTTCTATTTTTGACATATTCAGCCTGTAATATTTTAGATTTGAGATGTTTAGCCTGTAATATTTCTAGATTTGAGATGTGCAGTCTGTAATATTTCTAGATTTGACATGTTCAGTCTGTAATATGTCTAGATTTGAGAAGTTTAGACTGTAATATTTCTAGATTTGAGATGTTCAGTCTGTAATATTTCTAGATATAAGATGTTCAGTCTGTAATATTTCTAGATATGAGATGTTCAGTCTGTAATATTTCTAGATTTGAGATATTCACTGGTCTGTAATATTTCTTGATTTGAGATGTTCAGTCTGTAATATTTCTTGATTTGATATGCTCAGTCTGTAATATTTCTAGATTTGAGTTGTTCAGTCTGTAATATTTCTAGATTTGAGAGGTTCAGACTGTAATATTTCTAGATTTGAGATGTGCAGTCTGTAATATTTCTAGATTTGACATGTTCAGTCTGTAATATATCTAGATTTGAGAAGTTCAGACTGTAATATTTCTAGATTTGAGATGTTCAGTCTAATATTTCTAGATATAAGATGTTCAGTCTGTAATATTTCTAGATATGAGATGTTCAGTCTGTAATATTTCTAGATTTGAGTTGTTCAGTCTGATATATTTATAGATCTGAGCTGGTCAATGTGTAATATTTCTAGATTTGAGATGTTCAGTCTGTAATATTTCTAGATTTGATATGCTCAGTCTGTAATATTTCTAGATTTGAGATGCTCAGTCTGTAATATTTCTAGATTTGACATGATCAGTCTAAAATATTTCTTGATTTGAGATGTTCAGTCTGTAATATTTCTAGATTTGAGATGCTCAGTCTGTAATATTTCTAGATTTGAGATGTTCAGTCTAAAATATTTCTTGATTTGAGATGTTCAGACTGTAATATTTCTAGATTTGAGATGTTCAGACTGTAATATTTCTAGATTTGAGATGTTCAGAGTAATATTTCTAGATTTGAGATGTTCAGTCAGTAATATTTCTAGATTTGAGATGTTCTGTCTGTAATATTTCTAGATTTGAGATGTTCAGTCTGTAATATTTCTACTTTTGAGACATTGAGCCTGTAATATTTCTTGATTTGAGATGTTCAGTCTGTAATATTTCTAGATTTGAGATGTTCAGTCAGTAATATTTCTAGATTTGAGATGTTCAGACTGTAATATTTCTAGATTTGAGATGTTCAGTCTGTAATATTTCTAGATTTGAGATGTTCAGACTGTAATATTTCTAGATTTGAGATGTTCAGACTGTAATATTTCTAGATTTGAGATGTTCAGTCAGTAATATTTCTAGATTTGACATGTTGAGTCTGTAATATTTCTAGATTTGAGATGTTCAGTCTGTTATTTTTCTAGATTTGAGATGTTCAGACAGTAATATTTCTAGATTTGAGATGTTCAGTCTGTTATTTTTCTAGATTTGAGATGTTCAGACAGTAATATTTCTAGATTTGAGATGTTCAGTCTGTAATATTTCTAGATTTGAGATGTTCAGACTGTAATATTTCTAGATTTGAGATGTTCAGTCTGTTATTTTTCTAGATTTGAGATGTTCAGACAGTAATATTTCTAGATTTGAGATGTTCAGAATGTTATATTTCTAGGTTTGAGATGTTCAGTCTGTAATATTTCTATTTTTGACATTCAGCCTGTAATATTTCAAGATTTGAGATGTTCAGTCTGTGATATTTCTAGATTTGAAATGTTCAGTCTGTAATATTTCTATTTTTGACATATTCAGCCTGTAATATTTTAGATTTGAGATGTTTAGCCTGTAATATTTCTAGATTTGAGATGTGCAGTCTGTAATATTTCTAGATTTGACATGTTCAGTCTGTAATATTTCTAGATTTGAGATATTCACTGGTCTGTAATATTTCTTGATTTGAGATGTTCAGTCTGTAATATTTCTTGATTTGATATGCTCAGTCTGTAATATTTCTAGATTTGAGTTGTTCAGTCTGATATATTTATAGATCTGAGCTGGTCCATGTGTAATATTTCAAGATTTGAGATGTTCAGTCTGTAATATTTCTAGATTTGATATGCTCAGTCTGTAATATTTCTAGATTTGAGATGCTCAGTCTGTAATATTTCTAGATTTGACATGATCAGTCTAAAATATTTCTTGATTTGAGATGTTCAGACTGTAATATTTCTAGATTTGAGATGTTCAGTCAGTAATATTTCTAGATTTGAGATGTTCTGTCTGTAATATTTCTAGATTTGAGATGTTCAGACTGTAATATTTCTAGATTTGAGATGTTCAGTCTGTAATATTTCTACTTTTGAGATATTCACGGGTCTGTAATATTTCAAGATTTGAGATGCTCAGTCTGTAATATTTCTAGATCTGAGATGTTCAGACTGTAATATTTCTAGATTTGAGATGTTCAGTCTGTAATATTCCCATTTTTGACATATTCATCAGACTATGTTCAGACTAATATTTCTAGATTTGAGATGTTCAGTCAGTAATATTTCTAGATTTGAGATGTTCTGTCTGTAATATTTCTAGATTTGAGATGTTCAGTCTGTAATATTTCTACTTTTGAGATATTCACGGGTCTGTAATATTTCTATTTTTGACATTCAAATTGTAATATTTCTTGATTTGAGATGTTCAGTCTGTAATATTTCTAGATCTGATTTGTTCAGTCTGTAATATTTCTAGTTTTGAGATGTTCAGACAGTAATATTTCTAGATTTGAGATGTTGAGAATGTAATATTTCTAGATTTGAGATGTTCAGTCTGTAATATTTCTTGATTTCTGTTTTTTCTGTAATATTTCTATTTTGACATTCAGACTGTAATATTTCTAGATTTGAGATTCTCAGTCTGTAATATGTCTAGATTTGAGATATTCTGTGTATAATATTTCTTGATTTCAGATGTTCAGTCTGTAATATTTCTAGATTTGAGATGTTCAATCTGTAATATTTCTTGATTTGAAATGTTTAATCTGTAATATATCAAGATTTGAGATATTCAGTCTGTAATATTTCTTGATTTCTGTTGTTCAGTCTGTAATAATTCTTGATTTGAGATGTTCAGTCTTTAAAACTTGATTTGAGATGTTCAATCTGTTATATTTCTTGATCTAAGATGTTCAATCTGCAATATTTCAAGATTTGAGATGTTCAGTCTGTAACATTTCTAGTTTTGAGATGTTCTGTCTGTGATATTTCTATTTTTGAGATCTTCACGGGTCTGTAATATTTCTAGATTTGAGATGTTCAGCCTGTTATATTTCTAGATCTGAGATGTTCAGACTGTAATATTTCTAGGTTTGAAATATTCAGTCTGTAATATTTCTATTTTTGACATATTCAGCCTGTAATATTTCTCGATTTGACATGTTTAGCCTGTAATATTTCTAGATTTGAGAGGTTCAGACTGTAATATTTCTAGATTTGAGATGTGCAGTCTGTAATATTTCTAGATTTGAGTTGTTCTGTCTGATATATTTATAGATCTGAGCTGGTCAATGTGTAATATTTCAAGATTTGAGATGTTCAGTCTGTAATATTTCTAGATTTGAGATGCTCAGTCTGTAATATTTCTAGATTTGACATGATCAGTCTAAAATATTTCTTGATTTGAGATGTTCAGTCTAAAATATTTCTTGATTTGAGATGTTCAGTCTGTAATATTTCTAGATTTGACATGATCAGTCTGTAATATTTCTAGATTTGAGATGTTCAGTCTAAAATATTTCTTGATTTGAGATGTTCAGACTGTAATATTTCTAGATTTGAGATGTTCAGACTGTAATATTTCTAGATTTGAGATATTCAGTCAGTAATATTTCTAGATTTGAGATGTTCTGTCTGTAATATTTCTACTTTTGAGATATTCACGGGTCTGTAATATTTCAAGATTTGAGATGCTCAGTCTGTAATATTTCTAGATCTGAGATGTTCAGACTGTAATATTTCTAGATTTGAGATGTTCAGTCTGTAATATTCCTATTTTTGACATATTCATCAGACTATGTTCAGACTAATATTTCTAGATTTGAGATGTTCAGTCAGTAATATTTCTAGATTTGAGATGTTCTGTCTGTAATATTTCTAGATTTGAGATGTTCAGTCTGTAATATTTCTACTTTTGAGATATTCACGGGTCTGTAATATTTCTAGATTTGAGATGTTCAGTCAGTAATATTTCTATTTTTGAGACATTGAGCCTGTAATATTTCTAGATTTGAGATGTTCAGACTGTAATATTTCTAGATTTGAGATGTTCAGTCTGTAATATTTCTAGATTTGAGATGTTCAGACTGTAATATTTCTAGATTTGAGATGTTCAGACTGTAATATTTCTAGATTTGAGATGTTCAGTCAGTAATATTTCTAGATTTGAGATGTTCTGTCTGTAATATTTCTAGATTTGAGATGTTCAGACTGTAATATTTCTAGATTTGAGATGTTCAGTCAGTAATATTTCTATTTTTGAGACATTGAGCCTGTAATATTTCTTGATTTGAGATGTTCAGTCTGTAATATTTCTAGATCTGATTTGTTCAGTCTGTAATATTTCTTGATTTGAGATGTTCAGTCTGTAATATTTCTAGATCTGATTTGTTCAGTCTGTAATATTTCTAGATTTGAGATGTTCAGTCTGTTATTTTTCTTGATTTCAGATGTTCAGTCTGTAATATTTCTAGATTTGAGATGTTCAATCTGTAATATTTCTTGATTTGAGATGTTCAATCTGTAATATATCAAGATTTGAGATATTCAGTCTGTAATATTTCTTGATTTCTGTTGTTAAGTCTGTAATAATTCTTGATTTGAGATGTTCAGTCTTTAAAACTTGATTTGAGATGTTCAGTCTGTTATTTTTCTTGATCTAAGATGTTCAATCTGCAATATTTCAAGATTTGAGATGTTCAGTCTGTAACATTTCTAGTTTTGAGATGTTCCGTCTGTAATATTTCTAGATTTGAGATGTTCTGTCTGTGATATTTCTATTTTTGAGATCTTCACGGGTCTGTAATATTTCTAGATTTGAGATGTTCAGTCTGTAATATTCCTATTTTTGACATATTCATCCTTTAATATTTCTTGATTTGAGATGTCCGTCTGTAATATTTCTTGATTTCTTTTGTTCAGTCTGCAATAATTCTAGATGTGAAATGTTCGGTCTGTAATATTTCTATTTTTGAGATATTCAATTTGTAATATTTCTTGATTTGAGTTGTTTTGTCTGTAATATTTCTATTTTTGAGATATTCAGCCTATAATATTTCTAGATTTGAGATGTTCAGCCTGTTATATTTCTAGATCTGAGATGTTCAGACTGTAATATTTCTAGATTTGAGATGTTCAGTCAGTAATATTTCTAGATTTGAGAGGTTCAGACTGTAATATTTCTAGATTTGAGATGTTCAGCCTGTAATATTTCTATTTTTGTCATATTCAGCCTGTAATATTTCTTGATTTGAGATGTTTAGCCTGTAATATTTCTATTTTTGAGATATTCAGCCTATAATATTTCTAGATTTGAGATGTTCAGCCTGTAATATTTCTATTTTTGTCATATTCAGCCTGTAATATTTCTTGATTTGAGATGTTTAGCCTGTAATATTTCTAGATTTGAGAGGTTCAGACTGTAATATTTCTAGATTTGAGATGTTCAATCTGTAATATTTCTTGATTTGAAATGTTTAATCTGTAATATATCAAGATTTGAGATATTCAGTCTGTAATATTTCTTGATTTCTGTTGTTCAGTCTGTAATAATTCTTGATTTGAGATGTTCAGTCTTTAAAACTTGATTTGAGATGTTCAATCTGTTATATTTCTTGATCTAAGATGTTCAATCTGCAATATTTCAAGATTTGAGATGTTCAGTCTGTAACATTTCTAGTTTTGAGATGTTCTGTCTGTGATATTTCTATTTTTGAGATCTTCACGGGTCTGTAATATTTCTAGATTTGAGATGTTCAGCCTGTTATATTTCTAGATCTGAGATGTTCAGACTGTAATATTTCTAGGTTTGAAATATTCAGTCTGTAATATTTCTATTTTTGACATATTCAGCCTGTAATATTTCTTGATTTGCGATGTTCAGACTGTAATATTTCTAGATTTGAGATGTGCAGTCTGTAATATTTCTAGATTTGACATGTTCAGTCTGTAATATGTCTAGATTTGAGAAGTTCAGACTGTAATATTTCTAGATTTGAGATGTTCAGTCTGTAATATTTCTAGATATAAGATGTTCAGTCTGTAATATTTCTAGATATGAGATGTTCAGTCTGTAATATTTCTAGATTTGAGATATTCACTGGTCTGTAATATTTTTTGATTTGAGATGTTCAGTCTGTAATATTTCTTGATTTGATATGCTCAGTCTGTAATATTTCTAGATTTGAGTTGTTCAGTCTGATATATTTATAGATCTGAGATGGTCAATGTGTAATATTTCAAGATTTGAGATGTTCAGTCTGTAATATTTCTAGATTTGATATGCTCAGTCTGTAATATTTCTAGATTTGAGATGCTCAGTCTGTAATATTTCTAGATTTGACATGATCAGTCTAAAATATTTCTTGATTTGAGATGTTCAGTCTGTAATATTTCTAGATTTGAGATGCTCAGTCTGTAATATTTCTAGATTTGAGATGTTCAGTCTAAAATATTTCTTGATTTGAGATGTTCAGACTGTAATATTTCTAGATTTGAGATGTTCAGACTGTAATATTTCTAGATTTGAGATATTCAGTCAGTAATATTTCTAGATTTGAGATGTTCTGTCTGTAATATTTCTACTTTTGAGATATTCACGGGTCTGTAATATTTCAAGATTTGAGATGTTCAATCTGTTATATTTCTTGATCTAAGATGTTCAATCTGCAATATTTCAAGATTTGAGATGTTCAGTCTGTAACATTTCTAGTTTTGAGATGTTCTGTCTGTGATATTTCTATTTTTGAGATCTTCACGGGTCTGTAATATTTCTAGATTTGAGATGTTCAGCCTGTTATATTTCTAGATCTGAGATGTTCAGACTGTAATATTTCTAGGTTTGAAATATTCAGTCTGTAATATTTCTATTTTTGACATATTCAGCCTGTAATATTTCTCGATTTGACATGTTTAGCCTGTAATATTTCTAGATTTGAGAGGTTCAGACTGTAATATTTCTAGATTTGAGATGTGCAGTCTGTAATATTTCTAGATTTGAGTTGTTCTGTCTGATATATTTATAGATCTGAGCTGGTCAATGTGTAATATTTCAAGATTTGAGATGTTCAGTCTGTAATATTTCTAGATTTGAGATGCTCAGTCTGTAATATTTCTAGATTTGACATGATCAGTCTAAAATATTTCTTGATTTGAGATGTTCAGTCTAAAATATTTCTTGATTTGAGATGTTCAGTCTGTAATATTTCTAGATTTGACATGATCAGTCTGTAATATTTCTAGATTTGAGATGTTCAGTCTAAAATATTTCTTGATTTGAGATGTTCAGACTGTAATATTTCTAGATTTGAGATGTTCAGACTGTAATATTTCTAGATTTGAGATATTCAGTCAGTAATATTTCTAGATTTGAGATGTTCTGTCTGTAATATTTCTACTTTTGAGATATTCACGGGTCTGTAATATTTCAAGATTTGAGATGCTCAGTCTGTAATATTTCTAGATCTGAGATGTTCAGACTGTAATATTTCTAGATTTGAGATGTTCAGTCTGTAATATTCCTATTTTTGACATATTCATCAGACTATGTTCAGACTAATATTTCTAGATTTGAGATGTTCAGTCAGTAATATTTCTAGATTTGAGATGTTCTGTCTGTAATATTTCTAGATTTGAGATGTTCAGTCTGTAATATTTCTACTTTTGAGATATTCACGGGTCTGTAATATTTCTAGATTTGAGATGTTCAGTCAGTAATATTTCTATTTTTGAGACATTGAGCCTGTAATATTTCTAGATTTGAGATGTTCAGACTGTAATATTTCTAGATTTGAGATGTTCAGTCTGTAATATTTCTAGATTTGAGATGTTCAGACTGTAATATTTCTAGATTTGAGATGTTCAGACTGTAATATTTCTAGATTTGAGATGTTCAGTCAGTAATATTTCTAGATTTGAGATGTTCTGTCTGTAATATTTCTAGATTTGAGATGTTCAGACTGTAATATTTCTAGATTTGAGATGTTCAGTCAGTAATATTTCTATTTTTGAGACATTGAGCCTGTAATATTTCTTGATTTGAGATGTTCAGTCTGTAATATTTCTAGATCTGATTTGTTCAGTCTGTAATATTTCTAGATTTGAGATGTTCAGTCTGTTATTTTTCTTGATTTCAGATGTTCAGTCTGTAATATTTCTAGATTTGAGATGTTCAATCTGTAATATTTCTTGATTTGAGATGTTCAATCTGTAATATATCAAGATTTGAGATATTCAGTCTGTAATATTTCTTGATTTCTGTTGTTAAGTCTGTAATAATTCTTGATTTGAGATGTTCAGTCTTTAAAACTTGATTTGAGATGTTCAGTCTGTTATTTTTCTTGATCTAAGATGTTCAATCTGCAATATTTCAAGATTTGAGATGTTCAGTCTGTAACATTTCTAGTTTTGAGATGTTCCGTCTGTAATATTTCTAGATTTGAGATGTTCTGTCTGTGATATTTCTATTTTTGAGATCTTCACGGGTCTGTAATATTTCTAGATTTGAGATGTTCAGTCTGTAATATTCCTATTTTTGACATATTCATCCTTTAATATTTCTTGATTTGAGATGTCCGTCTGTAATATTTCTTGATTTCTTTTGTTCAGTCTGCAATAATTCTAGATGTGAAATGTTCGGTCTGTAATATTTCTATTTTTGAGATATTCAATTTGTAATATTTCTTGATTTGAGTTGTTTTGTCTGTAATATTTCTATTTTTGAGATATTCAGCCTATAATATTTCTAGATTTGAGATGTTCAGCCTGTTATATTTCTAGATCTGAGATGTTCAGACTGTAATATTTCTAGATTTGAGATGTTCAGTCAGTAATATTTCTAGATTTGAGAGGTTCAGACTGTAATATTTCTAGATTTGAGATGTTCAGCCTGTAATATTTCTATTTTTGTCATATTCAGCCTGTAATATTTCTTGATTTGAGATGTTTAGCCTGTAATATTTCTATTTTTGAGATATTCAGCCTATAATATTTCTAGATTTGAGATGTTCAGCCTGTAATATTTCTATTTTTGTCATATTCAGCCTGTAATATTTCTTGATTTGAGATGTTTAGCCTGTAATATTTCTAGATTTGAGAGGTTCAGACTGTAATATTTCTAGATTTGAGATGTTCAATCTGTAATATTTCTTGATTTGAAATGTTTAATCTGTAATATATCAAGATTTGAGATATTCAGTCTGTAATATTTCTTGATTTCTGTTGTTCAGTCTGTAATAATTCTTGATTTGAGATGTTCAGTCTTTAAAACTTGATTTGAGATGTTCAATCTGTTATATTTCTTGATCTAAGATGTTCAATCTGCAATATTTCAAGATTTGAGATGTTCAGTCTGTAACATTTCTAGTTTTGAGATGTTCTGTCTGTGATATTTCTATTTTTGAGATCTTCACGGGTCTGTAATATTTCTAGATTTGAGATGTTCAGCCTGTTATATTTCTAGATCTGAGATGTTCAGACTGTAATATTTCTAGGTTTGAAATATTCAGTCTGTAATATTTCTATTTTTGACATATTCAGCCTGTAATATTTCTTGATTTGCGATGTTCAGACTGTAATATTTCTAGATTTGAGATGTGCAGTCTGTAATATTTCTAGATTTGACATGTTCAGTCTGTAATATGTCTAGATTTGAGAAGTTCAGACTGTAATATTTCTAGATTTGAGATGTTCAGTCTGTAATATTTCTAGATATAAGATGTTCAGTCTGTAATATTTCTAGATATGAGATGTTCAGTCTGTAATATTTCTAGATTTGAGATATTCACTGGTCTGTAATATTTTTTGATTTGAGATGTTCAGTCTGTAATATTTCTTGATTTGATATGCTCAGTCTGTAATATTTCTAGATTTGAGTTGTTCAGTCTGATATATTTATAGATCTGAGATGGTCAATGTGTAATATTTCAAGATTTGAGATGTTCAGTCTGTAATATTTCTAGATTTGATATGCTCAGTCTGTAATATTTCTAGATTTGAGATGCTCAGTCTGTAATATTTCTAGATTTGACATGATCAGTCTAAAATATTTCTTGATTTGAGATGTTCAGTCTGTAATATTTCTAGATTTGAGATGCTCAGTCTGTAATATTTCTAGATTTGAGATGTTCAGTCTAAAATATTTCTTGATTTGAGATGTTCAGACTGTAATATTTCTAGATTTGAGATGTTCAGACTGTAATATTTCTAGATTTGAGATATTCAGTCAGTAATATTTCTAGATTTGAGATGTTCTGTCTGTAATATTTCTACTTTTGAGATATTCACGGGTCTGTAATATTTCAAGATTTGAGATGTTCAATCTGTTATATTTCTTGATCTAAGATGTTCAATCTGCAATATTTCAAGATTTGAGATGTTCAGTCTGTAACATTTCTAGTTTTGAGATGTTCTGTCTGTGATATTTCTATTTTTGAGATCTTCACGGGTCTGTAATATTTCTAGATTTGAGATGTTCAGCCTGTTATATTTCTAGATCTGAGATGTTCAGACTGTAATATTTCTAGGTTTGAAATATTCAGTCTGTAATATTTCTATTTTTGACATATTCAGCCTGTAATATTTCTTGATTTGACATGTTTAGCCTGTAATATTTCTAGATTTGAGAGGTTCAGACTGTAATATTTCTAGATTTGAGATGTGCAGTCTGTAATATTTCTAGATTTGAGTTGTTCTGTCTGATATATTTATAGATCTGAGCTGGTCAATGTGTAATATTTCAAGATTTGAGATGTTCAGTCTGTAATATTTCTAGATTTGAGATGCTCAGTCTGTAATATTTCTAGATTTGACATGATCAGTCTAAAATATTTCTTGATTTGAGATGTTCAGTCTAAAATATTTCTTGATTTGAGATGTTCAGTCTGTAATATTTCTAGATTTGACATGATCAGTCTGTAATATTTCTAGATTTGAGATGTTCAGTCTAAAATATTTCTTGATTTGAGATGTTCAGACTGTAATATTTCTAGATTTGAGATGTTCAGACTGTAATATTTCTAGATTTGAGATATTCAGTCAGTAATATTTCTAGATTTGAGATGTTCTGTCTGTAATATTTCTACTTTTGAGATATTCACGGGTCTGTAATATTTCAAGATTTGAGATGCTCAGTCTGTAATATTTCTAGATCTGAGATGTTCAGACTGTAATATTTCTAGATTTGAGATGTTCAGTCTGTAATATTCCTATTTTTGACATATTCATCAGACTATGTTCAGACTAATATTTCTAGATTTGAGATGTTCAGTCAGTAATATTTCTAGATTTGAGATGTTCTGTCTGTAATATTTCTAGATTTGAGATGTTCAGTCTGTAATATTTCTACTTTTGAGATATTCACGGGTCTGTAATATTTCTAGATTTGAGATGTTCAGTCAGTAATATTTCTATTTTTGAGACATTGAGCCTGTAATATTTCTAGATTTGAGATGTTCAGACTGTAATATTTCTAGATTTGAGATGTTCAGTCTGTAATATTTCTAGATTTGAGATGTTCAGACTGTAATATTTCTAGATTTGAGATGTTCAGACTGTAATATTTCTAGATTTGAGATGTTCAGTCAGTAATATTTCTAGATTTGAGATGTTCTGTCTGTAATATTTCTAGATTTGAGATGTTCAGACTGTAATATTTCTAGATTTGAGATGTTCAGTCAGTAATATTTCTATTTTTGAGACATTGAGCCTGTAATATTTCTTGATTTGAGATGTTCAGTCTGTAATATTTCTAGATCTGATTTGTTCAGTCTGTAATATTTCTAGATTTGAGATGTTCAGTCTGTTATTTTTCTTGATTTCAGATGTTCAGTCTGTAATATTTCTAGATTTGAGATGTTCAATCTGTAATATTTCTTGATTTGAGATGTTCAATCTGTAATATATCAAGATTTGAGATATTCAGTCTGTAATATTTCTTGATTTCTGTTGTTAAGTCTGTAATAATTCTTGATTTGAGATGTTCAGTCTTTAAAACTTGATTTGAGATGTTCAGTCTGTTATTTTTCTTGATCTAAGATGTTCAATCTGCAATATTTCAAGATTTGAGATGTTCAGTCTGTAACATTTCTAGTTTTGAGATGTTCCGTCTGTAATATTTCTAGATTTGAGATGTTCTGTCTGTGATATTTCTATTTTTGAGATCTTCACGGGTCTGTAATATTTCTAGATTTGAGATGTTCAGTCTGTAATATTCCTATTTTTGACATATTCATCCTTTAATATTTCTTGATTTGAGATGTCCGTCTGTAATATTTCTTGATTTCTTTTGTTCAGTCTGCAATAATTCTAGATGTGAAATGTTCGGTCTGTAATATTTCTATTTTTGAGATATTCAATTTGTAATATTTCTTGATTTGAGTTGTTTTGTCTGTAATATTTCTATTTTTGAGATATTCAGCCTATAATATTTCTAGATTTGAGATGTTCAGCCTGTTATATTTCTAGATCTGAGATGTTCAGACTGTAATATTTCTAGATTTGAGATGTTCAGTCAGTAATATTTCTAGATTTGAGAGGTTCAGACTGTAATATTTCTAGATTTGAGATGTTCAGCCTGTAATATTTCTATTTTTGTCATATTCAGCCTGTAATATTTCTTGATTTGAGATGTTTAGCCTGTAATATTTCTATTTTTGAGATATTCAGCCTATAATATTTCTAGATTTGAGATGTTCAGCCTGTAATATTTCTATTTTTGTCATATTCAGCCTGTAATATTTCTTGATTTGAGATGTTTAGCCTGTAATATTTCTAGATTTGAGAGGTTCAGACTGTAATATTTCTAGATTTGAGATGTTCAATCTGTAATATTTCTTGATTTGAAATGTTTAATCTGTAATATATCAAGATTTGAGATATTCAGTCTGTAATATTTCTTGATTTCTGTTGTTCAGTCTGTAATAATTCTTGATTTGAGATGTTCAGTCTTTAAAACTTGATTTGAGATGTTCAATCTGTTATATTTCTTGATCTAAGATGTTCAATCTGCAATATTTCAAGATTTGAGATGTTCAGTCTGTAACATTTCTAGTTTTGAGATGTTCTGTCTGTGATATTTCTATTTTTGAGATCTTCACGGGTCTGTAATATTTCTAGATTTGAGATGTTCAGCCTGTTATATTTCTAGATCTGAGATGTTCAGACTGTAATATTTCTAGGTTTGAAATATTCAGTCTGTAATATTTCTATTTTTGACATATTCAGCCTGTAATATTTCTTGATTTGCGATGTTCAGACTGTAATATTTCTAGATTTGAGATGTGCAGTCTGTAATATTTCTAGATTTGACATGTTCAGTCTGTAATATGTCTAGATTTGAGAAGTTCAGACTGTAATATTTCTAGATTTGAGATGTTCAGTCTGTAATATTTCTAGATATAAGATGTTCAGTCTGTAATATTTCTAGATATGAGATGTTCAGTCTGTAATATTTCTAGATTTGAGATATTCACTGGTCTGTAATATTTTTTGATTTGAGATGTTCAGTCTGTAATATTTCTTGATTTGATATGCTCAGTCTGTAATATTTCTAGATTTGAGTTGTTCAGTCTGATATATTTATAGATCTGAGATGGTCAATGTGTAATATTTCAAGATTTGAGATGTTCAGTCTGTAATATTTCTAGATTTGATATGCTCAGTCTGTAATATTTCTAGATTTGAGATGCTCAGTCTGTAATATTTCTAGATTTGACATGATCAGTCTAAAATATTTCTTGATTTGAGATGTTCAGTCTGTAATATTTCTAGATTTGAGATGCTCAGTCTGTAATATTTCTAGATTTGAGATGTTCAGTCTAAAATATTTCTTGATTTGAGATGTTCAGACTGTAATATTTCTAGATTTGAGATGTTCAGACTGTAATATTTCTAGATTTGAGATATTCAGTCAGTAATATTTCTAGATTTGAGATGTTCTGTCTGTAATATTTCTACTTTTGAGATATTCACGGGTCTGTAATATTTCAAGATTTGAGATGCTCAGTCTGTAATATTTCTAGATCTGAGATGTTCAGACTGTAATATTTCTAGATTTGAGATGTTCAGTCTGTAATATTCCTATTTTTGACATATTCATCAGACTATGTTCAGACTAATATTTCTAGATTTGAGATGTTCAGTCTGTAATATTTCTTGATTTGCATTGTTTTGTCTGTAATATTTCTATTTTTGAGATATTCAGTCTGTAATATTTCTTGATTTCTGTTGTTCAGTCTGTAATCATTCTTGATTTGAGATGTTCTGTCTTTAAGACTTCATGATTTGAGATATTCAGTCTGTAATATTTCAAGATTTGAGATGCTCAGTCTGTAATATTTCTTGATTTGAAATGTTCAGTCTGTAATATTTTTATTTTTGAGATATTCATTCCGTAATATATCTTGATTTGCGTTGTTTTGTCTGTAATATTTCTTGATTTGAGATGTTCAGTCTGTAATATTTCTTGATTTGAAATGTTCAGTCTGTAATATTTTTATTTTTGAGATATTCATTCCGTAATATTTCTTGATTTGCGTTGTTTTGTCTGTAATATTTCTTGATTTGAGATGTTCAGTCTGTAATATTTCTAGATTTGAGATGTTCAGTCTGTAATATTTCTTGATTTGAAATGTTCAGTCTGTAATATTCCTATTTTTGACATATTCATCAGACTATGTTCAGACTAATATTTCTAGATTTGAGATGTTCAGTCAGTAATATTTCTAGATTTGAGATGTTCTGTCTGTAATATTTCTAGATTTGAGATGTTCAGTCTGTAATATTTCTACTTTTGAGATATTCACGGGTCTGTAATATTTCAAGATTTGAGATGCTCAGTCTGTAATATTTCTAGATCTGAGATGTTCTGTCTGTTATATTTCTAGATTTGAGATGTTCAGTCAGTAATATTTCTATTTTTGAGACATTGAGCCTGTAATATTTCTTGATTTGAGATGTTCAGTCTGTAATATTTCTAGATTTGAGATGTTCAGTCAGTAATATTTCTAGATTTGAGATGTTCAGTCTGTAATATTTCTAGATTTGAGATGTTCAGACTGTAATATTTCTAGATTTGAGATGTTCAGACTGTAAAATTTCTAGTTTTGAAATGTTCAGCCTGTAATATTTCCAGATTTGAGATGTTCCGTCTGTAATATTTCTAGATTTGAGATGTTCCGTCTGTAATATTTCTAGATTTGAGATGTTCAGTCTGTAATATTTCTTGATTTGCATTGTTTTGTCTGTAATATTTCTATTTTTGAGATATTCAGTCTGTAATATTTCTTGATTTCTGTTGTTCAGTCTGTAATCATTCTTGATTTGAGAAGTTCTGTCTTTAAGACTTCATGATTTGAGATGTTCAGTCTGTAATATTTCAAGAATTGAGATGCTCAGTCTGTAATATTTCTTGATTTGAAATGTTCAGTCTGTAATATTTTTATTTTTGAGATATTCATTCCGTAATATATCTTGATTTGCGTTGTTTTGTCTGTAATATTTCTTGATTTGAGATGTTCAGTCTGTAATATTTCTTGATTTGAAATGTTCAGTCTGTAATATTTTTATTTTTGAGATATTCATTCCGGAATATTTCTTGATTTGCGTTGTTTTGTCTGTAATATTTCTTGATTTGAGATGTTCAGTCTGTAATATTTCTAGATTTGAGATGTTCAGTCTGTCATATTTCTTGATTTGAAATGTTCAGTCTGTAATATTTTTATTTTTCAGATATTCATTCCGTAATATTTCTTGATTTGCGTTGTTTTGTCTGTAATATTTCTTGATTTGAGATGTTCTGTCTGTAATATTCCTATTTTTCACATATTCAGCCTGTAATATTTCTTGATTTGAGATGTTCAGTGTGTAATATTTCTTGATTTCTTTTGTTCAGTCTGTAATAATACTAGCTGTGAGATGTTTAGTCTGTAAAATTTCTAGATTTGAGTTGTTCAGTCAGTAATATATCTAGATTTGAGATGTTCTATGTGTAATATTTTTTGATTTGAGATGTTCAGTCTGTAATAATTCTAGATCTGAGATGTTCACTCTGTAATATTTCTTTTTTTGAGATATTCACGGACCTGTAATATTTCTTGTTTTAAGATTTTCAGTCTATTATATTTCTTGATTTGAGATGTTCAGTCTGTTATATTTCTAGATTTGAGATGTTCAGTCTGTTATATTTCTAGATTTGAGATGTTCAGTCTGTAATATTTCTTGATTTGAGATGTTCAATCTGTAATATTTCTTGATGTGAGATGTTGAATCTGTAATATTTCAAGATTTGAGATGTTCAGTCTGTAATATTTCTATTTTTGAGATATTCACGGGTCTGTAATATTTCAAGATTTGAGATGTTCAGTCTGTAATATTTCAAGATTTGAGATATTCACGTGTCTGTAATATTTATAGATTTGAATTGTTCAGTCTGTAATATTTCTTGATTTGAGGTGTTCAGTCTGTAATATTTCAAGATTTGAGATGTTCAGTCTGTAATATTTCAAGATTTGAAATGTTCAGTCTGTAATATTTCTAGATTTGAGATATTCACGTGTCTGTAATATTTATAGATTTGAATTGTTCAGTCTGATATATTACAGATCTGAGATGGTCAGTGTGTAATAGTTCAAGAATTGAGAGTTCAGTCTGTAATATTTCTAGATTTGATATGCTCAGTATGTAATATTTCTAGATTTGATATGCTCAGTCTGTAATATTTTTAGATTTGAGATGTTCAGTGTGTAATATTTCTTGATTTGAGATATTCAATCTATAATATTTCAACATTTGAGATGTTCAGTCTGTAATATTTCTACGTTTGAGATGTTCAGTCTGTAATATTCCTATTTTTGACATTCAGCCTGTAATATTTCTTGATTTGAGATGCTCCGTCTGTAATATTTCTAGATCTGAGATGCTCACTCTGTAATATTTCTAGATTTGTGATGTTCTGTCTGTAATATTTCTAGATTTGAGAGGTTCAGACTGTAATATTTCTAAATTTGAGATGTTCAGTCTGTTACATTTCTAGATTTGAGATGTTCAGTCTGTAATATTTCTAGATTTGAGATGTTCAGTCTGTAATATTTCTACTTTTGAGATGTTCAGTCTGTAATATTTCTATTTTTGAGATATTAAGCTTGTAATATTTCTTGATTTGAGATGTTCAGTCTGTAATATTTCTATTTTTGAGATATTCAGCCTGTAATATTTCTTGATTTGAGTTGTTTTGCCTGTAATATTTCTATTTTTGAGATGTTCAGTCTGTAATATTTCTAGATCTCTGTTGTTCAGTCTGTAATATTTCTAGATTTGAAATGTTCAGTCTGTAATATTTCTAGATTTGATATGCTCAGTCTGTAATATTTCTAGATTTGAGATGTTCTGTCTGTAATATTTCTAGATTTGATATGCTCAGTCTGTAATATTTCTATTTTTGAGATGTTTAGTCTGTAATATTTCTATTTTTGAGATATTCACGGGTCTAACATTTTAGATTTGAGATGTTCACTCTGTAATATTTTTATTTTTGAGATATTAATTCCGTAATATTTCTTGATTTGCGTTGTTTTGTCTGTAATATTTCTTGATTTGAGATGTTCAGTCTGTAATATTTCTTGATTTGAGATGTTCAGTCTGTAATATTTCCTGATGTGAAATGTTCAGTCTGTAATATTTTTATTTTTGAGATATTCATTCCGTAATATTTCTTGATTTGCGTTGTTTTGTCTAATATTTTTTGATTTGAGATGTTCAGTCCGTAATATTTCTATTTTTCACATATTCAGCCTGTAATATTTCTTGATTTGAGATGTTCAGTCAGTAATATTTCTAGATTTGAGATGTTCTGTCTGTAATATTTCTACTTTTGAGATATTCACGGGTCTGTAATATTTCAAGATTTGAGATGCTCAGTCTGTAATATTTCTAGATCTGAGATGTTCAGACTGTAATATTTCTAGATTTGAGATGTTCAGACTGTAATATTCCTATTTTTGACATATTCATCAGACTATGTTCAGACTAATATTTCTAGATTTGAGATGTTCAGTCAGTAATATTTCTAGATTTGAGATGTTCTGTCTGTAATATTTCTAGATTTGAGATGTTCAGTCTGTAATATTTCTACTTTTGAGATATTCACGGGTCTGTAATATTTCTAGATTTGAGATGTTCAGTCAGTAATATTTCTATTTTTGAGACATTGAGCCTGTAATATTTCTAGATTTGAGATGTTCAGACTGTAATATTTCTAGATTTGAGATGTTCAGTCTGTAATATTTCTAGATTTGAGATGTTCAGACTGTAATATTTCTAGATTTGAGATGTTCAGACTGTAATATTTCTAGATTTGAGATGTTCAGTCAGTAATATTTCTAGATTTGAGATGTTCTGTCTGTAATATTTCTAGATTTGAGATGTTCAGACTGTAATATTTCTAGATTTGAGATGTTCAGTCAGTAATATTTCTATTTTTGAGACATTGAGCCTGTAATATTTCTTGATTTGAGATGTTCAGTCTGTAATATTTCTAGATCTGATTTGTTCAGTCTGTAATATTTCTAGATTTGAGATGTTCAGTCTGTTATTTTTCTTGATTTCAGATGTTCAGTCTGTAATATTTCTAGATTTGAGATGTTCAATCTGTAATATTTCTTGATTTGAGATGTTCAATCTGTAATATATCAAGATTTGAGATATTCAGTCTGTAATATTTCTTGATTTCTGTTGTTAAGTCTGTAATAATTCTTGATTTGAGATGTTCAGTCTTTAAAACTTGATTTGAGATGTTCAGTCTGTTATTTTTCTTGATCTAAGATGTTCAATCTGCAATATTTCAAGATTTGAGATGTTCAGTCTGTAACATTTCTAGTTTTGAGATGTTCCGTCTGTAATATTTCTAGATTTGAGATGTTCTGTCTGTGATATTTCTATTTTTGAGATCTTCACGGGTCTGTAATATTTCTAGATTTGAGATGTTCAGTCTGTAATATTCCTATTTTTGACATATTCATCCTTTAATATTTCTTGATTTGAGATGTCCGTCTGTAATATTTCTTGATTTCTTTTGTTCAGTCTGCAATAATTCTAGATGTGAAATGTTCGGTCTGTAATATTTCTATTTTTGAGATATTCAATTTGTAATATTTCTTGATTTGAGTTGTTTTGTCTGTAATATTTCTATTTTTGAGATATTCAGCCTATAATATTTCTAGATTTGAGATGTTCAGCCTGTTATATTTCTAGATCTGAGATGTTCAGACTGTAATATTTCTAGATTTGAGATGTTCAGTCAGTAATATTTCTAGATTTGAGAGGTTCAGACTGTAATATTTCTAGATTTGAGATGTTCAGCCTGTAATATTTCTATTTTTGTCATATTCAGCCTGTAATATTTCTTGATTTGAGATGTTTAGCCTGTAATATTTCTATTTTTGAGATATTCAGCCTATAATATTTCTAGATTTGAGATGTTCAGCCTGTAATATTTCTATTTTTGTCATATTCAGCCTGTAATATTTCTTGATTTGAGATGTTTAGCCTGTAATATTTCTAGATTTGAGAGGTTCAGACTGTAATATTTCTAGATTTGAGATGTTCAATCTGTAATATTTCTTGATTTGAAATGTTTAATCTGTAATATATCAAGATTTGAGATATTCAGTCTGTAATATTTCTTGATTTCTGTTGTTCAGTCTGTAATAATTCTTGATTTGAGATGTTCAGTCTTTAAAACTTGATTTGAGATGTTCAATCTGTTATATTTCTTGATCTAAGATGTTCAATCTGCAATATTTCAAGATTTGAGATGTTCAGTCTGTAACATTTCTAGTTTTGAGATGTTCTGTCTGTGATATTTCTATTTTTGAGATCTTCACGGGTCTGTAATATTTCTAGATTTGAGATGTTCAGCCTGTTATATTTCTAGATCTGAGATGTTCAGACTGTAATATTTCTAGGTTTGAAATATTCAGTCTGTAATATTTCTATTTTTGACATATTCAGCCTGTAATATTTCTTGATTTGCGATGTTCAGACTGTAATATTTCTAGATTTGAGATGTGCAGTCTGTAATATTTCTAGATTTGACATGTTCAGTCTGTAATATGTCTAGATTTGAGAAGTTCAGACTGTAATATTTCTAGATTTGAGATGTTCAGTCTGTAATATTTCTAGATATAAGATGTTCAGTCTGTAATATTTCTAGATATGAGATGTTCAGTCTGTAATATTTCTAGATTTGAGATATTCACTGGTCTGTAATATTTTTTGATTTGAGATGTTCAGTCTGTAATATTTCTTGATTTGATATGCTCAGTCTGTAATATTTCTAGATTTGAGTTGTTCAGTCTGATATATTTATAGATCTGAGATGGTCAATGTGTAATATTTCAAGATTTGAGATGTTCAGTCTGTAATATTTCTAGATTTGATATGCTCAGTCTGTAATATTTCTAGATTTGAGATGCTCAGTCTGTAATATTTCTAGATTTGACATGATCAGTCTAAAATATTTCTTGATTTGAGATGTTCAGTCTGTAATATTTCTAGATTTGAGATGCTCAGTCTGTAATATTTCTAGATTTGAGATGTTCAGTCTAAAATATTTCTTGATTTGAGATGTTCAGACTGTAATATTTCTAGATTTGAGATGTTCAGACTGTAATATTTCTAGATTTGAGATATTCAGTCAGTAATATTTCTAGATTTGAGATGTTCTGTCTGTAATATTTCTACTTTTGAGATATTCACGGGTCTGTAATATTTCAAGATTTGAGATGCTCAGTCTGTAATATTTCTAGATCTGAGATGTTCAGACTGTAATATTTCTAGATTTGAGATGTTCAGTCTGTAATATTCCTATTTTTGACATATTCATCAGACTATGTTCAGACTAATATTTCTAGATTTGAGATGTTCAGTCTGTAATATTTCTTGATTTGCATTGTTTTGTCTGTAATATTTCTATTTTTGAGATATTCAGTCTGTAATATTTCTTGATTTCTGTTGTTCAGTCTGTAATCATTCTTGATTTGAGATGTTCTGTCTTTAAGACTTCATGATTTGAGATGTTCAGTCTGTAATATTTCAAGATTTGAGATGCTCAGTCTGTAATATTTCTTGATTTGAAATGTTCAGTCTGTAATATTTTTATTTTTGAGATATTCATTCCGTAATATATCTTGATTTGCGTTGTTTTGTCTGTAATATTTCTTGATTTGAGATGTTCAGTCTGTAATATTTCTTGATTTGAAATGTTCAGTCTGTAATATTTTTATTTTTGAGATATTCATTCCGTAATATTTCTTGATTTGCGTTGTTTTGTCTGTAATATTTCTTGATTTGAGATGTTCAGTCTGTAATATTTCTAGATTTGAGATGTTCAGTCTGTAATATTTCTTGATTTGAAATGTTCAGTCTGTAATATTCCTATTTTTGACATATTCATCAGACTATGTTCAGACTAATATTTCTAGATTTGAGATGTTCAGTCAGTAATATTTCTAGATTTGAGATGTTCTGTCTGTAATATTTCTAGATTTGAGATGTTCAGTCTGTAATATTTCTACTTTTGAGATATTCACGGGTCTGTAATATTTCAAGATTTGAGATGCTCAGTCTGTAATATTTCTAGATCTGAGATGTTCTGTCTGTTATATTTCTAGATTTGAGATGTTCAGTCAGTAATATTTCTATTTTTGAGACATTGAGCCTGTAATATTTCTTGATTTGAGATGTTCAGTCTGTAATATTTCTAGATTTGAGATGTTCAGTCAGTAATATTTCTAGATTTGAGATGTTCAGTCTGTAATATTTCTAGATTTGAGATGTTCAGACTGTAATATTTCTAGATTTGAGATGTTCAGACTGTAAAATTTCTAGTTTTGAAATGTTCAGCCTGTAATATTTCCAGATTTGAGATGTTCCGTCTGTAATATTTCTAGATTTGAGATGTTCCGTCTGTAATATTTCTAGATTTGAGATGTTCAGTCTGTAATATTTCTTGATTTGCATTGTTTTGTCTGTAATATTTCTATTTTTGAGATATTCAGTCTGTAATATTTCTTGATTTCTGTTGTTCAGTCTGTAATCATTCTTGATTTGAGAAGTTCTGTCTTTAAGACTTCATGATTTGAGATGTTCAGTCTGTAATATTTCAAGATTTGAGATGCTCAGTCTGTAATATTTCTTGATTTGAAATGTTCAGTCTGTAATATTTTTATTTTTGAGATATTCATTCCGTAATATATCTTGATTTGCGTTGTTTTGTCTGTAATATTTCTTGATTTGAGATGTTCAGTCTGTAATATTTCTTGATTTGAAATGTTCAGTCTGTAATATTTTTATTTTTGAGATATTCATTCCGGAATATTTCTTGATTTGCGTTGTTTTGTCTGTAATATTTCTTGATTTGAGATGTTCAGTCTGTAATATTTCTAGATTTGAGATGTTCAGTCTGTCATATTTCTTGATTTGAAATGTTCAGTCTGTAATATTTTTATTTTTCAGATATTCATTCCGTAATATTTCTTGATTTGCGTTGTTTTGTCTGTAATATTTCTTGATTTGAGATGTTCTGTCTGTAATATTCCTATTTTTCACATATTCAGCCTGTAATATTTCTTGATTTGAGATGTTCAGTGTGTAATATTTCTTGATTTCTTTTGTTCAGTCTGTAATAATACTAGCTGTGAGATGTTTAGTCTGTAAAATTTCTAGATTTGAGTTGTTCAGTCAGTAATATATCTAGATTTGAGATGTTCTATGTGTAATATTTTTTGATTTGAGATGTTCAGTCTGTAATAATTCTAGATCTGAGATGTTCACTCTGTAATATTTCTTTTTTTGAGATATTCACGGACCTGTAATATTTCTTGTTTTAAGATTTTCAGTCTATTATATTTCTTGATTTGAGATGTTCAGTCTGTTATATTTCTAGATTTGAGATGTTCAGTCTGTTATATTTCTAGATTTGAGATGTTCAGTCTGTAATATTTCTTGATTTGAGATGTTCAATCTGTAATATTTCTTGATGTGAGATGTTGAATCTGTAATATTTCAAGATTTGAGATGTTCAGTCTGTAATATTTCTATTTTTGAGATATTCACGGGTCTGTAATATTTCAAGATTTGAGATGTTCAGTCTGTAATATTTCAAGATTTGAGATATTCACGTGTCTGTAATATTTATAGATTTGAATTGTTCAGTCTGTAATATTTCTTGATTTGAGGTGTTCAGTCTGTAATATTTCAAGATTTGAGATGTTCAGTCTGTAATATTTCAAGATTTGAAATGTTCAGTCTGTAATATTTCTAGATTTGAGATATTCACGTGTCTGTAATATTTATAGATTTGAATTGTTCAGTCTGATATATTACAGATCTGAGATGGTCAGTGTGTAATAGTTCAAGAATTGAGAGTTCAGTCTGTAATATTTCTAGATTTGATATGCTCAGTATGTAATATTTCTAGATTTGATATGCTCAGTCTGTAATATTTTTAGATTTGAGATGTTCAGTGTGTAATATTTCTTGATTTGAGATATTCAATCTATAATATTTCAACATTTGAGATGTTCAGTCTGTAATATTTCTACGTTTGAGATGTTCAGTCTGTAATATTCCTATTTTTGACATTCAGCCTGTAATATTTCTTGATTTGAGATGCTCCGTCTGTAATATTTCTAGATCTGAGATGCTCACTCTGTAATATTTCTAGATTTGTGATGTTCTGTCTGTAATATTTCTAGATTTGAGAGGTTCAGACTGTAATATTTCTAAATTTGAGATGTTCAGTCTGTTACATTTCTAGATTTGAGATGTTCAGTCTGTAATATTTCTAGATTTGAGATGTTCAGTCTGTAATATTTCTACTTTTGAGATGTTCAGTCTGTAATATTTCTATTTTTGAGATATTAAGCTTGTAATATTTCTTGATTTGAGATGTTCAGTCTGTAATATTTCTATTTTTGAGATATTCAGCCTGTAATATTTCTTGATTTGAGTTGTTTTGCCTGTAATATTTCTATTTTTGAGATGTTCAGTCTGTAATATTTCTAGATCTCTGTTGTTCAGTCTGTAATATTTCTAGATTTGAAATGTTCAGTCTGTAATATTTCTAGATTTGATATGCTCAGTCTGTAATATTTCTAGATTTGAGATGTTCTGTCTGTAATATTTCTAGATTTGATATGCTCAGTCTGTAATATTTCTATTTTTGAGATGTTTAGTCTGTAATATTTCTATTTTTGAGATATTCACGGGTCTAACATTTTAGATTTGAGATGTTCACTCTGTAATATTTTTATTTTTGAGATATTAATTCCGTAATATTTCTTGATTTGCGTTGTTTTGTCTGTAATATTTCTTGATTTGAGATGTTCAGTCTGTAATATTTCTTGATTTGAGATGTTCAGTCTGTAATATTTCCTGATGTGAAATGTTCAGTCTGTAATATTTTTATTTTTGAGATATTCATTCCGTAATATTTCTTGATTTGCGTTGTTTTGTCTAATATTTTTTGATTTGAGATGTTCAGTCCGTAATATTTCTATTTTTCACATATTCAGCCTGTAATATTTCTTGATTTGAGATGTTCAGTCTGTAATAATTCTAGATCTGAGATGTTCACTCTGTAATATTTCTTTTTTTGAGATATTCACGGACCTGTAATATTTCTTGTTTTAAGATTTTCAGTCTATTATATTTCGAGATTTGAGATGTTCAGTCTGTTATATTTCTAGATTTGAGATGCTCAGTCTGTAATATTTCTAGATTTGAGATGTTCAGAATGTAATATTTCTAGGTTTGAGATGTTCAGTCTGTAATATTTCTTGATCTGAGTTGTTCAGTCTGTAATATTTCTAGATTTGAGATGTTCAGTCTGTAATATTTCTAGATTTGAGATGTTCAGTCTGTAATATTTATATTTTCGAGATATTCATGGGTCTGCAATATTTTTTGATTTGAGATGTTCAGTCTGTAACATTTCTAGATTTGAGATGTTCCGTCTAATATTTCTAGATTTGAGATGTTCAGTCTGATATATTACAGATCTGAGATGGTCAGTGTGTAATAGTTCAAGAATTGAGAGTTCAGTCTGTAATATTTCTAGATTTGAGATGTTCAGTGTGTAATATTTCTTGATTTGAGATATTCAATCTGTAATATTTCAACATTTGAGATGTTCAGTCAGTAATATTTCTAGATTTGAGTTGTTCAGTGTAATATTTCTAGATTTGAGATGTTCAGACTGTAATATTTCTAGATTTGAGATGCTCAGTCTGTAATATTTCTAGATTTGAGATCTTCAGTCTGTAATATTTCTAGATTTGAGATGTTCTGTCTGTAATATTTCTAGATTTGATATGCTCAGTCTGTAATATTTCTATTTTTGAGATGTTTAGTCTGTAATATTTCTATTTTTGAGATATTCACGGGTCTAACATTTTAGATTTGAGATGTTCACTCTGTAATATTTTTATTTTTGAGATATTAATTCCGTAATATTTCTTGATTTGCGTTGTTTTGTCTGTAATATTTCTTGATTTGAGATGTTCAGTCTGTAATATTTCTTGATTTGAGATGTTCAGTCTGTAATATTTCCTGATGTGAAATGTTCAGTCTGTAATATTTTTATTTTTGAGATATTCATTCCGTAATATTTCTTGATTTGCGTTGTTTTGTCTAATATTTTTTGATTTGAGATGTTCAGTCCGTAATATTTCTATTTTTCACATATTCAGCCTGTAATATTTCTTGATTTGAGATGTTCAGTCTGTAATAATTCTAGATCTGAGATGTTCACTCTGTAATATTTCTTTTTTTGAGATATTCACGGACCTGTAATATTTCTTGTTTTAAGATTTTCAGTCTATTATATTTCGAGATTTGAGATGTTCAGTCTGTTATATTTCTAGATTTGAGATGCTCAGTCTGTAATATTTCTAGATTTGAGATGTTCAGAATGTAATATTTCTAGGTTTGAGATGTTCAGTCTGTAATATTTCTTGATCTGAGTTGTTCAGTCTGTAATATTTCTAGATTTGAGATGTTCAGTCTGTAATATTTCTAGATTTGAGATGTTCAGTCTGTAATATTTATATTTTCGAGATATTCATGGGTCTGCAATATTTTTTGATTTGAGATGTTCAGTCTGTAACATTTCTAGATTTGAGATGTTCCGTCTAATATTTCTAGATTTGAGATGTTCAGTCTGATATATTACAGATCTGAGATGGTCAGTGTGTAATAGTTCAAGAATTGAGAGTTCAGTCTGTAATATTTCTAGATTTGAGATGTTCAGTGTGTAATATTTCTTGATTTGAGATATTCAATCTGTAATATTTCAACATTTGAGATGTTCAGTCAGTAATATTTCTAGATTTGAGTTGTTCAGTGTAATATTTCTAGATTTGAGATGTTCAGACTGTAATATTTCTAGATTTGAGATGCTCAGTCTGTAATATTTCTAGATTTGAGTTGTTTTGCCTGTAATATTTCTATTTTTGAGATGTTCAGTCTGTAATATTTCTAGATTTGAGATGCTCAGTGTGTAATATTTCTAGATTTGAGATGCTCAATCTGTAATATTTCTAGATCTCTGTTGTTCAGTCTGTAATATTTCTAGATTTCTTTTGTTCAGTCTGTAATATTTCTAGATTTGAGATGTTCAGTCTGTAATATTTCTAGATTTGATATGCTCAGTCTGTAATATTTCTAGATTTGAGATGTTCTGTCTGTAATATTTCTAGATTTCAGATGTTCAGTCTGTAATATTTCTATTTTTGAGATATTCACGGGTCTAATATTTTAGATTTGAGATGTTCACTCTGTAATATTTCTGGATTTGAGTTGTTCAGTCTAATATTTCTAGATCTGAGATGGTGAATGTGTAATATTTCTAGATTTGAGATGTTCAGTCTGTAATATTAATAAATTTGAGATGTTCAGTTTGTTACATTTCTAGATTTGAGATGTTCAGACTGTAATATTTGTAGATTTGAGATGTTCAGTCTGTGATATTTCTATTTGTGAGATCTTCACGGGTCTGTAATATTTCTAGATTTGAGATGTTCAGTCTGTCATATTCCTATTTTTGACATATTCATCCTTCAATATTTCTTGATTTGAGATGTCCGTCTGTAATATTTCTTGTTTTCTTTTGTTCAGTCAGTAATAATTCTAGATGTGAAATGTTCCATCTGTAATATTTCTATTTTTGAGATATTCAGCCTGTAATATTTCTAGATTTGAGATATTCTGTGTATAATATTTCTTGATTTCAGATGTTCAGTCTGTAAAATTGCTATTTTTGAGATATTCACGGGTCTGTAATATTTCTTGATTTGAGTTGTTTTGCCTGTAATATTTATATTTTTCAGATATTCAGTCTGTAATATTCATTGATTTCTGTTGTTCAGTATGTAATAATTATTGATTTGAGATGTTCAGTCTGTTATATTTCTTGATTTGAGATGTTCAATCTGCAATATTTCAAGATTTGAGATGTTCAGTCTGTAATATTTCTAGATTTGAGATGTTCAGTCTGTAATATTCCTATTTTTGAAATTCAGCCTGTAATATTTCTTGATTTGAGATGTTCCGTCTGTAATATTTCTTGATTTCTTTTGGTCAGTCTGTAATAATTCTAGATGTGAGATGTTCAGTCTGTAAAATTTCTAGATTTGAAATGTTCCGTCTAAAATATTTCTTGATTTGAGATGTTCAATCTGTAATATTTCTAGATCTGAAATGGTCAGTCTGTAATATTTCTAGATTTGAGATGCTCAGTCTGTAATAATTCTGGATCTGAGTTGTTCAGTCTGTAATATTTCTAGATCTGAGATGCTCACTCTGTAATATTTCTAGATTTGAGATGTTCTGTCTGTAATATTTCTAGATTTGAGATGTTCAGTCTGTAATATTTCTAAATTTGAGATGTTCAGTCTGTTACATTTCTAGATTTGAGATGTTCAGACTGTAATATTTGTAGATTTGAGATGTTCAGTCTATAATATTTCTAGATTTGAGATGTTCAGTCTGTAATATTTCTAGATTTGAGATGTTCAGACTGTAATATTTGTAGATTTGAGATGTTAAGTCTAAAATATTTCTAGATTTGAGATGTTCAGTCTGTAATATTTCTAGATTTGAGATGTTCAGTCTGTAATATTTCTAGATTTGAGATGTTCAGACTGTAATATTTCTAGATTTGAGATGTTCAGTCTGTAATATTTCTAGATTTGAGATGTTCAGACTGTAATATTTGTAGATTTGAGATGTTCAGTCTATAATATTTCTAGATTTGAGATGTTCAGTCTGTAATATTTCTTGATTTGAGATGTTCAGTCTGTAATATTTCTAGATTTGAGATGTTCTGTCTGTGATATTTCTATTTTTGAGATCTTCACGGGTCTGTAATATTTCTAGATTTGAGATGTTCAGTCTGTAATATTCCTATTTTTGACATATTCATCCTTTAATATTTCTTGATTTGAGATGTCCGTCTGTAATATTTCTTGATTTCTTTTGTTCAGTCTGTAATAATTCTAGATGTGAAATGTTCCGTCTGTAATATTTCTATTTTTGAGATATTCAATTTGTAATATTTCTTGATTTCTGTTGTTCAGTCTGTAATATATCTAGATTTGAGATGCTCAGTCTGTAATATTTCTAGATTTGAGATGTTCTTTCTGTAATATTTCTAGATTTGAGAGGTTCAGACTGTAATATTTCTAGATTTGAGATGTTCAGTCTGTAATATTTCTAAATTTGAGATGTTCAGTCTGTTACATTTCTAGATTTGAGATGTTCAGACTGTAATATTTGTAGATTTGAGATGTTCAGTCTATAATATTTCTAGATTTGAGAAGTTCAGTCTGTAATATTTCTAGATTTGAGATGTTCTGTCTGTAGTATTTCTAGATTTGAGATGTTCTGTCTGATATTTCTATTTTTGAGATCTTCACGGGTCTGTAATATTTCTAGATTTGAGATGTTCAGTCTGTATTATTCCTATTTTTGACATATTCATCCTTTAATATTTCTTGATTTGAGATGTCCGTCTGTAATATTTCTTGATTTCTTTTGTTCAGTCTGTAATAATTCTAGATGTGAAATGTTCCATCTGTAATATTTCTATTTTTGAGATATTCAATTTGTAATATTTCTTGATTTGAGTTGTTTTGTCTGTAATATTTCTATTTTTGAGATATTCAGTCTGTAATATTTCTTGATTTCTGTTGTTCAGTCTGTAATAATTCTTGATTTGAGATGTTCAGTCTATAAAACTTCTTGATTTGAGATGTTCAGTCTATAAAACTTCTTCATTTGAGATGTTCAGTCTCTTATATTTCTTGGTTTGAGATGTTCAGTCTGTTATATTTCTATATCTGAGATGTTCAGTCTGTAATATTTCTAGATTTGAGATGTTCAGTCTGTAATATTTCTAGATTTGAGTTGTTCAGTCTGATATTTATAGACCTGAGCTGGTCAATGTGTAATTTTTCAAGATTTGAGAAGTTCAGACTTTAATATTTCTAGATTTGATATGCTCGGTCTGTAATATTTCTAGATTTGAGATGCTCAGTCTAAAATATTTCTTGATCTGAGATGTTCAATCTGTAATATTTCAAGATTTGAGATGCTCAGTCTGTAATATTTCTAGATCTGAGTTGTTCAGTCAGTAATATTTCTAGATTTGAGATGTTCTGTCTGTAATATTTCTATTTTTGAGACATTGAGCCTGTAATATTTCTTGATTTGAGATGTTCAGTCTGTAATATTTCTATTTTTGACATATTCATGGATCTGTAATATTTATAGATCTGAGATGGTCAATGTGTAATATTTCAAGAATTGAGAGTTCAGTCTGTAATATTTCTAGATGTGCTATGCTCAGTCTGTATTAATTCTAGTTTTGAGATGTTCAGTCTGTAATATTTCTTGATTTGAGATGTTGAATCTGTAATATTTCTTGATTTGAGATGTTCAGTCGGTAATATTTCAACATTTGAGATGTTCAGTCTGTAATATATCTATTTTTGAGATATTCACGGGTGTGTAATATTTCTAGATTTGAGATGTTCTGTGTCTAATGTTTCTAGATTTCAGTTGTTCAGTCTAAAATATTTCTATTTTTGAGATATTCACTTGTAATATTTCTTGATTTGAGATGTTCAATCTGTAATAATTCTAGATCTGAGATGTTCAATTTGTGATATTTCTTTTTTTGAGATATTCACGGGTCTGTAATATTTATAGATTTGAATTGTTCAGACTGATATATTATAGTTCTGAGATGATCAATGTGTAATATTTCAAGAATTGAGAGTTCAGTCTGTAATAATTCTTGATTTGAGATGTTCAGTCTATAAAACTTCTTGATTTGAGATGTTCAATCTGTAATATTTCAACATTTGAGATGTTCAGTCTGTAATATTTCTATTTTTGAGATATTCATGGGGCTGTAATATTGCTAGATTTGAGGTGTTCAGTCTATAATATTTCAACATTTGAGATGTTCAGTCTGTAATATTTCTATTTTTGAGATATTCACGGGTGTGTAATCTTTCTAGATTTGAGATGTTCAGTCTGTAATATTTCTGGATTTGAGTTGTTCGGTCTGTAATATTTCTAGATCTGAGATGGTCAATCTGTAATATTTCAAGATTTGAGATGCTCAGTCTGTAATATTTCTAGATTTGAGATGCTTAGACTGTAATATTGCTGGATTTGAGATGTTCAGTCTGTAATATTTCTTGATTTGAGATGTTCTGTCTTTAAAACTTCATGATTTGAGATGTTCAGTCTGTAATATTTCTTGATTTGAAATGTTCAGTCTGTAATATTTCTTGATTTGAAATGTTCAGTCTGTATTATTTTTATTTTTGAGATATTCATTCCGTAATATTTCTTGATTTGCGTTGTTTTGTCTGTAATATTTCTTGATTTGAGATATTCATGGGCCTGTAATATTTCTTGTTTTAAGATTTTCAGTGTGTAATATTTCTTGATTTCAGATATTCAGACTGTAATATTTTTAGATTTGAGATGTTCAGTCTGTAATATTTCTGTTTTTGACATATTGAGCCTGTAATATTTCTTTATTTGAGATGTTCAGTCTGTAATATTCCTATTTTTCACACATTCAGCCTGTAATATTTCTTGATTTGAGATGTTCAGTGTGTAATATTTCTTGATTTCTTTTGTTCAGTCCGTAATAATTCTAGCTGTGAGATGTTTAGTCTGTAAAATTTCCAGATTTGAGTTGTTCAGTCTGTAATATTTCTAGATTTGAGATGTTCTGTGTGTAATATTTTTTGATTTGAGATGTTCAGTCTGTAATAATTCTAGATCTGAGATGTTCACTCTGTAATATTTCTTTTTTTGGGATATTCACGGACCTGTAATATTTCAAGATTTGAGATGTTCAGTCTGTTATATTTCTAGATTTGAGATGTTCAGTCTGTAATATTTCTAGGTTTGAGATGTTCAGTCTGTTCTATTTCTCGATCTGAGTTGTTCAATCTGTAATATTTCCAGATTTGAGATGTTCAGTCTGTAATATTTCTTGATTTGAGATGTTGAATCTGTAATATTTCAAGATTTGAGATGTTCAGTCTGTAATATTTCTATTTTTGAGATATTCACGGGTCTGTAATATTTCAAGATTTGAGATGTTCAGTCTGTAATATTTCAAGATTTGAGATGTTCAGTCTGTAATATTTCAAGATTTGAGATGTTCAGTCTGTAACATTTCTATTTTCGAGATATTCATGGGTCTGTAATATTATTTTGATTTGAGATGTTCCGTCTAATATTTCTAGATTTGAGATGTTCAGTCTGTAATATTTCTAGATTTGAGATATTCACGTGTCTGTAATATTTATAGATTTGAATTGTTCAGTCTGATATATTACAGATCTGAGATGGTCAGTGTGTAATAGTTCAAGAATTGAGAGTTCAGTCTGTAATATTTCTAGATTTGATATGCTCAGTCTGTAATATTTCTAGATTTGATATGCTCAGTCTGTAATATTTCTAGATTTGATATGCTCAGTCTGTAATATTTCTAGATTTGATATGCTTAGTCTGTAATATTCCTATTTTTGACATATTCAGCCTGTAATATTTCTATTTTTGAGATGTTCAGTCTGTAATATTTCTAGATTTGAGTTGTTCAGTGTAATATTTCCAGATTTGAGATGTTCAGTCTGTAATATTTCAAGATTTCAGATGTTCCGTCTGTAATATTTCAAGATTTAAGATGCTCAGTCTGTAATCTTTCTAGATTTGAGATATTCATGGGACTGTAATATTTCTAGATTTGAGTTGTTCAGTCTGTAATATTTCTAGATCTGAGATGTTTAGTCTGTAATATTCCTATTTTTGACATATTCAGCCTGTAATATTTCTATTTTTGAGATGTTCAGTCTGTAATATTTCTAGATCTGAGATGCTCACTCTGTAATATTTCTAGATTTGAGATGTTCTGTCTGTAATATTTCTAGATTTGAGATGTTCAGTCTGTAATATTTCTAAATTTGAGATGTTCAGTCTGTTACATTTCTAGATTTGAGATGTTCAGACTGTAATATTTGTAGATTTGAGATGTTCAGTCTATAATATTTCTAGATTTGAGATGTTCAGTCTGTAATATTTCTAGATTTGAGATGTTCAGACTGTAATATTTGTAGATTTGAGATGTTAAGTCTAAAATATTTCTAGATTTGAGATGTTCAGTCTGTAATATTTCTAGATTTGAGATGTTCAGTCTGTAATATTTCTAGATTTGAGATGTTCAGACTGTAATATTTCTAGATTTGAGATGTTCAGTCTGTAATATTTCTAGATTTGAGATGTTCAGACTGTAATATTTGTAGATTTGAGATGTTCAGTCTATAATATTTCTAGATTTGAGATGTTCAGTCTGTAATATTTCTTGATTTGAGATGTTCAGTCTGTAATATTTCTAGATTTGAGATGTTCTGTCTGTGATATTTCTATTTTTGAGATCTTCACGGGTCTGTAATATTTCTAGATTTGAGATGTTCAGTCTGTAATATTCCTATTTTTGACATATTCATCCTTTAATATTTCTTGATTTGAGATGTCCGTCTGTAATATTTCTTGATTTCTTTTGTTCAGTCTGTAATAATTCTAGATGTGAAATGTTCCGTCTGTAATATTTCTATTTTTGAGATATTCAATTTGTAATATTTCTTGATTTCTGTTGTTCAGTCTGTAATATATCTAGATTTGAGATGCTCAGTCTGTAATATTTCTAGATTTGAGATGTTCTTTCTGTAATATTTCTAGATTTGAGAGGTTCAGACTGTAATATTTCTAGATTTGAGATGTTCAGTCTGTAATATTTCTAAATTTGAGATGTTCAGTCTGTTACATTTCTAGATTTGAGATGTTCAGACTGTAATATTTGTAGATTTGAGATGTTCAGTCTATAATATTTCTAGATTTGAGAAGTTCAGTCTGTAATATTTCTAGATTTGAGATGTTCTGTCTGTAGTATTTCTAGATTTGAGATGTTCTGTCTGATATTTCTATTTTTGAGATCTTCACGGGTCTGTAATATTTCTAGATTTGAGATGTTCAGTCTGTATTATTCCTATTTTTGACATATTCATCCTTTAATATTTCTTGATTTGAGATGTCCGTCTGTAATATTTCTTGATTTCTTTTGTTCAGTCTGTAATAATTCTAGATGTGAAATGTTCCATCTGTAATATTTCTATTTTTGAGATATTCAATTTGTAATATTTCTTGATTTGAGTTGTTTTGTCTGTAATATTTCTATTTTTGAGATATTCAGTCTGTAATATTTCTTGATTTCTGTTGTTCAGTCTGTAATAATTCTTGATTTGAGATGTTCAGTCTATAAAACTTCTTGATTTGAGATGTTCAGTCTATAAAACTTCTTCATTTGAGATGTTCAGTCTCTTATATTTCTTGGTTTGAGATGTTCAGTCTGTTATATTTCTATATCTGAGATGTTCAGTCTGTAATATTTCTAGATTTGAGATGTTCAGTCTGTAATATTTCTAGATTTGAGTTGTTCAGTCTGATATTTATAGACCTGAGCTGGTCAATGTGTAATTTTTCAAGATTTGAGAAGTTCAGACTTTAATATTTCTAGATTTGATATGCTCGGTCTGTAATATTTCTAGATTTGAGATGCTCAGTCTAAAATATTTCTTGATCTGAGATGTTCAATCTGTAATATTTCAAGATTTGAGATGCTCAGTCTGTAATATTTCTAGATCTGAGTTGTTCAGTCAGTAATATTTCTAGATTTGAGATGTTCTGTCTGTAATATTTCTATTTTTGAGACATTGAGCCTGTAATATTTCTTGATTTGAGATGTTCAGTCTGTAATATTTCTATTTTTGACATATTCATGGATCTGTAATATTTATAGATCTGAGATGGTCAATGTGTAATATTTCAAGAATTGAGAGTTCAGTCTGTAATATTTCTAGATGTGCTATGCTCAGTCTGTATTAATTCTAGTTTTGAGATGTTCAGTCTGTAATATTTCTTGATTTGAGATGTTGAATCTGTAATATTTCTTGATTTGAGATGTTCAGTCGGTAATATTTCAACATTTGAGATGTTCAGTCTGTAATATATCTATTTTTGAGATATTCACGGGTGTGTAATATTTCTAGATTTGAGATGTTCTGTGTCTAATGTTTCTAGATTTCAGTTGTTCAGTCTAAAATATTTCTATTTTTGAGATATTCACTTGTAATATTTCTTGATTTGAGATGTTCAATCTGTAATAATTCTAGATCTGAGATGTTCAATTTGTGATATTTCTTTTTTTGAGATATTCACGGGTCTGTAATATTTATAGATTTGAATTGTTCAGACTGATATATTATAGTTCTGAGATGATCAATGTGTAATATTTCAAGAATTGAGAGTTCAGTCTGTAATAATTCTTGATTTGAGATGTTCAGTCTATAAAACTTCTTGATTTGAGATGTTCAATCTGTAATATTTCAACATTTGAGATGTTCAGTCTGTAATATTTCTATTTTTGAGATATTCATGGGGCTGTAATATTGCTAGATTTGAGGTGTTCAGTCTATAATATTTCAACATTTGAGATGTTCAGTCTGTAATATTTCTATTTTTGAGATATTCACGGGTGTGTAATCTTTCTAGATTTGAGATGTTCAGTCTGTAATATTTCTGGATTTGAGTTGTTCGGTCTGTAATATTTCTAGATCTGAGATGGTCAATCTGTAATATTTCAAGATTTGAGATGCTCAGTCTGTAATATTTCTAGATTTGAGATGCTTAGACTGTAATATTGCTGGATTTGAGATGTTCAGTCTGTAATATTTCTTGATTTGAGATGTTCTGTCTTTAAAACTTCATGATTTGAGATGTTCAGTCTGTAATATTTCTTGATTTGAAATGTTCAGTCTGTAATATTTCTTGATTTGAAATGTTCAGTCTGTATTATTTTTATTTTTGAGATATTCATTCCGTAATATTTCTTGATTTGCGTTGTTTTGTCTGTAATATTTCTTGATTTGAGATATTCATGGGCCTGTAATATTTCTTGTTTTAAGATTTTCAGTGTGTAATATTTCTTGATTTCAGATATTCAGACTGTAATATTTTTAGATTTGAGATGTTCAGTCTGTAATATTTCTGTTTTTGACATATTGAGCCTGTAATATTTCTTTATTTGAGATGTTCAGTCTGTAATATTCCTATTTTTCACACATTCAGCCTGTAATATTTCTTGATTTGAGATGTTCAGTGTGTAATATTTCTTGATTTCTTTTGTTCAGTCCGTAATAATTCTAGCTGTGAGATGTTTAGTCTGTAAAATTTCCAGATTTGAGTTGTTCAGTCTGTAATATTTCTAGATTTGAGATGTTCTGTGTGTAATATTTTTTGATTTGAGATGTTCAGTCTGTAATAATTCTAGATCTGAGATGTTCACTCTGTAATATTTCTTTTTTTGGGATATTCACGGACCTGTAATATTTCAAGATTTGAGATGTTCAGTCTGTTATATTTCTAGATTTGAGATGTTCAGTCTGTAATATTTCTAGGTTTGAGATGTTCAGTCTGTTCTATTTCTCGATCTGAGTTGTTCAATCTGTAATATTTCCAGATTTGAGATGTTCAGTCTGTAATATTTCTTGATTTGAGATGTTGAATCTGTAATATTTCAAGATTTGAGATGTTCAGTCTGTAATATTTCTATTTTTGAGATATTCACGGGTCTGTAATATTTCAAGATTTGAGATGTTCAGTCTGTAATATTTCAAGATTTGAGATGTTCAGTCTGTAATATTTCAAGATTTGAGATGTTCAGTCTGTAACATTTCTATTTTCGAGATATTCATGGGTCTGTAATATTATTTTGATTTGAGATGTTCCGTCTAATATTTCTAGATTTGAGATGTTCAGTCTGTAATATTTCTAGATTTGAGATATTCACGTGTCTGTAATATTTATAGATTTGAATTGTTCAGTCTGATATATTACAGATCTGAGATGGTCAGTGTGTAATAGTTCAAGAATTGAGAGTTCAGTCTGTAATATTTCTAGATTTGATATGCTCAGTCTGTAATATTTCTAGATTTGATATGCTCAGTCTGTAATATTTCTAGATTTGATATGCTCAGTCTGTAATATTTCTAGATTTGATATGCTTAGTCTGTAATATTCCTATTTTTGACATATTCAGCCTGTAATATTTCTATTTTTGAGATGTTCAGTCTGTAATATTTCTAGATTTGAGTTGTTCAGTGTAATATTTCCAGATTTGAGATGTTCAGTCTGTAATATTTCAAGATTTCAGATGTTCCGTCTGTAATATTTCAAGATTTAAGATGCTCAGTCTGTAATCTTTCTAGATTTGAGATATTCATGGGACTGTAATATTTCTAGATTTGAGTTGTTCAGTCTGTAATATTTCTAGATCTGAGATGTTTAGTCTGTAATATTCCTATTTTTGACATATTCAGCCTGTAATATTTCTATTTTTGAGATGTTCAGTCTGTAATATTTCTAGATTTGAGATGCTCAATCTGTAATATTTCTAGATTTCTTTTGTTCAGACTGTAATATTTCTTGATTTGAGATGTTCAGTGTGTAATATTTGTTGTTTTCTTTTTTTTCAGTCTGTAATATTTCTAGATTTCTTTTGTTCAGACTGTAATATTTTTTGATTTGAGATGTTCAGTGTCTAATAATTCTAGATCTGAGATGTTCACTCTGTAATATTTCTTTTTTTGAGATATTCACGGACCTGTAATATTTCTTGTTTTAAGATTTTCAGTCTTTTATATTTCTTGATTTGAGATGTTCAGTCTGTTATATTTCTAGATTTGAGATGTTCAGAATGTAATATTTCTATGTTTGAGATGTTCAGTCTGTACTATTTCTCGATCTGAGTTGTTCAGTCTGTAATATTTCTAGATTTGAGATGTTCAGTCTGTAATATTTCTAGATTTGACGTGTTCAGTCTGTAATATTTCTTGATTTGAGATATTCAGTGTATAATATTTCCTGATTTCTGTTTTTTTCTGTAATATTTCTATTTTTGAGATATTCAGTCTGTAATATTTCTTGATTTCTGTCCAGTCTGTAATATTTCTTGATGTGAGATGTTTAATCTGTAATATTTCAACATTTGAGATTTTCAGTCTAATATTTCAAGATTTGAGATGTTCAGTCTGTAATATTTCAAGATTTGAGATGTTCAGTCTGTAACATTTCTATTTTCGAGATATTCATGGGTCTGTAATATTTCAAGATTTGAGATGTTCAGTCTGTAATATTTTTAATTTTGAGATATTCACGGGTCTAACATTTTAGATTTCAGATGTTCACTCTGTAATATTTCTTGATTTGAAATGTTCAGTCTGTAATATTTCTTGATTTCTTTTGTTCAGTCTGTAATATTTCTGGATCTGAGATGGTGAACGTGTAATATTTCTAGATTTGAGATGCTCACTCTAATATTTCTATATTTGAGATGCTCACTCTGTAATATTTCTAGATTTGAGATGTTCAGTCTAAAATATTTCTAGATTTGAGAAGTTCAGACTAATATTTCTTGATTTGAGATGTTCAATTTGTAATATTTCAAGATTTGAGATGTTCAGTCTGTAATATTTCTATTTTGGATATATTCACGGGTCTGTAATATTTCTAGATTTGGGATGTTCAGTCTGTAATATTCCTATTTTTGACATATTCATCCTTTAATATTTCTTGATTTGGGATGTCCGTCTGTAATATTTCTTGATTTCTTTTGTTCAGTCTTTAATAATTCTCGATGTGAAATGTTCCATCTGTAATATTTCTATTTTTGCGATATTCAATTTGTAATATTTCTTGATTTGAGTTGTTTTGTCTGTAATATTTCTATTTTTGAGATATTCAGTCTGTAATATTTCTTGATTTCTGTTGTTCAGTCTGTAATAATTCTAGATTTGAGATGTTCAGTCTGTAATATTTCTATTTTTGAGATATTCACAGGTCTGTAATATTTCTAGATTTGATTTGTTCAGTCTGATATTTATAGACCTGAGCTGGTCAATGTATAATATTTCAAGATTTGAGATGTTCAGTCTGTAATATTTCTAGATTTGATATGCTCGGTCTGTAATATTTCTAGATTTGAGATGCTCAGTCTAAAATATTTCTTGATCTGAGATGTTCAATCTGTAATATTTCAAGATTTGAGATGCTCAGTCTGTAATATTTCTAGATCTGAGTTGTTCAGTCAGTAATATTTCAAGATTTGAGATGTTCTGTCTGTAATATTTCTATTTTTGAGACATTGAGCCTGCAATATTTCTTGATTTGAGATGTTCAGTCTGTAATATTTCTATTTTTGACATATTCAGCGTGTAATATTTCTTGATTTGAGATGTTCAGTCTGCAATATTTCTAGATTTGAGATATTCACGGGTGTGTAATATTTCTAGATTTGAGATGTTCAGTCTGTAATATTTCTAAATTTGAGATGCTCAGTCTGTAATATTTCTAGATCTGAGATATTCAGTCTGTAATATTTATGTTTTTGAGATATTCATGGGTCTGTAATATTTATAGATTTGAATTGTTCAGTCTGATATATTAGAAATGAGATGGTCAATGTGTAATATTTCAAGAATTGAGAGTTCAGTCTGTAATATTTCTAGATTTGCTATGCTCAGTCTGTATTATTTCTAGTTTTGAGATGTTCAGTATGTAATATTTCTTGATTTGAGATGTTCAATCTGTAATATTCCTATTTTTCACATATTCAGCCTGTAATATTTCTTGATTTGAGATGTTCAGTCTGTAATATTCCTATTTTTCACATATTCAGCCTGTAAAATTTGTAGATTTGAGTTGTTTAGTCTGTAATATTTCTAGATTTGAGATGTTCTGTGTGTAATATTTTTTGATTTGAGATGTTCAGTCTGTAATAATTCTAGATCTGAGATGTTCACTCTGTAATATTTCTTTTTTTGTGATATTCACGGACCTGTAATATTTCTTGTTTTAAGATTTTCAGTCTATTATATTTCTTGATTTGAGATGTTCAGTCTATTATATTTCTTGATTTGAGATGTTCAGTCTGTTATATTTCTAGATTTGAGATGTTCAGTCTGTAATATTTCTAGATTTGAGATGTTCAGAGTGTAATATTTCTAGGTTTGAGATGTTCAGTCTGTAATATTTCTAGATTTGAGGTGTTCAGTCTGTAATATTTCTTGATTTGAGATGTTCAGGGTATAATATTTCCTGATTTCTGTTTTTTTCTGTAATATTTCTATTTTTGAGATGTTCAGTCTGTAATATTTCTAGATTTGAGATGTTCACCCTGTAATATTTCTATTTTTGAGATATTCACGGGTGTGTAATATTTCTAGATTTGAGATGTTCACCCTGTAATATTTCTAGATTTGAGATGTTCAGTCTGTAATATTTCTTGATTTGAAATGTTCAATCTGTAATATTTCTTGATTTGAGATGTTGAATCTGTAATATTTCAATATTTGAGATGTTCAGTCTGTAATATTTCTATTTTTGAGATATTCACGGGTCTGTAATATTTCAAGATTTGAGATGTTCAGTCTGTAATATTTCAAGATTTGAGATGTTCAGTCTGTAATATTTCTATCTTCGAGATATTCATGGGTCTGTAATATTTTTTGATTTGAGATGTTCAGTCTGTAATATATGTAGATTTGAGATATTCACGTGTCTGTAATATTTAGAGATTTGAATTGTTCAGTCTGATATATTACAGATCTGAGATGGTCAATGTGTAATAGTTCAAGAATTGAGAGTTCAGTCTGTAATATTTCTCGATTTGATATGCTCAGTCTGTATTATTTCTAGATTTGATATGCTCAGTCTGTAATATTTTTAGATTTGAGATGTTCAATCTAATATTTCTTGATTTGAGATGTTCAGTCTGTAATATTTCAACATTTGAGATGTTCAGTCTGTTATATATCTATTTTTGAGATATTCACGGGTGTGTAATATTTCTAGATTTGTGATGTTCTGTGTCTAATGTTTCTAGATTTCAGTTGTTCAGTCTAAAATATTTCTATTTTTGAGATATTCACTTGTAATATTTCTTGATTTGAGATATTCAATCTGTAATAATTCTAGATCTGAGATGTTCAATTTGTGATATTTCTTTTTTTGAGATATTCACGGGTCTGTAATATTTATAGATTTGAATTGTTCAGTCTGATATATTATAGATCTGAGATGATCAATGTGTAATATTTCAAGAATTGAGAGTTCAGTCTGTAATATTTCTAGAGTTGATATGCTCACTCTAATATTTCTAGGTTTGAGCTGTTCAGTCTGTAATATTTCTAGATTTGAGAAGTTCAGAATGTAATATTTCTAGATTTGAGATGTTCAGTCTGTAATATTTCAACATTTGAGATGTTCAGTCTGTAATATTTCTATTTTTGTGATATTCACGGGTTTGTAATCCTTCTAGATTTGAGATGTTCAGTCTGTAATATTTCTGGATTTGAGTTGTTCGGTCTGTAATATTTCTAGATCTGAGATGGTCAATCTGTAATATTTCAAGATTTGAGATGCTCAGTCTGTAATATTTCTACATTTGAGATGCTCAGACTGTAATATTGCTGGATCTGAGTTGTTCAGTCTGTAAAATTTCTAGATTTGAAATGTTCAGCCTGTAATATTTCTAGATTTGAGATGTTCCGTCTGTAATATTTCTAGATTTGAGATGTTCAGTCTGTAATATTTCTTGATTTGCATTGTTTTGTCTGTAATATTTCTATTTTTGAGATATTCAGTCTGTAATATTTCTTGATTTCTGTTGTTCAGTCTGTAATAATTCTTGATTTGAGATGTTCTGTCTTTAAAACTTCATGATTTGAGATGTTCAGTCTGTTATATTTCTTGATTTGAGATGTTCAGTCTGTAATATTTCTTGATTTGAAATGTTCAGTCTGTAATATTTCTTGATTTGAAATGTTCAGTCTGTAATATTTTTATTTTTGAGATATTCATTCCGTAATATTTCTTGATTTGAGAAGTTCAGAATGTAATATTTCTAGATTTGAGATGTTCAGTCTGTAATATTTCAACATTTGAGATGTTCCGTCTGTAATATTTCTAGATTTGAGATGTTCAGTCTGTAATATTTCTTGATTTGCATTGTTTTGTCTGTAATATTTCTATTTTTGAGATATTCAGTCTGTAATATTTCTTGATTTCTGTTCAGTCTGTAATAATTGTTGATTTGAGATGTTCTGTCTTTAAAACTTCATGATTTGAGATGTTCAGTCTGTACTATTTCTAGATTTGAGATGTTCAGTCTGTAATATTTCTTGATTTGAAATGTTCAGTCTGTAATATTTCTTGATTTGAAATGTTCAGTCTGTAATATTTTTATTTTTGAGATATTCATTCCGTAATATTTCTTGATTTGCGTTGTTTTGTCTGTAATATTTCTTTTCTTGAGATATTCACGGGCCTGTAATATTTCTTGTTTTAAGATTTTCAGTGTGTAATATTTCTTGATTTCAGATATTCAGACTGTAATATTTTTAGATTTGAGATGTTCAGTCTGTAATATTTCTGTTTTTGACATATTGAGCCTGTAATATTTCTTGATTTGAGATGTTCAGTCTGTAATATTCCTATTTTTCACATATTCAGCCTGTAATATTTCTTGATTTGAGATGTTCAGTCTGTAATATTTCTAGATTTGAGATGTTCAGTCTGTAATATTTCTAGATTTGAGATGTTCAGTCTGTAATATTTCTAGATTTGAGATGTTCAGTCTGTAATATTTCTAGATTTGAGATGTTCAGTCTAAAATATTTCTAGATTTGAGAAGTTCAGACTAATATTTTGAGATTTGAAATGTTCAATCTGTAATATTTCTTGATTTCAGATGCTCAGTCTGTAATATTTCTAGATTTGAGATGTTCAGTCTGTAATATTTCTAGATTTGAAATGTTCACCTGTAATATTTCTTGATTTCAGATGTTCAGTCTGTAATATTTCTAGATTTGAGATGTTCAGTCTGTAATATTTCTAGATTTGAGATGTTCAGTCTGTAATATTTCTAGATTTGAGATGTTCCGTCTGTAATATTTCTTGATTTGCATTGTTTTGTCTGTAATATTTCTATTTTTGAGATATTCAGACTGTAATATTTCTTGATTTCCGTTGTTCAGTCTGTAATATTTCTTGATTCGAGATGTTCTGTCTTTAAAACTTCATGATTTGAGATGTTCAGTCTGTAATATTTCTTGATTTGAGATGTTCAGTCTGTAATATTTCTAGATTTGAGATGTTCAGTCTGTAATATTTCTTGATTTGAAATGTTCAGTCTGTAATATTTCTTGATTTGAAATGTTCAGTCTGTAATATTTCTTGATTTGAAATGTTCAGACTGTAATATTTTTATTTTTGAGATATTCATTCCGTAATATTTCTTGATTTGCGTTGTTTTGTCTGTAATATTTCTTGCTTTGAGATGTTCAGTCTGTAATATTTCTTTTCTTGAGATATTCACGGGCCTGTAATATTTCTTGTTTTAAGATTTTCAGTGTGTAATATTTCTTGATTTCAGATATTCAGACTGTAATATTTTTAGATTTGAGATGTTCAGTCTGTAATATTTCTGTTTTTGACATATTGAGCCTGTAATATTTCTTGATTTGAGATGTTCAGACTGTAATATTCCTATTTTTCACATATTCAGCCTGTAATATTTCTTGATTTGAGATGTTCAGTCTGTAATATTCCTATTTTTCACATATTCAGCCTGTAAAATTTGTAGATTTGAGTTGTTTAGTCTGTAATATTTCTAGATTTGAGATGTTCTGTGTGTAATATTTTTTGATTTGAGATGTTCAGTCTGTAATAATTCTAGATCTGAGATGTTCACTCTGTAATATTTCTTTTTTTGTGATATTCACGGACCTGTAATATTTCTTGTTTTAAGATTTTCAGTCTATTATATTTCTTGATTTGAGATGTTCAGTCTATTATATTTCTTGATTTGAGATGTTCAGTCTGTTATATTTCTAGATTTGAGATGTTCAGTCTGTAATATTTCTAGATTTGAGATGTTCAGAGTGTAATATTTCTAGGTTTGAGATGTTCAGTCTGTAATATTTCTAGATTTGAGGTGTTCAGTCTGTAATATTTCTTGATTTGAGATGTTCAGGGTATAATATTTCCTGATTTCTGTTTTTTTCTGTAATATTTCTATTTTTGAGATGTTCAGTCTGTAATATTTCTAGATTTGAGATGTTCACCCTGTAATATTTCTATTTTTGAGATATTCACGGGTGTGTAATATTTCTAGATTTGAGATGTTCACCCTGTAATATTTCTAGATTTGAGATGTTCAGTCTGTAATATTTCTTGATTTGAAATGTTCAATCTGTAATATTTCTTGATTTGAGATGTTGAATCTGTAATATTTCAATATTTGAGATGTTCAGTCTGTAATATTTCTATTTTTGAGATATTCACGGGTCTGTAATATTTCAAGATTTGAGATGTTCAGTCTGTAATATTTCAAGATTTGAGATGTTCAGTCTGTAATATTTCTATCTTCGAGATATTCATGGGTCTGTAATATTTTTTGATTTGAGATGTTCAGTCTGTAATATATGTAGATTTGAGATATTCACGTGTCTGTAATATTTAGAGATTTGAATTGTTCAGTCTGATATATTACAGATCTGAGATGGTCAATGTGTAATAGTTCAAGAATTGAGAGTTCAGTCTGTAATATTTCTCGATTTGATATGCTCAGTCTGTATTATTTCTAGATTTGATATGCTCAGTCTGTAATATTTTTAGATTTGAGATGTTCAATCTAATATTTCTTGATTTGAGATGTTCAGTCTGTAATATTTCAACATTTGAGATGTTCAGTCTGTTATATATCTATTTTTGAGATATTCACGGGTGTGTAATATTTCTAGATTTGTGATGTTCTGTGTCTAATGTTTCTAGATTTCAGTTGTTCAGTCTAAAATATTTCTATTTTTGAGATATTCACTTGTAATATTTCTTGATTTGAGATATTCAATCTGTAATAATTCTAGATCTGAGATGTTCAATTTGTGATATTTCTTTTTTTGAGATATTCACGGGTCTGTAATATTTATAGATTTGAATTGTTCAGTCTGATATATTATAGATCTGAGATGATCAATGTGTAATATTTCAAGAATTGAGAGTTCAGTCTGTAATATTTCTAGAGTTGATATGCTCACTCTAATATTTCTAGGTTTGAGCTGTTCAGTCTGTAATATTTCTAGATTTGAGAAGTTCAGAATGTAATATTTCTAGATTTGAGATGTTCAGTCTGTAATATTTCAACATTTGAGATGTTCAGTCTGTAATATTTCTATTTTTGTGATATTCACGGGTTTGTAATCCTTCTAGATTTGAGATGTTCAGTCTGTAATATTTCTGGATTTGAGTTGTTCGGTCTGTAATATTTCTAGATCTGAGATGGTCAATCTGTAATATTTCAAGATTTGAGATGCTCAGTCTGTAATATTTCTACATTTGAGATGCTCAGACTGTAATATTGCTGGATCTGAGTTGTTCAGTCTGTAAAATTTCTAGATTTGAAATGTTCAGCCTGTAATATTTCTAGATTTGAGATGTTCCGTCTGTAATATTTCTAGATTTGAGATGTTCAGTCTGTAATATTTCTTGATTTGCATTGTTTTGTCTGTAATATTTCTATTTTTGAGATATTCAGTCTGTAATATTTCTTGATTTCTGTTGTTCAGTCTGTAATAATTCTTGATTTGAGATGTTCTGTCTTTAAAACTTCATGATTTGAGATGTTCAGTCTGTTATATTTCTTGATTTGAGATGTTCAGTCTGTAATATTTCTTGATTTGAAATGTTCAGTCTGTAATATTTCTTGATTTGAAATGTTCAGTCTGTAATATTTTTATTTTTGAGATATTCATTCCGTAATATTTCTTGATTTGAGAAGTTCAGAATGTAATATTTCTAGATTTGAGATGTTCAGTCTGTAATATTTCAACATTTGAGATGTTCCGTCTGTAATATTTCTAGATTTGAGATGTTCAGTCTGTAATATTTCTTGATTTGCATTGTTTTGTCTGTAATATTTCTATTTTTGAGATATTCAGTCTGTAATATTTCTTGATTTCTGTTCAGTCTGTAATAATTGTTGATTTGAGATGTTCTGTCTTTAAAACTTCATGATTTGAGATGTTCAGTCTGTACTATTTCTAGATTTGAGATGTTCAGTCTGTAATATTTCTTGATTTGAAATGTTCAGTCTGTAATATTTCTTGATTTGAAATGTTCAGTCTGTAATATTTTTATTTTTGAGATATTCATTCCGTAATATTTCTTGATTTGCGTTGTTTTGTCTGTAATATTTCTTTTCTTGAGATATTCACGGGCCTGTAATATTTCTTGTTTTAAGATTTTCAGTGTGTAATATTTCTTGATTTCAGATATTCAGACTGTAATATTTTTAGATTTGAGATGTTCAGTCTGTAATATTTCTGTTTTTGACATATTGAGCCTGTAATATTTCTTGATTTGAGATGTTCAGTCTGTAATATTCCTATTTTTCACATATTCAGCCTGTAATATTTCTTGATTTGAGATGTTCAGTCTGTAATATTTCAACATTTGAGATGTTCAGTCTGTTATATATCTATTTTTGAGATATTCACGGGTGTGTAATATTTCTAGATTTGTGATGTTCTGTGTCTAATGTTTCTAGATTTCAGTTGTTCAGTCTAAAATATTTCTATTTTTGAGATATTCACTTGTAATATTTCTTGATTTGAGATATTCAATCTGTAATAATTCTAGATCTGAGATGTTCAATTTGTGATATTTCTTTTTTTGAGATATTCACGGGTCTGTAATATTTATAGATTTGAATTGTTCAGTCTGATATATTATAGATCTGAGATGATCAATGTGTAATATTTCAAGAATTGAGAGTTCAGTCTGTAATATTTCTAGAGTTGATATGCTCACTCTAATATTTCTAGGTTTGAGCTGTTCAGTCTGTAATATTTCTAGATTTGAGAAGTTCAGAATGTAATATTTCTAGATTTGAGATGTTCAGTCTGTAATATTTCAACATTTGAGATGTTCAGTCTGTAATATTTCTATTTTTGTGATATTCACGGGTTTGTAATCCTTCTAGATTTGAGATGTTCAGTCTGTAATATTTCTGGATTTGAGTTGTTCGGTCTGTAATATTTCTAGATCTGAGATGGTCAATCTGTAATATTTCAAGATTTGAGATGCTCAGTCTGTAATATTTCTACATTTGAGATGCTCAGACTGTAATATTGCTGGATCTGAGTTGTTCAGTCTGTAAAATTTCTAGATTTGAAATGTTCAGCCTGTAATATTTCTAGATTTGAGATGTTCCGTCTGTAATATTTCTAGATTTGAGATGTTCAGTCTGTAATATTTCTTGATTTGCATTGTTTTGTCTGTAATATTTCTATTTTTGAGATATTCAGTCTGTAATATTTCTTGATTTCTGTTGTTCAGTCTGTAATAATTCTTGATTTGAGATGTTCTGTCTTTAAAACTTCATGATTTGAGATGTTCAGTCTGTTATATTTCTTGATTTGAGATGTTCAGTCTGTAATATTTCTTGATTTGAAATGTTCAGTCTGTAATATTTCTTGATTTGAAATGTTCAGTCTGTAATATTTTTATTTTTGAGATATTCATTCCGTAATATTTCTTGATTTGAGAAGTTCAGAATGTAATATTTCTAGATTTGAGATGTTCAGTCTGTAATATTTCAACATTTGAGATGTTCCGTCTGTAATATTTCTAGATTTGAGATGTTCAGTCTGTAATATTTCTTGATTTGCATTGTTTTGTCTGTAATATTTCTATTTTTGAGATATTCAGTCTGTAATATTTCTTGATTTCTGTTCAGTCTGTAATAATTGTTGATTTGAGATGTTCTGTCTTTAAAACTTCATGATTTGAGATGTTCAGTCTGTACTATTTCTAGATTTGAGATGTTCAGTCTGTAATATTTCTTGATTTGAAATGTTCAGTCTGTAATATTTCTTGATTTGAAATGTTCAGTCTGTAATATTTTTATTTTTGAGATATTCATTCCGTAATATTTCTTGATTTGCGTTGTTTTGTCTGTAATATTTCTTTTCTTGAGATATTCACGGGCCTGTAATATTTCTTGTTTTAAGATTTTCAGTGTGTAATATTTCTTGATTTCAGATATTCAGACTGTAATATTTTTAGATTTGAGATGTTCAGTCTGTAATATTTCTGTTTTTGACATATTGAGCCTGTAATATTTCTTGATTTGAGATGTTCAGTCTGTAATATTCCTATTTTTCACATATTCAGCCTGTAATATTTCTTGATTTGAGATGTTCAGTCTGTAATATTTCAACATTTGAGATGTTCAGTCTGTTATATATCTATTTTTGAGATATTCACGGGTGTGTAATATTTCTAGATTTGTGATGTTCTGTGTCTAATGTTTCTAGATTTCAGTTGTTCAGTCTAAAATATTTCTATTTTTGAGATATTCACTTGTAATATTTCTTGATTTGAGATATTCAATCTGTAATAATTCTAGATCTGAGATGTTCAATTTGTGATATTTCTTTTTTTGAGATATTCACGGGTCTGTAATATTTATAGATTTGAATTGTTCAGTCTGATATATTATAGATCTGAGATGATCAATGTGTAATATTTCAAGAATTGAGAGTTCAGTCTGTAATATTTCTAGAGTTGATATGCTCACTCTAATATTTCTAGGTTTGAGCTGTTCAGTCTGTAATATTTCTAGATTTGAGAAGTTCAGAATGTAATATTTCTAGATTTGAGATGTTCAGTCTGTAATATTTCAACATTTGAGATGTTCAGTCTGTAATATTTCTATTTTTGTGATATTCACGGGTTTGTAATCCTTCTAGATTTGAGATGTTCAGTCTGTAATATTTCTGGATTTGAGTTGTTCGGTCTGTAATATTTCTAGATCTGAGATGGTCAATCTGTAATATTTCAAGATTTGAGATGCTCAGTCTGTAATATTTCTACATTTGAGATGCTCAGACTGTAATATTGCTGGATCTGAGTTGTTCAGTCTGTAAAATTTCTAGATTTGAAATGTTCAGCCTGTAATATTTCTAGATTTGAGATGTTCCGTCTGTAATATTTCTAGATTTGAGATGTTCAGTCTGTAATATTTCTTGATTTGCATTGTTTTGTCTGTAATATTTCTATTTTTGAGATATTCAGTCTGTAATATTTCTTGATTTCTGTTGTTCAGTCTGTAATAATTCTTGATTTGAGATGTTCTGTCTTTAAAACTTCATGATTTGAGATGTTCAGTCTGTTATATTTCTTGATTTGAGATGTTCAGTCTGTAATATTTCTTGATTTGAAATGTTCAGTCTGTAATATTTCTTGATTTGAAATGTTCAGTCTGTAATATTTTTATTTTTGAGATATTCATTCCGTAATATTTCTTGATTTGAGAAGTTCAGAATGTAATATTTCTAGATTTGAGATGTTCAGTCTGTAATATTTCAACATTTGAGATGTTCCGTCTGTAATATTTCTAGATTTGAGATGTTCAGTCTGTAATATTTCTTGATTTGCATTGTTTTGTCTGTAATATTTCTATTTTTGAGATATTCAGTCTGTAATATTTCTTGATTTCTGTTCAGTCTGTAATAATTGTTGATTTGAGATGTTCTGTCTTTAAAACTTCATGATTTGAGATGTTCAGTCTGTACTATTTCTAGATTTGAGATGTTCAGTCTGTAATATTTCTTGATTTGAAATGTTCAGTCTGTAATATTTCTTGATTTGAAATGTTCAGTCTGTAATATTTTTATTTTTGAGATATTCATTCCGTAATATTTCTTGATTTGCGTTGTTTTGTCTGTAATATTTCTTTTCTTGAGATATTCACGGGCCTGTAATATTTCTTGTTTTAAGATTTTCAGTGTGTAATATTTCTTGATTTCAGATATTCAGACTGTAATATTTTTAGATTTGAGATGTTCAGTCTGTAATATTTCTGTTTTTGACATATTGAGCCTGTAATATTTCTTGATTTGAGATGTTCAGTCTGTAATATTCCTATTTTTCACATATTCAGCCTGTAATATTTCTTGATTTGAGATGTTCAGTCTGTAATATTTCAACATTTGAGATGTTCAGTCTGTTATATATCTATTTTTGAGATATTCACGGGTGTGTAATATTTCTAGATTTGTGATGTTCTGTGTCTAATGTTTCTAGATTTCAGTTGTTCAGTCTAAAATATTTCTATTTTTGAGATATTCACTTGTAATATTTCTTGATTTGAGATATTCAATCTGTAATAATTCTAGATCTGAGATGTTCAATTTGTGATATTTCTTTTTTTGAGATATTCACGGGTCTGTAATATTTATAGATTTGAATTGTTCAGTCTGATATATTATAGATCTGAGATGATCAATGTGTAATATTTCAAGAATTGAGAGTTCAGTCTGTAATATTTCTAGAGTTGATATGCTCACTCTAATATTTCTAGGTTTGAGCTGTTCAGTCTGTAATATTTCTAGATTTGAGAAGTTCAGAATGTAATATTTCTAGATTTGAGATGTTCAGTCTGTAATATTTCAACATTTGAGATGTTCAGTCTGTAATATTTCTATTTTTGTGATATTCACGGGTTTGTAATCCTTCTAGATTTGAGATGTTCAGTCTGTAATATTTCTGGATTTGAGTTGTTCGGTCTGTAATATTTCTAGATCTGAGATGGTCAATCTGTAATATTTCAAGATTTGAGATGCTCAGTCTGTAATATTTCTACATTTGAGATGCTCAGACTGTAATATTGCTGGATCTGAGTTGTTCAGTCTGTAAAATTTCTAGATTTGAAATGTTCAGCCTGTAATATTTCTAGATTTGAGATGTTCCGTCTGTAATATTTCTAGATTTGAGATGTTCAGTCTGTAATATTTCTTGATTTGCATTGTTTTGTCTGTAATATTTCTATTTTTGAGATATTCAGTCTGTAATATTTCTTGATTTCTGTTGTTCAGTCTGTAATAATTCTTGATTTGAGATGTTCTGTCTTTAAAACTTCATGATTTGAGATGTTCAGTCTGTTATATTTCTTGATTTGAGATGTTCAGTCTGTAATATTTCTTGATTTGAAATGTTCAGTCTGTAATATTTCTTGATTTGAAATGTTCAGTCTGTAATATTTTTATTTTTGAGATATTCATTCCGTAATATTTCTTGATTTGAGAAGTTCAGAATGTAATATTTCTAGATTTGAGATGTTCAGTCTGTAATATTTCAACATTTGAGATGTTCCGTCTGTAATATTTCTAGATTTGAGATGTTCAGTCTGTAATATTTCTTGATTTGCATTGTTTTGTCTGTAATATTTCTATTTTTGAGATATTCAGTCTGTAATATTTCTTGATTTCTGTTCAGTCTGTAATAATTGTTGATTTGAGATGTTCTGTCTTTAAAACTTCATGATTTGAGATGTTCAGTCTGTACTATTTCTAGATTTGAGATGTTCAGTCTGTAATATTTCTTGATTTGAAATGTTCAGTCTGTAATATTTCTTGATTTGAAATGTTCAGTCTGTAATATTTTTATTTTTGAGATATTCATTCCGTAATATTTCTTGATTTGCGTTGTTTTGTCTGTAATATTTCTTTTCTTGAGATATTCACGGGCCTGTAATATTTCTTGTTTTAAGATTTTCAGTGTGTAATATTTCTTGATTTCAGATATTCAGACTGTAATATTTTTAGATTTGAGATGTTCAGTCTGTAATATTTCTGTTTTTGACATATTGAGCCTGTAATATTTCTTGATTTGAGATGTTCAGTCTGTAATATTCCTATTTTTCACATATTCAGCCTGTAATATTTCTTGATTTGAGATGTTCAGTCTGTAATATTTCAACATTTGAGATGTTCAGTCTGTTATATATCTATTTTTGAGATATTCACGGGTGTGTAATATTTCTAGATTTGTGATGTTCTGTGTCTAATGTTTCTAGATTTCAGTTGTTCAGTCTAAAATATTTCTATTTTTGAGATATTCACTTGTAATATTTCTTGATTTGAGATATTCAATCTGTAATAATTCTAGATCTGAGATGTTCAATTTGTGATATTTCTTTTTTTGAGATATTCACGGGTCTGTAATATTTATAGATTTGAATTGTTCAGTCTGATATATTATAGATCTGAGATGATCAATGTGTAATATTTCAAGAATTGAGAGTTCAGTCTGTAATATTTCTAGAGTTGATATGCTCACTCTAATATTTCTAGGTTTGAGCTGTTCAGTCTGTAATATTTCTAGATTTGAGAAGTTCAGAATGTAATATTTCTAGATTTGAGATGTTCAGTCTGTAATATTTCAACATTTGAGATGTTCAGTCTGTAATATTTCTATTTTTGTGATATTCACGGGTTTGTAATCCTTCTAGATTTGAGATGTTCAGTCTGTAATATTTCTGGATTTGAGTTGTTCGGTCTGTAATATTTCTAGATCTGAGATGGTCAATCTGTAATATTTCAAGATTTGAGATGCTCAGTCTGTAATATTTCTACATTTGAGATGCTCAGACTGTAATATTGCTGGATCTGAGTTGTTCAGTCTGTAAAATTTCTAGATTTGAAATGTTCAGCCTGTAATATTTCTAGATTTGAGATGTTCCGTCTGTAATATTTCTAGATTTGAGATGTTCAGTCTGTAATATTTCTTGATTTGCATTGTTTTGTCTGTAATATTTCTATTTTTGAGATATTCAGTCTGTAATATTTCTTGATTTCTGTTGTTCAGTCTGTAATAATTCTTGATTTGAGATGTTCTGTCTTTAAAACTTCATGATTTGAGATGTTCAGTCTGTTATATTTCTTGATTTGAGATGTTCAGTCTGTAATATTTCTTGATTTGAAATGTTCAGTCTGTAATATTTCTTGATTTGAAATGTTCAGTCTGTAATATTTTTATTTTTGAGATATTCATTCCGTAATATTTCTTGATTTGCGTTGTTTTGTCTGTAATATTTCTTGATTTGAGATGTTCAGTCTGTAATATTCCTATTTTTCACATATTCAGCCTGTAATATTTCTTGATATGAGATGTTCAGTGTGTAATATTTCTTGATTTCTTTTGTTCAGTCTGTAATATTTCTAGATTTGAGATGTTCAGTCTGTAATATTTCTAGATTTGAGATGCTCAGTCTGTAATATTTCTAGATTTGAGATGTTCAGTCTAAAATATTTCTAGATTTGAGAAGTTCAGACTAATATTTCTAGATTTGAAATGTTCACTTGTAAAATTTCTTGATTTCAGATGTTCAGTCTGTAATATTTCTAGATTTGAGATGTTCAGTCTAAAATATTTCTAGATTTGAGAAGTTCAGACTCATATTTTGAGATTTGAAATGTTCAATCTGTAATATTTCTTGATTTCAGATGCTCAGTCTGTAATATTTCTAGATTTGAGATGTTCAGTCTGTAATATTTCTAGATTTGAGATGTTCAGTCCATAATATTTCTAGATTTGAGATGCTCAGTCTGTGATATTTCTCGATCTGAGTTGTTCAGTCTATAATTTTTCTTGATTTCTTTTGTTCAGTCTGTAATATTTCTAGATTTGAGATGTTCAGTCTAAAATATTTCTAGATTTGAGATGTTCAGTCTAAAATATTTCTAGATTTGAGATGTTCAGACTAATATTTTGAGATTTGAAATGTTCAATCTGTAATATTTCTTGATTTCAGATGTTCAATCTGTAATATTTCTATTTTTGAGATATTCACGGGTTTGTAATATTTCTAGATTTGAGATGTTCAGTCTGTAATATTTGTAGATTTGAGATGTTCAGTCTGTAGTATTTGTAGATTTGAGATGTTCAGTCTAAAATATTTCTAGATTTGAGCAGTTCAGACTAATATTTCTAGATTTGAAATGTTCAATCTGTAATATTTCTTGATTTCAGATGTTCAATCTGTAATATTTCTAGATTTGAGATGTTCAGTCTAAAATATTTCTAGATTTGAGAAGTTCAGACTCATATTTTGAGATTTGAAATGTTCAATCTGTAATATTTCTTGATTTCAGATGCTCAGTCTGTAATATTTCTAGATTTGAGATGTTCAGTCTGTAATATTTCTAGATTTGAGATGTTCAGTCCATAATATTTCTAGATTTGAGATGCTCAGTCTGTGATATTTCTCGATCTGAGTTGTTCAGTCTATAATTTTTCTTGATTTCTTTTGTTCAGTCTGTAATATTTCTAGATTTGAGATGTTCAGTCTAAAATATTTCTAGATTTGAGATGTTCAGTCTAAAATATTTCTAGATTTGAGATGTTCAGACTAATATTTTGAGATTTGAAATGTTCAATCTGTAATATTTCTTGATTTCAGATGCTCAGTCTGTAATATTTCTAGATTTGAGATGTTCAGTCTGTAATATTTCTAGATTTGAGATGTTTAGTCCATAATATTTCTAGATTTGAGATGCTCAGTCTGTGATATTTCTCGATCTGAGTTGTTCAGTCTATAATTTTTCTTGATTTCTTTTGTTCAGTCTGTAATATTTCTAGATTTGAGATGTTCAGTCTAAAATATTTCTAGATTTGAGATGTTCAGTCTAAAATATTTCTAGATTTGAGATGTTCAGACTAATATTTTGAGATTTGAAATGTTCAATCTGTAATATTTCTTGATTTCAGATGTTCAATCTGTAATATTTCTATTTTTGAGATATTCACGGGTTTGTAATATTTCTAGATTTGAGATGTTCAGTCTGTAATATTTCTAGATTTGAGATGTTCAGTCTGTAATATTTGTAGATTTGAGATGTTCAGTCTAAAATATTTCTCGATTTGAGCAGTTCAGACTAATATTTCTAGATTTGAAATGTTCAATCTGTAATATTTCTAGATTTCAGATGTTCAGAATGTAATATTTCTAGATTTGAGATGTTCAGTCTGTAATATTTCTATTTTTGAGATATTCACGGGTCTAACATTTTAGATTTGAGATGTTCAGTCTGTAATATTTCTGGATTTGAGATGGTGAATGTGTAATATTTCTAGATTTGAGATGTTCAGTCTGTAATATTTCTAGATCTGAGATGGTGAATGTGTAATATTTCAAGATTTGAGATGCTCAGTCTGTAATATTTCTAGATTTGAGATGTTCAATCTGTAATATTTCAAGATTTGAGATGCTCAGTCTGTAATATTTCTAGATTTGAGATGTTCTGTCTGTAATATCTCTTGATTTCAGATGTTCAATCTGTAATATTTCAAGATTTGAGATGTTCAGTCTGTAATATTACTGGATTTGAGTTATTCAGTCTGTAATATTTCTAGATCTGAGATGGTGAATCGGTAATATTTCAAGATTTGAGATGCTCAGATGTAATATTTCTAGATTTGATATGCTCAGTCTGTAATATTTCTATTTTTGAGATGTTTAGTCTGTAATATTTCTATTTTTGAGATATTTACGGGTCTAACATTTTAGATATAAGATGTTCACTCTGTAATATTTCTCGATCTGAGATGGTGAATGTGTAATATTTCAAGATTTGAGATGCTCAGTCTGTAATATTTCTAGATTTAAGAGGTTCTGTCTGTAATATTTCTAGATCTGAGATGGTGAATGAATGTGTAATATTTCAGGATTTGAGATGTTCAGTCTGTCATATTGCTGGGTCTGAGTTGTTCAGTATGTAATACTTGTGGATGTGAGATATTCAGTCTGTAATATTTCTAGATTTGAGATGCTCAGTCTGTAATATTTCTAGATTTGAGATGTTAAATCTGTAATATTTCTAGATTTGAGATGTTCAGTCTATAATATTTCTAGATTTGAGATGCTCAGTCTGTAATATTTCTAGATTTGAGATGTTCAGTCTGTAATATTTCTAGATTTGAAATGGTCAGTCTGTAATATTTCTGGATTTGTGATGTTTACTTTTTCGTATTTCTAGATTTGAAATGTTCATTCTTTAATATTTCTGGATTTGAGATCTTCAGCCTGTAATATTTTTAGATTTGAAATGTTCAGTCCGGAATATTTATTGATTTGAGATATTCACTGGTCTGTAATATTTCTAGATTTGTGATATTCAGTCTGTAATAGTTCTAGATTTGAGATGTTCAGTCTGTAATATTTGTAGATTTGAGGTTCAGTCTGTAATATTTCTAGATTTGAGATGTTCAGACTGTAATATTTCTAGATTTGAGATACTCAGCGTGTAATATTTCTAGATTTGGGATATTCAGCCTGTAATATCTCTAGATTTCAGAAATCCAGGCTGTAATATTTCTAGATTTGAGATATTCACTGGTCTGTAATATTTCTAGATTTGTGATGTTCACTGTGTAGTATTTGTATAAGTGAAATGTTCAGTGTTTATTATTTCTGGATTTGATATCTTCAGCCTGTAATATTTCTAGATTTGAGATATTCACTGGTCTGTAATATTTTTAGATTTGTGATATTCAGTCTGTAATAGTTCGAGATTTGAGATATTCAGCCTGTAATATTTCTAGATTTGAAATGTTCAGTCTGTAATATTTCTCCATCCGAGATATTCCCTTGGCTGTAATATTTCCACATTTATTATGTTCAGCCTGTAATATTTCTTTTTTTGAGATATTCACGGGTCTGTAATATTTCTAGATTTGAGATATTCACTGGCCTGTAATATTCTGGATTTGCAAAGCTCAGTCTGCAATATTTATATAGTTGAGATGTTCAGCCTGTAATATTTATAGAGTTGATAAGATTGCTCTTTAATATTTCTAGATTAGATATGTTCAGTCTGTAATATTTCTAGATTTGTGATGTTCATTGTGTAGTATTTCCAGATTTGAGATGTTCAGCCTTTAATATCTCTGGATTTGAGATCTTAAGCCTAGATTTCTAGATTTGAGGTGTTCAGTCTGTAATATTGCTAGATTTGAGGGTCAGTCTGTAATAATTCTACATTTAAGATATTCAGCCTGTAATAATTCTACATTTAAGATATTCAGCCTGTAATATTTCTAGATTTGAGATATTCACTGGTCTGTAATATTTCTAGATTTGAGCTATTCACTGGTCTGTAATATTTCTAGATTTGAGATGTTCAGTCTGTAATATTCTGGATTTGAGATCTTTAGTCTAATATTTCTAGATTTGAGATATTCACTTTTCTGTATATTCAGGATTTGAGAAGCTCAGTCTGTAATATTTATAAATTTGAGATGTTTGCTCTGTAATATTCCTAGATTTGAGATATTCAGTCGGGAATATTTCTTGATTTGAGATGTTTAGTCTGTAATATTTCTAGATTTGAGAGATACAGACTGTAATATTTCTAGGTTTGTGTTGATCAGTCTGTAATATTTCTGCATTTGAAATGGTCAGAGTGTAATATTTCTAGATTTGAGATATTCACTGGTCTGTAATATTTCTAGATTTGTGATATTCAGTCTGTAATAGTTATAGATTTGAGATGTTCAGTCTGTAATATTTCTAGATTTGAATTGGACAGTCTGTAATATTTCTAGATTTGAGATCTTCAGCCTGTAATATTTTTAGATTTGAAATGTTCAGTCGGGAATATTTCTTGATTTGAGATGTTTAGTCTAATATTTCTAGATTTGAGAGATACAGACTAATATTTCTAAGTTTGTGTTGTTCAGTCTGTAATATTTCTACATTTGAAATGGTCAGACTGTAATATTTCTAGATTCGAAATGTTCAGTCTATAATATTTATAGATTTGAGATATTCACTGGACTGTAATATTTCCAGATTTGTGATATTCAGTCTGTAATAATTCTAGATTTGAGATGTTCAGTCTGTAATATTTCTAGATTTGAAATGGTCAGTCTGTAATATTTCTGGATTTGTGATGTTTACTTTTTCGTATTTCTAGATTTGAAATGTTCATTCTTTAATATTTCTGGATTTGAGATCTTCAGCCTGTAATATTTTCAGATTTGAAATGTTCAGTCCGGAATATTTATAGATTTGAGATATTCACTGGTCTGTAATATTTCTAGATTTGTGATATTCAGTCTGTAATAGTTCTAGATTTGAGATGTTCAGTCTGTAATATTTGTAGATTTGAGGTTCAGTCTGTAATATTTATAGATTTGAGATGTTCAGTCTGTAATATTCTGGATTTGAGATCTTCAGTCTGTAATATTTCTAGATGTAGGATATTCACTGGTCTCTATATTCTGGATTTGAGAAGCTCATTCTGTATGAATTATATATTTGAGATGTTTGCTCTGCAATATTTCTAGATTTTAGATTTTCAGACTGCATTATTTCCAGAGTTGAAATGGTCAGTCAGTAATATTTCTAGATTTGAAATGGTCCGTCTGTAATATTTCTAGATTTGTGATGTTTACTGTGTAGTATTTCGAGATTTGAGATGTTCTGACTTTAATATTTCTGGATTTGAGATCTTCAGCCTGTAATATTTCTAGATTTCAACTATTCAGTCCATAATATTTATAGATTTGAGATGTTTAGTCTGTAATATTTCTTGATTTGAGATATACAGACTGTAGTATTTCTAGGTTTGTATTGTTCAGTCTGTAATATTTTTTATATTTGATATGGTTAGTCTGTAATATTTCTAGATTTGAAATGTTCAGTCTGTAATATTTCCAGATTTGAGATATTCAGCCCGTAATATTTCTTGATTTGAAATGTTCAGTCTGTAATATTTATAGTTTTGAGATATTCACTGGTCTGTAATATTTCTAGGGAGAAAAATTCAGTTGGTTGCGCCTCCCGTTAGCGCCTTAAGAGGGCGCTAATGGGGCGCAAAGCATCCAGCGCCCAGGCGCGGCGAAGTTTGCGCCGCTCGCGAAATTAATAGACATTTTGCGGCGGCGCTAAACACTACCGCCACGATCTCCTGCGCCGGCAGATCGTGACGTCAGTCGAGTGCGCAACGCCCCGGTATCGCCCCGGAGCGGATATTGAGTGGCGCCCCCTGCCTTACCCCCTGACGCTAGCGACGAGAGGTTGAGGGGAGCGTTCTGCAGTCATGAAGGGAAAGGGGGAGCGCTATTTAAAGGTGACCGCTTCCTGCCTTTTATTGTTGGTGCCATTTTTGAACTACGCATTCTGAGAGAGAGAGAGAGAGACTTCTGGAGAGATTCAACGTTGTGTGAAGGAGTTTTGGGTACTTAGCAGCACTTTGCAGGTTCATTTTGATTTGCCATTCCTTGTATCGATTTAGAAGAGACTATGGGGGCTGCACTCTGAGCTCTTTGCCTGGTACTCTCCATTGTTCTTTCCAGCAGATTTGATGTGCAGGGTTCTCCAGGCCGAGATTCAAGGCTGCAATTAGCAGGATGTGGATGGAAAGTGAGATTAACCATCCCCTTTAAGAACTGGCCCATGCCATTGTGTGTGTGTTCCATTGCTGACTGACATTACATGAGCTTCGCCAGCGCTCTGAGGTAGCGCCTCGCTCCTCGGCCTTTGCGCCTTAAGACAGGTGTGAAGCGCCTGATTTAGCACTCCAATCACCTCCAGCGGCGATAAAAGTCAAGTTTGCAGTCGGTGGCGATAATTAGCGCCAGGCGCTAATCTTTGCGCCCGGTCGATAATTGCGCCCCAAATGGGGCGATACTGAATTTCTCCCCCCTAGAGTTGTGAAATTCAGTCTGTAGTAGTTCTAGATTTGAGATGTTCAGTCTGTAATTTTTCTAGATTTGAGATACTCAGCGTGTAATATTTCTAGATTTGGGATATTCAGCCTGTAATATCTCTAGATTTCAGATATTCAGGCTGTAATATTTCTAGATTTGAGATATTCACTGGTCTGTAATATTTCTAGATTTGTGATATTCAGTGTGTAATATTTCTAGATTTGTGATGTTCACTGTGCATTATTTGTATAAGTGAAATGTTCAGAGTTTATTATTTTTGGATTTGCTATCTTCAGCCTGTAATATTTCTAGATTTGAGATATTCACTGGTCTGTAATATTTTTAGATTGTTGATATTCAGTCTGTAATAGTTCGAGATTTGAGATATTCAGCCTGTAATATTTCTAGATTTGAGATATTCAGCCTGTAATATTTCTAGATTTGAAATGTTCAGTCTGTAATATTTTTAGATTCGAGATATTCCCTTGGCTGTAATATTTCCACATTTGTTATGTTCAGCCTGTAATCTTTCTTTTTTTGAGATATTCACGGTTGTGTAATATTTCTAGCTTTGAGATATTCACTGGCCTGTAATATTCTGGATTTGCAAAGCTCAGTCTGCAATATTTATATAGTTGAGATGTTCAGCCTGTAATATTTATAGAGTTGATAAGATTGCTCTTTAATATTTCTAGATTAGATATGTTCAGTCTGTAATATTTCTAGATTTGAGATATTCACTGGTCTACAATATTTCTAGATTTGAGATGCTCAATCTGTAATATTTATAGGTTTGAGATATTCAGTCTGTAATATTTATATATTTGAGATGTTTGCTCTGTAATATTCCTAGATTTGAGATATTCAGTCGGGAATAGTTCTTGATTTCAGATGTTTAGTCTGTAATATTTCTAGATTTGAGAGATACAGACTGTAATATTTCTAGGTTTATGTTGTTCAGTCTGTAATATTTCTGCATTTGAAATGGTCAGAGTGTAATATTTTTAGATTTGAGATATTCACTAGTCTGTAATATTTCTAGATTTGTGATATTCAGTCTGTAATAGCTATAGATTTGAGATGTTCAGTCTGTAATATTTTAGATTTGAGATATACAGGCTTTAATATTTCTAGGTTTGTGTTGTTCAGTCTGTAATATTTTTACATTTGATATGGTCAGTCTGTAATATTTCTAGATTTGAAATATTCAGTCTGTACTATTTCTAGATTTGAGATATTCAGCCTGTAATATTTCTTGATTTGAAATGTTAGGTCTGTAATATTTATAGTTTTGAGATATTCACTGGTCTGTAATATTTCTAGATTTGTGAAATTCAGTCTGTAATAGTTCTAGATTTGAGATATACAGACTGTAATATTTCTAGGTTTGTGTTGTTCAGTCTGTATTATTTCTACATTTGAAATGTTCAGTCTGTAATATTTCTACATTTGAAATGTTCAGTCCATAATATTTCTAGATTTGAGATAGTCACTGGCCTGTAATATTCTAGATTTGCAAAGCTCAGTCTGCAATATTTATATAGTTGAGATGTTCAGCCTGTAATATTTATAGAGTTGACATGATTGCTCTTTAATATTTCTAGATTTGAGATATTCAGTCTGTAATATTTCTTGATTTGAGATGTTCAGTTTGTAATTTTTCTAGATTTCAGATGCTCAGTCTGTAATATTTCTAGATTTGGGATATTCACTGGTCTGTAATATTTCTATATTTGTGATATTCAGTCTGTAATAGTTCTAGATTTGAGATGTTCAGTCTATAATATTTCTTGATTTGAGATGTTCAGTTTGTAATTTTTCTAGATTTCAGATGCTCAGTCTGTAATATTTCTAGATTTGGGATATTCACTGGTCTGTAATATTTCTATATTTGTGATATTCAGTCTGTAATAGTTCTAGATTTGAGATGTTCAGTCTATAATATTGCTAGATTTGAGATATACAGACTGTAATATTTCTAGGTTTGCGTTGTTCAGTCTGTAATATTTCTACATTTGATACGGTCAGTCTGTAATATTTCTAGATTTGAAATGTTCAGTCTGTAATACTTCTAGATTTGAGATATTCAGCCTGTAATATTTCTTGATTTGAAATGTTCAGTCTGTAATATTTATAGTTTTGAGATATTCACTGGTCTGTAATATTTCTGGATTTGTGATATTCAGTCTGTAATATTTCTAGATTGGAGTTGTTCAGTCTGTAATATTTTTAGATTTGAGATGTTCAGTCTGTAATCATCTGGATTTGAGCTCTTAAGTCTGTAATATTTCTAGATTTGAGATATTCACTGGTGTGTAATATTCTGGATTTGAGAATCTCAGTCTGTAATAATTATATACTTGAAATGTTTGCTCTGTAATATTTCTAGATTTGAGATATTCAGACTGTAATATTTATAGATTTGTGATGTTCACTGTGTAGTATTTCCAGATTTGTGATATGCAGACTTTAATATTTCTAGATTTGAGATATTCAGCCCGTAATATTTCTAGATTTGAGATATTCCCTGGGCTGTAATATTTCTACATTTGATATGTTCAGCCTGTCATATTTCTATTTTTGAGATATTCACGGGTATGTAATATTTCTAGATTTGAGGTTCAGTTTGTAATATTTATATATTTGAGATGTTCATTCTGTAATATTTCTAGATTTGAGTTGTTCAGTCTGTAATATTTCTAGATTTGAGTTGTTCAGTCTGTAATATTTTTAGATTTGAGATGTTTGCTCTTTAATATTTCTAGATTTGAGATGTGCAGTCAGTAATATTTCTAGTTTTGAGATCTTCAGTCTGTAATATTTCTAGATTTGAGATCTTCATTCTGTAATATTTCTAGATTTCAGATTTTCATTGGTCTGTAATATTCTGGATTTGAGAAGCTGAGTCTGTAATATTTCAGAGATTTTAGATGTTCAGTCTGTAATATTTCTAGATTTGAGATATTCAGTCTGTAATATTTCTTGATTTGAGTTGTTCAGTCTGTAATAATTCTAGATTTGAGATGTTTAGTTTGTAATGTTTCTAGATTTCAGATGTTCAGTCTGTAATATTTCTAGATTTGGGATATTCACTGGCCTGTAATATTTCTATATTTCTGATATTCAGTCTGTAATAGTTCTAGATTTGAGATGTTCAGTCTGTAATATTCTAGATTTGAGAAGCTCAGTCTGTAACATTTATATATTTGGAGATGTTCAGTCTGTAATATTTATAGATTTGAGATGTTTGTTCTTTAATATATCTAGATTTGAGATATTCAGTCTGTAATATTTCTAGATTTGAGATGTTCAGTCTGTAATTTTTCTAGATTTGAGATATTCAGTCTGTAATATTTATAGATTTTAGATGTTTAGTCTGTATTATTTCTAGATTTGAGATATACAGACTGTAATATTTCTAGATGTGAGATGTTCAGTCTGTAATAATTCTAGATTTGAGATGTTCAGTCTGTAATATTTCTAGATTTGAGATGTTCGGTCTGTAATACTTCTAGATTTGACATATTCACTGGTGTGTAATATTTCTATGATTTGAGTTGTTGAGTCTGTAATATTTCTGTATTTGCGATGTTCAGTCTGTAATATTTCTAGATTTGAGTTACTCACTGGTCTTTTATATTTCTAGATATGAAATGTATAGTCTGTAATATTTTTTAATTTGTGATTTTCAGTCAGCAACATTTCTAGATTTGAGATGTTCAGTCTGTAATTTTTCTAGATTTGAGATGTTCAGTCTGTAATTTTTCTAGATTTGAGATGTTCAGTCTGTAATATTTCTAGATTTGTGATGTTAACTTGTCTGTAATATGTCTAGATTTGAGATGTTTGGTCTGTAATGCTTCTAGATTGGAAATGTTCAGTCTGTATTACCTCTAGCTTTCAGATGTTCAGTCTGTTATATTTCTTGATTTGAGATATTCAGTCTACTATTTCTAGATTTGAGATATTCACTGGTCTGTAATATTTCTAGATTTGAGATGTTCAGTCTGTAATATTCTGGATTTGAGATCTTTAGTCTAATATTTCTAGATTTGAGATGTTCAGACTGTAATATTTCTAGATTTGAGATGTTCAGACTGTAATATTTCTAGATTTGAGATACTCAGCGTGTAATATTTCTAGATTTGGGATATTCAGCCTGTAATATCTCTAGATTTCAGAAATTCAGGCTGTAATATTTCTAGATTTGAGATATTCACTGGTCTGTAATATTTCTAGATTTGTGATGTTCACTGTGTAGTATTTGTATAAGTGAAATGTTCAGAGTTTATTATTTCTGGATTTGATATCTGCAGCCTGTAATATTTCTAGATTTGAGATATTCACTGGTCTGTAATATTTTTAGATTTGTGATATTCAGTCTGTAATATTTCTAGATTTGAGATATTCAGCCTGTAATATTTCTCCATCCGAGATATTCCCTTGGCTGTAATATTTCCACATTTATTATGTTCAGCCTGTAATATTTCTTTTTTTGAGATATTCACGGGTCTGTAATATTTCTAGATTTGAGATATTCACTGGCCTGTAATATTCTGGATTTGCAAAGCTCAGTCTGCAATATTTATATAGTTGAGATGTTCAGCCTGTAATATTTATAGAGTTGATAAGATTGCTCTTTAATATTTCTAGATTAGATATGTTCAGTCTGTAATATTTCTAGATTTGTGATGTTCATTGTGTAGTATTTCCAGATTTGAGAAGTTCAGACTTTAATATCTCTGGATTTGAGATCTTAAGCCTAGATTTCTAGATTTGAGGTGTTCAGTCTGTAATATTGCTAGATTTGAGGGTCAGTCTGTAATAATTCTACATTTAAGATATTCAGCCTGTAATATGTCTAGATTTGAGATGTTTGGTCTGTAATGCTTCTAGATTGGAAATGTTCAGTCTGTATTACCTCTAGCTTTCAGATGTTCAGTCTGTTATATTTCTTGATTTGAGATATTCAGTCTACTATTTCTAGATTTGAGATATTCACTGGTCTGTAATATTTCTAGATTTGAGTTAGTTACTAGTCTGTAATATTTGTAGATATAAAATGTATAGTTTGTAGTATTTCTAATTTTGTGATTTTCTGTCAGCAACATTTCTAGATTTGAGATGTTCAGTCTGTAATATTTCTCGATTTGAGATGTTTAATCTATAATATTTCTTGACTTGAGATGTTCAGACTGTAATATTTCTATATTTGTGACGAGTCTGTAAAATTTCTATGTTTCAGATGTTTTGTCTGTAATATTTCTAGATTTGAGATGTTCAGTTTGTAATTTTTCTAGATTTGAGATGTTCAGTCTAATATTTCTAGATTTGTGATATTCACTGGTCTGTAATATTTCTAGGTTTGAGATGTTTAGTCTGTAATATTTCTTACTTTGAAATGTTTAGTCTGTAATATTTCTAGATTTGAGTTATTAACTGGTCTGTAATATGTCTAGATGTGAGATGTTCAGGTCTGTAATGCTTCAAGATTGGAAATGTTCAGTCTACATTACCTCTAGCTTTCAGATGTTCAGTCTGTAATATTTCTTGATTTGAGATGTTCAGTCTGTAATATCGTTAGATTTGATATGTTTACTCTGTAATATTTCTAGGGTTGAGATTTTCAGTCTGTAATATTTCTAGATTTGAGTTATTCACTGGTCTGTAATATTTCTTGTTTTGAGATGTTCAGTCTGTATAATGTCCAGATTTGTGATGTTCAATCTGTAATATTTCTTGATTTGAGATATTCAGAATATACTATTTCTAGATTTGATATGTTCAGTCGGTAATATTTCTAGATTTGCGAATTCACTGGTCTAATATTTCTAGGCTAGAGATATACAGACTGTAATTTTTCAAGATTTGAGATGTTTGGTCTGTAATATTTCTAGATTTGAGTTATTAGTCTGTAATACTTCTAGATTTGACATATTCACTGGTCTGTAATACTTCTAGATTTGACATTTTCACTGCTCTGTTATATTTCTAGATTTGAGATGTTCGATCTGTAATATTTCTAGATTTGAGTTATTAACTGGACTGTAATTTGTCCAGATGTGTGATGGTTGGTCTGTAATGCTTCTAGATTTGAGATTTTCAGTCCGTAATATTTTTAGATTAGAGATGTTCAGTCTGTAATATTTCGAGATTTGAGTTGTTCAGGCAGTACAATTTCGAGATTTGAGATGTTCAGTCTGTAATATTTCTAGATTTGAGATGGTCAGCCTGTATAATTTCTAGATTTCAGATGTTCAGACTGTAATATTTCTATATTTGAGATGTTCAGTCTATAATAGTTCTAGATTTGAGATGTTCAGTCTGTAATATTTCTAGATTTGAGTTAGTTACTGGTCTGTAATATTTCTAGATATGAAATGTACAGCCTGTAATATTTCTAAATTTGTGATTTTCAGTCAGCAATATTTCTAGCTTTGAGATGTTCAGCCTGTAATATTTCTAGTTTTGAGATGTTTAATCTGTAATATTGCTAGCTTTGAGATGTTCAGTCTGTAATATTTCTAGAGTTGAGATAATCAGTCTGTAATATTTCTAGATTTGAGATGTTCAGTGTGTAATATTTCTAGTTTTGAGATGTTCAGTCTGTAATATTTCTAATTTTGAGATGTTCAGACTGTAATATTTCTTGATTTGAGATGTTGAGTCATTAATATTTCTAGATTTGACATGTTCAATCTGTTATTTTTCCAGATTTGAGATGTTCAGATTGTAATATTTCTAGATTTGAGATGTTCAGTCTGTAATATTTCTAGATTTGAGTTAGTTACTGGTCTGTAATATTTCTAGATTTGAGATGTTCAGTAGTTAATATTTCTTGATTTGTGATGTTCAGACTGTAATACTTCTAGCTTTGAGATGTTCAATCTGTAATATTTCTAGATTTGAGATGCTAAGTCTGTAATATTTCTAGATTTGAGATGTTCAATCTGTTATTTTTCTAGATTTGAGTTATTCACTGGTCTGTAATATGTCTAGATTTGAGTGTTTGGTCTGTAATATTTCTTGATTTGATATATTCACTGGTCTGTAATATTTCTAGTTTTGAGATGTTCAATGTGCAATATTTCTAGATTTGAGATGTTGAGTCTGTAATATTTCTAGATTTGAGAAGTTCAGTTTGTAATATTTCTAGATTCAAGTTATTCACTGGGCTGTAATATTTCTAGATTTGAGATATTCACTGGTCTGTCATATTTCTAGAGTTGTGTTATTCACTGGGCTGTAATATGTCTAGATTTGAGATATTTGGTCTGTAATACTTCGAGATTTGACATATTCACTGCTCTGTAATATTTTGAGATTTGAGATGTTCCGTCAGTAATATTTCTAGATTTGACATGCTCAGTCTGTAAAATTTCTAGATTTGGGATGTTCAGTCTACAATATTCCTATTATTGAGATGTTCAATCTTTAATATTTCTAGATTTGTAATGTTCAGCTGTTCCATTTCTTGATTTGAGATGTTCAGTCTGTAATATTTCTATATTTGAAATGTTCACTCTGTAATAGTTCTAGGTTTGAGATTTTCAATCTGTAAAATTTATAGAATTGAAATATTCACGGGTCTGTAATATTTCTAGATTTGATGTGTTCAGTCTGTAATATTTCTATATTTGAGAGATACACTGGTACATAATATTTCTAGAATTGAAATGTTCAGTCTGTAATATTTCTAGATTTGAAATTTTCAATATGTAATATTTGCAGATTTTAGATGTTCGGTCTGTAATAAGTCTAGATTTGAGATGTTCAGTCGGTAATATTTCTAGGTTTGAAATGTTCAGTCAGTTACATTTCTAGATTTGAGATGTTCAACCTGTAATATTTCTAGATTTATGATGTTCAGTCTGTAATATGGCTAGAGTTGAGATATTCACTTGTCTGTAATATTTCTAGAATAGAGATGTTCAGTGTGTAATTATTCTAGATTTGAGATGTTGACCTTGAATTTAATGGAGGAGGCGTGATGGAGTCAGGTTGCCCATTGGATGGGGTCCGGACTCGCTGCCGGCCGCATCCAATCCCTAGTTGAGATTTTAGCTTAATTGGCCCCTTGAGTTGAGTGGTGCGCGCTGGCCGGTCCAATGACTGGTATCATGTCTGTTAGTCGCCTCTGATGACATCAATAGTGCGGATGTTTTTAAGGGCCCCATGCAGCCTCAGCCTTTCTGTTCTTGATTCTTCTGGAGTCTGGAATTGGCAAGGTCACAATGAGTTCATCGAAAGCTAAGGCAGCACCAGGCTTCACTGAGGACTCCCTCCAAGCTCTTGTGGAGGGTGTTAGATGGCGCAGGGAGATTATGTTCCTTGTGAATGGCCAGAGGAAGCCTCCTCAGCAAACCAAGGCAGACTGGCTGCACATTGCTGAGGAGGTCAGCACAAGGTCCGTTTGTTCACGCACATGGATCCAGTGCAGGAAACGCTTTAATGATCTTCTGCGCTCATCAAAAGTGAGTATCCCATGACATGTACCTTCAGTCTGCTTCCCTTCTCTTCTCATCACCAGCTCCTCCACATCCCACCTTACCCTTTCTTCCCTTGCACCCTTACCTATCCATCTCTCTCTCTGTGCTGAATCACTTCACCATCCTGCCTATGCACCCCTCAGATTTGCTCTCACTGTTTTGCATTGACAGCAACTAACAACGCACAGGGAGCTAGCTTCCTCTTGGCACCTCACTCCATCTTGGTCTCCCTTTAAGCTTCTATGTTATGGATTCTTCACACTCGCTCCATCACTCTGGCTGAAACTCCGCTTGTGTCCCTCCTTGCAGGAAAAGATAGCCCACAATAAGAGGGAGAGAGCACAGACAGGAGGATCACACCAACCCTTGCAACATTGGCAAGTGCTGAGGAGGCAGCGCATGAAATCATCGGAGGTGGCGAGGATCTGGAAGTGGGCGATGGAAAGAAGGGTGCACTAGACGAAGCTGGTGACAGAATAGAGTTTCATCCCTCACATTTACATTTAATGATTGACTGCAATGGCATATAATGTTCATAGAGATTCGCTTTGTATCATCTGCACAAAAGGATGTGTCTGCTACCTCAAAATCTGATGTCTAACTCATGCCGTTACTCTCCCACAGGACCATTGAGCGCCTCCCTCCCCACTGACCAGGAGCAACAGCCAGACGACGCCTCAGAGGAACCTGCAGCCTCTGAGAGAGCAGCGTCACCAGGACTCAGCGCACCCAGCACCAGCGCAGAAACGCACACCTCGGCGGGGCCCTCGCAACTTTAGAGTAGTGTTGTCACCTGGTGTATCACAGCTCACAAGTGAGCATCAGTAGATGGTGGAGACAGCGACAGCAGTGGAGAGTCCTCGTCGGAGGTCGCAGTACTCTCCTAGCTCTGCTCAGCTGCATGCAGACGCTGTGCCTCTGGGGCCATCTAGAAAAAGAGCAGTGCTGGAACTCCAGGAACAAGTGCAGGAGTCTGTGAGAGGGTTTGCATCCAGGGTAACTGCGAGTGTGGAAAGAATGGAGGAGTCCATCTCTAACATGAGCACTGCCTTTGTGGAGGCAATGGCGCCTGAACATTCCGCCATGGAGAGGGTGGCAACCACCATGGAGGACATAAGTTGCCAGGCTAACGAAAACATGGTCACTCTTCAAAATAGAATGTCAACTATGGAGGAGTGATGGGCATCTAATTTGGAGAGACACCAGAGCTTCATGGACATCCTTGTTATGAGGACTGCCAGTACAGATACAGGTCCTCCTGGCCCCCCTGATGTGCAGCAAAGTGCTCTCCAGCCACTTGCTCGCACTGAAGTGCGGCTGATCAGTGAGAGGGATGTTGGTGGCAGGCAACAAGGAAGTATGGGCTCCTCTCCAAGCGCTCACATGACCATGCCACTGCGGAGCCCTCACTCACACACCCACATTGCACACCCAACTGAGATGGCCGTTTCAGCCTCTGCACAGCCGCAGGAAGAGCAAACTGTGGAGGAGCCCTCCCAGTTTCCCAAACCCAGAGGACGCCCGCCAAAGGCGTCTAAGCAGGCGCAGCATCAAAGTCAGCAAGGTGCCTCTACATCTGCTGAAGCCACAGGGGAAGCACGACGTAGAAGCATGCGTAAGAGGAAGATAACGCACAATTAGTCACAAGGGGAGTCACTTGGGTGTTTTGATCTGTTGTATTTGGTTCTGTTTAATATTTTGCATTGTCATGCTTTTGTGAATGTAGTAAACAAAGGTTATGGCAAACAGTTGAAGGTCTGGCCTATGTGTTCTGGGAAATGGAAGTTGCACATTGAGGCCTCAGGGTGACTTGCATTTGTAATGATGATGCTGAGAGTGATAGGAAAGCACCGTTTATTGGAGAGCTGATGTATGGCGTTTTAAGAATATCGTCCACACATTCATAGCCATATGCTAGCTACCTGTGGCTGAAGCGTAAGCTTATGCGAATCTGACATGGATGAGTGCATCCCTTGTATGATGACCAGCAACGTGCTCGAGTGCTGCTGCTTTGGCCACATCCAGCCCCCCAAGGCGTGCCTCCTCGTCGTTGTCCTTGTCCTCCTCCTCCTCGTCTTCATCCTTTTACTTCTCGTCCTCCTCCTCCCCCTCTTCTTCCAATGATGCTCTGCGCTGAGCCACTTGTTCCTCAGGGAGCGCTAAGCCACGCTGCTGTGCGATGTTGTGCAGGGCACAGCAGATGATGATGATTCTGGACACCATGGCTGGTGCATACTGCAGGGCTCCAGCAGATCTGTCGAGGTATCAAAATCACATTTGGAGAAAGCTGAATGTTTGCTCTATGATGCTACTTGTGGAAATGTGACTCACATTGTACCGCTTCTCAGCCTCATTTGATGGCCTCCTCATCGGTGTCATGAGCCACTTTTTCAGGGGATAGCCCTTGTTGCCAAGTAGCCATCTGGAAAGTTGGGTTGGCGGATTGAAGAGCTGAGGCACAGTAGGATCAAGGAGTCATGGCAACTGCCAGGGTACTTTGCGCAAACATGCATGATGATCTTCCTGTGGTTACACATCAGCTGGACGTTAAGGGAGTGGAAGCCCTTGCGGTTGACAAATACAGCTGGGTTGTGATGGGGTGCCCTAATGGCCACATGTGTGCAGTCTACGATGCCCTGCACCCTTGGGAAGCCTGCCATATTTGCAAAGCCAACCGCACGCGAAATTACACTTGCTTCATCCGTGGAGAAGTGGATGTAATTGTGCGTCTATGCATTATGCAGGCGTGTGCGGCCGACTGGGAGATGCTGCTGATCTCTGCATATGATCCCTGGAAGGAGCCCGAAGCAAAGAAGTTGAGTGTGGTGGTGACTCCAGGTGTTGGTGCAGCATTGTGCAGATGTCAGTGACGACGTCTCGCGGAAGTCTCAGCCTCCTTTGGCACTGCTGCTCAGTCATGTTGAGGAAGCTCATCCTCTGCCTGTAAAGCCGGTGTTGGGGTTTCTCCTGCAGCGAGGTGCAGGCCTGCGCTGACGCCGTCGGCCCTGTGCATCATCAGGTGGCTGAGGAGCAGGTTGGCGCTCCTGCTGTTGGTGCTGCTGCTGTGCCTGGTTGCGCTGCTGCCGCGGCTGCTGTTCCTCCGAATCTGACGACCAGGATGAGAGGATATAAATGGTTCCCATACCGCTGGTATATATCTGAGTGGAGGAATGGAGCTTGTGTGCGCTCAGACAAAGTGGCCAGAGGGTATTCCAAGGAGATCACACAGCAGATGGATTCAGCCTCAACTCTCAGAAGATTGGTAGAGCTGCTAAATGTCTCCCAAACCTCAAAGCACTAAGTTGTAGCAGATGAAAGAATGAGAGTTTGCAGGACCGCTTTTAAGCTGGTTGAACAGCTGCCAGCAATTCAGGTCCGAGGTCAACCCGGCTCGATTAACCAGACGTGTTTTAATGAAGGCAGCAGCATGTTGAAAAACCTCGAAAATCTGATCAGCCATTTAAAAAAGGATTATCCTGCCAGTCAACGACCTGTTAACTGGCTTAACAACCTGTCCCGCCGTTTGGTGTTGGGTCAGTTCGAGAGCGGCTGACCCGACACTTCCCAAAGTTGCTTGGAGGGGGGATGGAGGCGGGTTTGCAGCCCGCCACCAATTTCTCCAATTTTTGCGACCGACCCGCCTTCAACCCCGCCCCCTCAGAGGAATAAAATTTGCAGCCGTTCAGTCTGTAATATTTCTAGATTTCAGATGTTCAGTCTGTAATATTTCTAGGATTGAGATTTTGAGTCAGTAAAATTTCTAGAATTGATATATTCACTGGTCTGTAATATTTCTAGATTTGAGATGTTCAGACTGTAAAATTTCTAGTTTTGAGATTTTCAGTCTGTAATATTTCTAGATTTGAGACGTTCAGACTGTAATATTTCTAGAAATGAAATGTTCAGTCTGTAATGTGGTTGACTCTTAACTGCCCTCTGAAATGGCCTAGCAAGTCACTCAGTTGTAACTAACTGCTACGAAACAAAATAATAAGAATGAAACCGGACGGACCACCCGGCATCGACCTCGGCACCGGCTATGGACACGGCAACGGCACACCCAGCCCAGTCAACCCTGCAAAGTCCTCCTCACCAACATCTGGGGACTTGTGCCAAAATTGGGAGAGCTGTCCCACAGACTAGTCAAGCAACAGCCTGACATAGTCATACTCACAGAATCATACCTTTCAGCCAATGTCCCAAATTCCTCCATCACCATCCCTGGGTATGTCCTGTCCCACTGGCAGGACAGACCCACCAGGAGTGGTGGCACAGTGGTATACAGTCAGAAAGGAGTGGCCCTGGGAGTCATCAACATTGGCTCCGGACCCCATGAAGTCTCATGGCTTCAGGTCAAGCATGGGCAAGGAAACCTCCTGCTGATTACCACCTACCGCCCTCCCTCAGCTGATGAATCAGTACTCCTGCATGTTGAACACCACTTGGAAGAAGCACTGAGAGTAGCAAGGGCACAGAATGTACTCTGGGTGGGGGACTTCAATGTCCATCACCAAGAGTGGCTCGGTAGCACCACTACTGACTGAGCTGGCCGAGTCCTGAAGGACATAACTGCCAGTCTGGGCCTGCGACAGGTGGTGAGAGAACCAACACGAGGGAAAAACCTACTTGACCTCGTCCTCACCAATCTACCTGTCGCAGATGCATCTGTCCATGACAGCATTGGCAGCAGTGACCACCGCACAGTCATTGTGGAGACGAAGTCCCGTCTTCACACTGAGAACACCCTCCATCATGTTGTGTGGCACTACCACCGTGCTAAATGGGATAGATTCAGAACAGATCTAGCAGCTCAAAACTGGGCATCCATGAGGCGCTGTGGGCCATCAGCAGCAGCAGAATTGTATTCCACCACAATCTGTAACCTCATGGCCCGGCATATCCCTCATTCTACCATTACCACCAAGCCAGGGGACCAACTCTGGTTCAACAAGGAGTGTAGAAGAGCATGCCAGGAGCAGCACCAGGCATACCTAAAAATTCGGTGCCAACCTGGGGAAGCTGCAACACAGGAATACATGCATGCTAAAAAGTGGAAGCAGCATGCTATAGACAAGGCTTAGCGATCCCACAATCAACGGATCAGATCAAAGTTCTGCAGTCCTGCCACATCCAGTCGTGAATGGTGGTGGACCATTAAACAACTAACGGGAGGAGAATATCTCCATCCTCAATGATGGTGGAGCCCAGCACGTGAGTGCAAAAGACAAGGCTGAAGCATTTGCAACCAACTTCAGCCAGAAGTGCCGAGTGGATGATCCATATCGGCCTACTCCCGAGGTCCCCACTATCACAGATGCCAGTCTTCAGCCAATTCTATTTACTCCATGTGATATCAAGAAACGGCTGAGCGCACTGGATACAGCAAAGGTTATGGGCCGCGACAACATTCCAGCTGTCGTGCTGAAGACTTGTGCTCCAGAACTAACTGTGCCTCTAGCCAAGCTGTTCCAGTACAGCTACAACACTGGCATCTATCCGACAATGTAGAAAACTGCCTAGGTATGTCCTGTCCACAAAAAGCAGGACAAATCCAACCCGGCCAATTACCGTCCCATCAGTCTACTCTCAATCATCAGCAAAGTGATGGAAGGTATCATTGACAGGGCTATTAAGCGGCACTTACTCACCAATAACCTGCTCACTGATGCCCAGTTTGGGTTCCGCCAAGACCACTCTGCTCCCAACCTCATTACAGCCTTGGTCCAAACATGGACAAAGGAGCTGAATTCCAGAGGTGAGGTGAGAGTGACTGCCCTTGACATCAAGGCAGCATTTGACCGAGTCTGGCATCAAGGAGCCCTAATAAAACTGAAGTCAATGGGAATCAGGGGGAAAACGCTCCACTGGCTGGAGTCATACCTAGCACAAAGGAAGATGGCTGTGGTGGTTGAAGTTCAATCATCACAGCCCCAGGACATCGCTGCAGGAGTTCCTCAGGGCAGTGTCCTAGGCCCAACCATCTTCAGCTGCTTCATCAATGACCTTCCCTCCAACATAAGGTCAGAAATGGGGATGTTCGCTGATGACTGCACAGTGTTCAGCGCCATTCACAACTCCTCAGATAATGAAGCAGTCCATGCCCACATGCAACAAGACCTGGACGACGTTCAGGCTTGGGCTGATAAGTGGCAGGTAACATGCACGCCACAGAAGTGCCAGGCAATGACTATCTCCAACAAGCGAGAGTCTAACCACCTCCCCTTGACATTCAATGGCATTACCATCGCCAAATCCCCCACTATCAACATCCTGGGGGTCACCATTAACCAGAAACTTAACTGGACCAGCCACATAAATATTGTGGCAACAAGAGCAGGTCAGAGGCTAGGTATTCTGCGGCGAGCGTCTCACATCCTGACTCCCCAAAGCCTTTCCACCATCTACAAGGCACAAGTAAGGAGTGTGATGGAATACTCTCCACTTGCCTGGATGAGTGCAGCTCCAGCAACACTCAAGAAGCTCGACCCAATCCAGGACAAAGCAGCCCGCTTGATTGGCACCCCATCCACCACCTTAAACATTCACTCCCTCCACCACCGGCGCACCGTGGCTGCAGTGTGTACCATCTACAAGATGCACTGCAGCAACTCGCCAAGGCCTCTTCGGCAGCACCTCCCAAACCCGCGACCTCTTCCACCTAGAAGGACAAGGGCAGCAGGCGCATGGGAACACCACCACCCCCAAGTTCCCCTCCAAGTCACACACCATGCTGACTTAGAAGTATATCGTCGATCTTTCATCGTTGTTGGGTCAAAATCCTGGAACTCCCTACCTAACAGCACTGTGGGAGTACCGGACTGCAGCGGTTCAAGAAGGCGGTTCACCACCACCTTCTCAAGGGCAACTAGGGATGGGCAATAAATGCTGGCCTTGCCAGCGACGCCCAGATCCCATAAACGAATAAAAAAATATATATTTCTAGATTTTAGATGTTCAGTCTGTAATAATTCTAGATTTGTGATGTTCAGTCTATAATATTTCTAGATTTGAGATGTTGGCCACGATTTTGCCGGCTCTGAGAGGTGGGTCAGAGGTTAAAGTCCTATTGATTGATGGCAGCTCCCGAACCTGCCGTCAACCCGCCTCCAAACAGCTTTCCCAAGTGTCGGGTCCCCGATTTGCGAATGGATCCGACACCTAGCGGCGGGAAATGGATTAAAGGCAATTACCTGCCTATTAACAAGCACTTGTGAGTAGTTTTCAGCCTGTTTTTCAATTTTCCCGCTTCTGGGTCGGGTTTCCCAATGCCCGGACACCACGGCCGGTAAGTGTGGCGTGTTGTGAGTCTCGTGTAATGTTTGTGAAAAGGTGACAGCTGCAGAAGTGGTGAGAAGGATGCACATGGTGAGTTTCAGAGCAAAGAAAATGTTGGTTACTGCATTTTTAAAACAAATACAGATTTCTTTAGCGTACAAGTTTTTAAATCCAACTGTTTGTCCAGTGCCACCTTATTGGGAGAACTTCTCTCACCAGTGACAGATTGCTTCTGTCATCTCACCTGCAGCTGTCACCTATTCCAGCATATGGAGGGAGTCATTGGAGAGCCTGGGTGCAAGAGTTCACCTTGGTGCAGCGATTGTCACTGTTTTCAGCACCTCAATGCTGTCAAACACTGAGAAATCAACTGTCAAAATAAAATTGTGCATGGTCCCTTTAAGGAAACCGGCTGATGATGCGTCATCAAATGACGTCATCAGACCTGCTTCCTGTTAATTGGCCATTGGTCAATCAAGGGAAAATCACATCTGTGGAGCGGAGGAAGCTGGGGGCGGGAACGGAAACCAGCTGACCTGCACCCATCCCGACACCGAACGCAAAATCGTGGCCATTGAGTCTGTAACATTTCTAGATTTGAGATGTTCAACCTGTAATATATCTAGATTTGTGATGTTCAGTCTGTAATTTTTCTGTATTTGAGATGTCGGGCTCGAATTTAATAGCCCTTAGGAGGCTGGTTTGGAGGTGGGTATGCAGTGAAAATCAGAAAAAATGGCTTCAGACACACAACCCGCCTCCATCCCACCCCCACCCGATTTTCGTGAGTGTCTGTTCAGCCGTCCCAAACTGACCTGACTGGAACCGGTGGGACCGGTAGTTAAGGCAGTTAACAGCCTGTTAACTGCCTTGCTAATCCTATTTTCATCGTTGATTCCCATTTTCGGGCTTCCTGCTCCTGTTTCCCGACTTGTCAGAAACAGGCTAGTTTCAAGGAGACGAGTTGCTGGAGGACATGATTTGTATTCATTGGTGGAGCGCTTTAAAAGTGCCCCTGAAACATGGCTGACATTCAAATGCAACAACTTTGCTGTTGTAGGTATGGGATAAGATTTTGCACATCTACTGATCTTGTGACTGTTCAAGCTGACACCCATCTGCAGTGTGACATGAATGGAATAATTTCAGGCCACTTCGACTGTGTACTTGCAAGCTTGTTGTCTCAAATGAAATCTATAGCAAGGGGATGGGAAACATTTATGCCCTCTCATCCTGGTCCTCATAATCGGAGGAGTAGCAGCCACGTGGCTCAGTGCAGATCTTCCTGAGAAGAGGAGTAGGAGGAGAACGAGGGGCACCTTGCATGCCCTGTTGTGACCAATGCAGCATCCCTCCACTTCACTACTACCGGTCAAGCAGGGTACGCACACTGCCATGCCACATTAGCATAAGCTTACTCTTCAACCATCGGTGGCTCTGTAATTGTAGGCGACACTTGTCCAACGTCATAAATCATCTCTGCTATACCCTGTTATTTCCTATCACTTTTACCATCACCATTGCAAAAGCAAATCGCCCTGAGCCCTCAATGCGCTTTTGACATTTCCCATAATACATAGGCCACACAATCAACTGTTTTACATAATTTTTCTTTTACACATCATAAAAGGATAATAAACCAGCAACAGTCCGAAAAAAAAGATAAATCACCCGTGACTCCCCTTGTGACTATAGGTGCTTAATTTTTCTCTTACGCATGCTTCTACGTGGTGCTTCCCCTGTGGCTTCAGCAGATGTAGAGGCACCTTGCTGACTAGGATGCTGCGCCTGCTTAGACGCTTTTGGCGGGCATCCTCTGGGTTTGGGAGCCTGGGAGGTCTCTTCAGCAGTATGCTCTTCCTGCGGCTGTGCAGGGGCTGAAACAGCCATCTAAGTTGTCTCCGCAAAGTGTGTCTCTGACCTAGGGCTCCGCAGTGGCATGGTTGTGTGAGCGCTTTGAGAGGAGCCCACACTTCCTTCTGTCCTGCCAACAACATCCCTCTCATGGGTCAGCCTCACCTCAGTGCTGGCAAGTGGCTGGAGAGCACCTTGCTGCACTTCAGGGGGACCATGAAGACCCATATCTGCACTGGCAGTCCTCATCAAAAGGACATCCATGAAGCTCTGGTCTCTCTGCTCAATAGCTGCCCATCACTCCTCCAGAGATGTCATTCTATTTTGAACAGTCACCATGTTTTCCTGACTTTAGTGACTTATTTCCTCCATGACCGTTGCCATCCTTTCCACTGAGGTAGCCAGCCTTTCCACGGAGGTTGCCATCCTATCCATGGTGGTGCGTTCATGCGCCATTGCCTCCACCATGGCAGTGCTGATGTTACAGATGGACTCCTCCATTCTCTCCACACTCGCACTAACCCTGGAGGCAAACCATTCCAGAGACACCTGCACTTGTTCCTGTATTTCCCGAGACACTCTTTTTGTGGATAGCCCCAGAGGCACAGCATTTGCATGCAGCTAAGCAGAGCTAAGAGAGTCCTGCGACCTCCGCCGAGGACTCTCCACTGCTGTCGCTGTCTCCACCATCTGCTGATGTTCACTTGTGCGCTGTGATAGACCAGTTGGCAACACTACTCTAACACGCGATGGCCCCACCGAGGTGAGCATTGCTGCGCTGGTGCTGGTTTCGCTGAATCCTGGTGACGCTGCTCCCTCAGAGGCTTCAGGTTCCTCTGAGGAGTTGTCCGGCTCTTCATCCTGGATCGTGAGGAGGGGGCGCTCGATGGTCCTGTGGGAGAGTAAAGGCATGATTTAGACATCTGATATTGATGTAGCCGACGCATCCTTTTGAGCAGATGATACAACGCGATTCTCTATGAACATCATATGCCATTGCATTCTGAGAGGGATGAAACTCCATTATGTCACCAGCTTGCTCGAGTGTGCCCGTCTCTCCATCGCCCAATTCCAGGTCCTCGCCACCGCCAACAATCTCGTTTGCAGCCTCCTCAGCACTGGTCACTGTGGCTAGGGTAGGTGTTCCTCCTCCAGTCATTGCTCTCTCCCTCTTATTGTGGGCTATCTTTTCCTGCAAAGAGAGACACAAGTGATGTTTCAGCCACAGTGATGGAGTGAGGGTCAATAATCCCTACCATGGAAGCTTTGAGGGAGACGAAGATAGGGTAAGGTGCCAAGAGGAAGCTAGCTCCCTGTGCATTGTTAGTTGTTGTCACTGCATGACAGTGAGAGCGAGTCTAAGGGGTGCATAGGCAGGATGCTGAAGTGATTCAGTGCAGAAGGAAATAAGAAAGACTTGCATTTATATAGTGCCTTTCATGACCACCGAACGTCTCAAAGCGCTTTACAGCCAATTAAGTACTTTTTGAAGTGGAGTCACTGTTGTAATGTGGGAAACGCGGCAGCCAATTTGCGCACAGCAAGCGCCCACAAACAGCAATGTGATAATGACCAGATAATCTGTTTTTGTGATGTTGATTGAGGGATAAATATTGGCCAGGACACCAGGGATAACTGCCCTGCTCTTCTTCGAAATAGTGCTATGGGATCTTTTACGTCCACCTGAGAGAGCAGACGGGGCCTCGGTGTAATGTCCCATCCGAAAGACGGCACCTCTGACAGTGCAGCACTCCCTCAGCACTGCACTGGAGTGTCAGCCTAGCTTTATGTGCTCAAGTCCCTGGAGTGAGATGACAGACATGGATAGGTAAGGGTGCAAGGGAAGTAAGGGTAAGGTTGGATGTGAAGGAGGAGGCTTACAACGCAGAGTGCTGGTATTGAGAAGAGAAGAGAAGCAGGTTGAAGGCAAGTGTGATGGGATACTCACTTTTGATGTTAGCATAAGATCATTAAACCTTTTTCGACACTGGATCCATGAGCGTGCATATATGGACTTTGCGCTGACCTCCTCAGCAATGCGCAGCCAGGTTGCCTTGGTCTGCTGAGGAGGCTTCCTCCGGCCATCAGGAGGGAAGAGAATCTACCTGCGCCCTCTGACAGCATCCACAAGAACATGGAGGGAGTCATCATTAAAATGAGGAGCTGCCTTGCCTCTGGAAGAAGTCATTGCGTCAATCAATTTCAATGAGTCCAGGAATCCACAAGAGAAAGGCTTAGGCTGAATGGCAGCTTTAAAAGCAGCAGCTATGATGACATCATCAGAGGTGGCCAGCCAACCCGATCGAACTCATTGGATCGGCCGGCATGCCTCATTGAAATTAACAAGCTCATTGAATCAAAATCGGACATCAGCAGCTGATCCCTCCGGATGCGGCACCGGAACCCGCCCACCACGCAACCCGACTCCAACCCACCTCAGCAATTAAAATCGAGCCCGTTCAGTCTGTAATATTGCTCGAGTTGAGATATTCACTTGTCTGATATATTTCTAGATTTGAGATGTTCAGTCTGTAATATTTCTAGGTTTGAGATATTGACTGGTCTGTAATATTTCTAGATTTGTGATTTTCAGTCTGTAATATTTCTAGGTTTGAGATGTTCAGTCTGTAATATTTCTAGGTTTGAGATATTGACTGGTCTGTAATATTTCTAGGTTTGAGATGTTCAGTCTGTAATATTGCTAGATTTGAGATATTCAATGGTCTATAATATTTATAGATTTGAGATATTCAATGGTCTATAATATTTATAGATTTGAGATATTGTCTGGTCTGTTATATTTCTAGGTTTGAGATTTTCAGTCAGTAATATTTCTACATTTGAGATGTCGGGCTCAATTTTAATAGCCATGAGGAGGCGGGTTTGGAGGCGGGTCTGCAATGAAAATCGGAAAAAATGGCTTCAGACACCCAAGCCGCCTCCATCCCGCCCCCACACGATTTTCGTGAGTGTCTGTTCAGCCGCTCCCAAACTGACCCGACTGGAACCGGTGGGGCAGGTAGTTAAGGAAGTTAACGGCCTGTTAACTGCCTTGCTAATCCTATTTTTATAGTTGTTTCGCATTTTTGTGCTTCTGTTCCCCGTCTTGTCAGAAATAGTCCAGCTGCAAGGAAACGAGTTGGTGGAGGACATGATCTGTAGTCATTATTGGTGCAGCACTTTAAAAGCGCTCCTGTAACATGGCTGACATTCAAATGCAACAACTTTGTTGTTGGAGGTTTGGGATAAGATTTTGCAAATCTACTGACCTTGTGACTGATCAAGCTGACACCCATCTGCAGTGCTACCTGATTGGAATAATTTCAGGCCACAATGAGTGTGCGCTTGCAAGCTTCTTGCCTCAACTGAAATCTATAGCAACAGGATGGGAACCATTTACATCCTCTCATCCTGGTTGTCAGATTTGGAGGTAGAGCAGCCGCGTCAGTAACTCAACCAGCTACAACAGCAGCACCAGCACCAGGAGCGCCAACCTCCTCCTCACCCACCTGATCTCTCTTAGGCAGTCCCTCAGAACTGAGGATGACTTGCTTCCACATTAAAAATGAGTTCTCAGGTGACTGATGAGTCCAATGTGGGACCTACAGTCTCTGTCACAGGTGGGGCAGACAGTGGTTGAAGGGGCGGGTGGGTGGGGTGCTTGAGTTGACGTGCGCTCCTTCCGCTGTTTGCGCTTGGCTTCCGCTTGCTCCCGGCGAAGAGACTCGTGGTGTTCAGCACCTTCCCGGATGCTTCTCCTCCACTTTGTGCGGTCTTGGGCCAGGGATTCGCAGGTGTCGGTGGCGATGTTGCACTTTTTCAAGGAGGCTTTGACGGTATCCTTGAAGCGTTTCCTCTGCCCACCTGGGGCTCTCTTGCCGTGTCGGAGCTCCGAGTAGAGCACTTGTTTTGGGAGTCTCGTATCGGGCATGCGGACGATGTTGCCCGTCCATCGGAGCTGATTGAGCGTGGTCAAAGCTTCGGTGCTGGGGTTGTTGGCCTGAGCAAGAACACTGACGTTGGTGCGCCTATCCTGCAGGATAGGCGCACCAATGGATTTGCAGGATCTTGCGGAGGCAGCGTTGGTGGTACCTCTCCAGTGCTTTGAGGTGCCTGCTGTACATGGTCCATGTCTCTGAGGCATACAGGAGGGTGGGTATCACAACTGCTCTGTAGACCATGAGCTTGGTGCCGGGTTTGAAGTCCTGGTATTCAAACACTCTCTTCCTCAGGCGACCGAAGGCTACACAGGCACACTGAAAGCGGTGTTGGACTTCATCTTCGATGTCTGCCCTTGTTGACAGTAGGCTCCCGAGGTATGGAAAGTGGTCCACATTGTCCAAGGCCTTGTCGTGGATTTTGATAATCAGGGGGCAGTACTGTGTGGCGGGGACAGGTTGGTAGAGGACCTTTGTCTTATGGATGATTAGTGTAAGGCCTATGCTTTCGTACGCTTCAGTGAAGGTGTTGACGATGGTTTGGAGTTCAACCTCCGAGTGTGCGCAGATGCAAGCGTCGTCTGCATACTATAATTCGACAACAGGGGATGGGACGACCTTGGATCTGGACTGGAGGCGACGGAGGTTGAACAGTTTCCCGTTTGTTCTGTAAACTAGTTCCACTCCAGCGGGGAGCTTACTGAGGGTGAGATGGAGCATTGCAGCAAGGAAGATTGAGAAGAGCGTTGGTGCGATGACACAGCCTTGCTTGACCCCAGTCCATACGTGAATTGGGTCTGTGGTGGAACCGTTGGTCAGCATCACGGCTTGCATGTCACGATGCTGCACTGGACACAGGGCAAGCCCCTGACAAAATTGTTGGCTGGGAGGCCAGTGATGGCATCATCATGGCCAGACTTTCTTCACTTGATGCTGTAAACCCTGGCTGCCACATGATGCGCCAGGTTGACACCATCCCACATCAGCACTGTGAAGCATCCCATTAATGTCCAAGCCATTCCATGCACACACATCACTATAGTAGGGAGGGGGGTTGGGGGAGTTATGACTGAACAATCACTGGAACTCAGTAAGACACTTCTCAATGTGCGCTCAGATCTGTCCAATAAGGGGCACTTTTGGAAAAAGATATTACACTGTATGACAACACATTACCAGAAACTTCACAAGGACATTGGCTAAACCTCTCATATGCCTTGTGTGTTGTTAGTTGGTATGCTTGCAGTAGGATGAGGGTGAGTGTGAGAGGGAGCTAGTGAGATGGGGAACTTATAAAGTAGATAGAGAGGGTTGGGTGGAGGTTGAAGGTAACTTGGTGTCCTGGGAGGTCTCTTCTGCCCTTGGAAGGGAAGGGAAGAGAACCTCCCTGCGTGCTGTGACTCCCTCCATAGCATATGGAGGGAGTCATTGGAGAGCCTAGGTGCAAGTGTTCACCTTTGTGCAGTGATTGTAGGGGCGCAATCTTACCTTTCGGTGTGAGTTGGGAGCGGGTCAGCTGACTTCCGGGTTCCGATCCCACCCCAACGACGCCCGACGCACAGACGTAATTTTACGTCAATTGGCCCTGTTAAGCCCGCCCTGCGGGCTTGCTGGCCAATTAAGAGAAAGCCGGTGTCAGATGACGTCAGTTGATGATGCGTCATCTGCCGGTTTTCTTAAAGGGGACACGCACATTTTTTTTTGACAGATGATTTTTCAATGTTTGACAGCATTGAGGTGCTGCAAACACTGCCAATCACTGGACATAGGTGAGCCCTTGCACCCAGGCCCTACAGTGACTCTCTCCTTAGAATCAAACAGATGGCAGCTGCAGGTGAGGTTACAGAGGCAATCTGTCACTGGTGAGAGAGGTTCTCCCAATGAGATGGGACTGCACAAACACTTCAAACCTTGTTACCTACAGAAAAGTCTAAATACATTAAAAATGATTTTCCCAACATTTTCTTACCTCTGAAACTCACCAGTGTACCATTGGATCCTTCACACCACTTCTGCAGCTGTCATCAATGCACAAATCTTACAGTAGACCCACAGCACGCCACACTTACCCTGGTGTGGTGTCCGGACATCGGGAAGCCCGCAGTTGCCCTGGCAAAATTGAAAAAAGCCTCTTAACTGCCTGTTATCTATCTGTTAACAGGCAGTTAAATGCGTATAATCCTCTTCTCAACGCTAGGTGTTGGGTCCCTGTGCAAATCGGGGACCCGACACTTGGGAAGTTTGTATGGAGGTGGGTTGACAGCGGGTTCAGGACTTGCTGTCAATCGTTGCAATTTTGCCAGCAGTCCCGCCTCCAAGCCCGTCTCCTGAGCGCCAGTAAAATTCCCTCCTCAGTGTTTGCAGCACCTCAATGCTGTCAAACGCTGACAGATCAACTGTCAAAATAAAATTGTGCATGGTCCCTTTAAGGTACAAGGCAGATGAGGTATCACCAAATGGCCTCATCATATCCGCTTCCTGTTAATTGGCCAGTAAATCCAATCAAGGGAAAATCACCTCTGCAGAGCGGAGGCAGCTGGGGGCGAGACCGGAACCCGGAAACGAGCTGACCCACCCTCATCCCACCTCCACAATTAAATTCGTGGCCATTGAGTCTGTAATATTTCTACATTAAAGACGTTCAGATTTAATATTTCTAGATTTGAGATGTACAATTTGTAATAGTTCTAGGTTTGAGATGTTCAGTCCGTAACATTTCCAGATATGAGACTTTCAATCTGTAATATTTCTAGATTTGAGATGTTCAGACTGTAATATTTCAAGATTTGAGTTATTCACTGGTCTGTGATATTTCTAGATTTGAGATGTTAAGACTGTCATATTTCTAGATTTGAGATCTTCAGTCTGTAATATTTCTAGATTTGAGATGTTCATTTTGTAATATTTCTAGATTTGAGATGTTCAGTCTGTACTATTTTTAGATTTCAGATGTTCAATCTTTAATATTTCTAGATTTGAGATGTTCAGTCTGTAATATTTTTAGATTTCAGATGTTCAATCTTTAATATTTCTAGATTTGAGATGTTCAGTCTGCAATATTTCAAGATTTGAGATGTTCAGTCTGTAATATTTCTAGTTTTGAGATGTTCAGTCTGTAATATTTCTAGATTTGAGATGTTCAGTCTGTAATATTTTTAGATTTCAGATGTTCAATCTTTAATATTTCTAGATTTGAGATGTTCAGACTGTTATATTTCTAGATTTGAGATCTTCAGTCTGTAATATTTCTAGATTTGAGATGTTCAGTCTGTAATATTTCTAGATTTCAGATGTTCAGTCTGTAATATTTCTGGATTTGAAATGTTCAGTCTGTAATATTTCTAGATTTGGATGTTCAGTCTGTAATATTTCTAGATTTGAGATGTTCAGTCTGTAATATTTCTGGATTTGAAATGTTCAGTTTGTAACATTTCTAGATTTGAGATGTTCAGACTGTAATATTTCTAGATTTGAGAAGTTCAGACTGTAATATTTCGAGATTTGAGATGTTCAGACTTTAATATTTCTAGATTTGAGATGTTCAGTCTGTAATATTTCTAGATTTGAGATGTTCAGTCTGTAATATTTCTAGATTTGAGATGTTCAGTCTGTAATATTTCTAGATTTGGATGTTCAGTCTGTAATATTTCTAGATTTGAGATGTTCAATCTTTAATATTTCTAGATTTGAGATGTTCAGTCTGTAATATTTCAAGATTTGAGATGTTCAGTCTGTAATATTTCTAGATTTGAGATGTTCAGTCTGTAATATTTCTAGATTTGAGATGTTCAGTCTGTAATATTTCTAGATTTGAGATGTTCAATCTTTAATATTTCTAGATTTTAGATGTTCACTCTTTAATATTTCTAGATTTGAGATGTTCAGTCTGTAATATTTCTGGATTTGAGATGTTCAATCTATAATATTTCTAGATTTCAGATGTTCAATCTTTAATATTTCTAGATTTGAGATGTTCTTTCTGTAATATTTCTATATATGAGTTATTCACTGGTCTGTGATATTTCTAGATTTGAGATGTTCTTTCTGTAATATTTCTATATATGAGTTATTCACTGGTCTGTGATATTTCTAGATATGATATCTTCAGTGTGTAATATTTCAAGATTTGAGATGTTCAGTCTATAATATTTCTAGATTTGAGATGCTTGGTCTGTGATATTTCTAGATTTCAGATGTTCAGTCTGTAACATTTCTGGATTTGAGATGATCAGTCTGTATTATTTCTAGTTTTGAGATGTTCAGTCTGTAATATTTCTAGATTTGAGATGTTCAGTCTGTAATATTTCTAGATTTGAGATGTTCAGTCTGTAATATTTCTAGATTTCAGATGTTCAGCCTGTAATATTTCTAGATTTGAGATGTTCAGTCTGTAATATTTTTAGATTTGAGATGTTCAGTCTGTAATATTTCTAGATTTGTGATGTTCAGTCTGTAATATTTCTTGATTTGAGATGTTCAGTCTGTAATATTTCTAGATTAGAGATGTTCTTTCTGTAATATTTCTATATTTGATTTATTCACTGGTCTGTGATATTTCTAGATTTGAGATCTTCAGCCTGTAATATTTCGAGATTTGAGATGTTCAGACTGTTATATTTATAGATTTGAGATGTTCAGTCTGTAATATTTCTAGATTTGAGATGTTCAGTCTGTAATATTTCTAGATTTGAGATCTTCAGTCTGCAATATTTCTGGATTTACGATGTTCAGTCTGTAATATTTCTTGATTTGAGATGTTCAGTCTGTAATATTTCTAGATTTGAGATCTTCAGTCTGCAATATTTCTAGATTTGTGATGTTCAGTCTGTAATATTTCTTGATTTGAGATGTTCAGTCTGTAATATTTCTAGATTTGAGATGTTCAGACTGTAATATTTCTGGATTTGAAATGTTCAGTTTGTAACATTTCTAGATTTGAGATGTTCAGTCTGTGATATTTCTAGATTTGAGAAGTTCAGACTGTAATATTTCTAGATTTCAGATGTTCAGTCTGTAATATTTCTGGATTTGAAATGTTCTGTTTGTAACATTTCTAGATTTGTGATGTTCAGTCTGGAATATTTTCTAGATTTGAGATGTTCAGTCTGTAATATTTCTAGATTTGAGATGTTCAGTCTGTAATATTTCTGGATTTAAGATGTTCAGTCTGTAATATTTCTAGATTTGAGATGTTCAGTCTGTAATATTTCTAGATTTGAGATCTTCAGTCTGTAATATTTCTGGATTTGAGATGACAAGGTGCCACACAAAAGATTATTGCTTAAGGTAAAAAATCACGGGATTGGGGGTAATATTCTGGCATGGATAGAGGATTGGCTATCTAACAGAAAGCAAAGAGTTGGGATAAATGGTTCATTCTCAGACTGGCAATCAGTAACTAGTGGTGTTCCACAGGGGTCAGTGCTGGGTCCCCAACTCTTTACAATCTATATTAACGATTTGGAGGAAGGGACCAAGTGTAACATATCAAAATTTGCAGATGATACTAAGATGGGAGGGAAAGTAGTGAGTGAGGAGGACATAAAAAACCTGCAAGGGGACATAGACAGGCTAAGTAAGTGGGCAGAGATTTGGCAGATGGAATACAACACTGGAAAGTGTGAGGTGATGCACTTTGGCAGGAAAAATCCAAGAGCAATTTATTATCTTAATGGCAAGAAACTGGAGAGTACTGAAGTGCAAAGGGATCTGGGGGTCCTGGTGCACGAAACTCAAAAGGATAGTATGCAGGTGCAGCAAGTGATTAAGAAGGCAAATGGAATGTTGGCTTTCATTGCTAGGGGGATAGAATATAAAAATAGGGAGGTATTGCTTCAGTTGTACAAGGTATTGGTGAGACCGCACCTGGAATACTGCATACAGTTTTGGTGTCCTTACTTAAGGAAAGACATCCTTGCTCTCGAGGCAGTGCAAAAAAGGTTCACTCGGTTAATCCCGGGGATGAGGGGGTGGTCATATGAGGAGAGGTTGGGTAGATTGGGACTCTACTCATTGGAGTTCAGAAGAATGAGAGGCGATCTTATTGAAACATATAAGATTGTGAAGGGGTTGGATCGGGTGGATGCGGGGAGGATGTTCCCGATGACGGGTGAGACGAGAACTAGGGGACATAGTCTTAGAATAAGGGGCTGCTCTTTCAAAACTGAGATGAGGAGGAACTACTTCACTCAGAGGGTGGTAGGTCCATGGAATATGCTGCCACAAAAAGCTGTAGAAGCTACAACATTAATTAAATTTAAAACAGAAATAGACAGTTTCCTAGAAGTAAAGGGCATTAAGGGTTACGGGGAGCGGGCAGGAATTTGGACATGAGTCTAGGTTCGGATCGGTCATGGCCCTGTGGGTAGTGGAGCGGGCCCAGGGACTGTGTAGCCTGATTCTGCTCCTATTTTGTGTGTGCAATTCTGTTAGATGCAGGAGATGGTTCTGTGATAGATAGTAGATTGGCGGTTAGGATCAGATCAGCCATGATCTTATTGAATGGCGGAGCAGGCTCGAGGGGCCGATTGGCCTACTCCTGCTCCTATTTCTTATGTTCTTATGTTCTTATGTAATATTTCTAGATTTGAGATGTTCAGACTGTAACATTTCTAGATTGGAGATGTTCAGACTGTAATATTTCTAGATTTGAGAGGTTCAGTCTGTAATATTTCTAGTTTTGAGATGTTCAGTCTGTAATATTTCTAGATTTGGATCTTCAGTCTGTAATATTTCTAGATTTGAGATGTTCAGTCTGTAATATTTATGGATTTGAATTGTTCAGTTTGTAACATTTCTAGATTTGAGATGTTCAGTCTGTAATATTTCTAGATTTGGATGTTCAGTCTGTAATATTTCTAGTTTTGAGATGTTCAGTCTGTAATATTTCTAGTTTTGAGATGTTCAATCTTTAATATTTCTAGATTTGAGATGTTCAGTCTGTAATATTTCTAGATTTGAGATGTTCAGACTGTATTATTTCTATTTTTGAGATGTTCAATGTTTAATATTTCTAGATTTGAGATGTTCTTTCTGTAATATTTCTATATATGAGTTATTCACTGGTCTGTGATATTTCTAGATATGATATCTTCAGTGTGTAATATTTCTAGTTTTGAGATGTTTGGTCTCTGATATTTCTAGATTTCAGATGTTCAGCCTGTAATATTTCTGGATTTGAGATGTTCAATCTTTAATATTTCTAGATTTCAGATGTTCAATCTTTAATATTTCTAGATTTGAGATGTTCTTTCTGCAATATTTCTATATATGAGTTATTCACAGGTCTGTGATATTTCTAGATTTGAGATGTTCTTTCTGTAATATTTCTATATATGAGTTATTCACTGGTCTGTGATATTTCTAGATTTGAGATGTTCTTTCTGTAATATTTCTATATATGAGTTATTCACTGGTCTGTGATATTTCTAGATATGATATCTTCAGTGTGTAATATTTCAAGATTTGAGATGTTCAGTCTATAATATTTCTAGATTTGAGATGTTTGGTCTGTGATATTTCTAGATTTCAGATGTTCAGTCTGTAACATTTCTGGATTTGAGATGATCAGTCTGTATTATTTCTAGTTTTGAGATGTTCAGTCTGTAATATTTCTAGATTTGAGATGTTCAGTCTGTAATATTTCTAGATTTGAGATGTTCAGTCTGTAATATTTCTATATATGAGTTATTCACTGGTCTGTGATATTTCTAGATATGATATCTTCAGTGTGTAATATTTCAAGATTTGAGTTGTTCAGTCTATAATATTTCTAGATTTGAGTTGTTTGGTCTGTGATATTTCTAGATTTGAGAAGTTCAGACTGTAATATTTCTAGATTTCAGATGTTCAGTCTGTAATATTTCTGGATTTGAAATGTTCTGTTTGTAACATTTCTAGATTTGTGATGTTCAGTCTGGAATATTTTCTAGATTTGAGATGTTCAGTCTGTAATATTTCTAGATTTGAGATGTTCAGTCTGTAATATTTCTGGATTTAAGATGTTCAGTCTGTAATATTTCTAGATTTGAGATGTTCAGTCTGTAATATTTCTAGATTTGAGATCTTCAGTCTGTAATATTTCTGGATTTAAGATGTTCAGTCTATAATATTTCTAGATTTGAGATGTTCAGTCTGTAATATTTCTAGATTTGAGATGTTCAGACTGTAACATTTCTAGATTTCAGATGTTCAGTCTGTAATATTTCTGGATTTCAAATGTTCAGTTTGTACCATTTCTAGATTTGAGATGTTCAGTCTGTGATATTTCTAGATTTGAGAAGTTCAGACTATAATATTTATAGATTTGAGATGTTCAGTCTGTAATATTTCTAGTTTTGAGATGTTCAATCTTTAATATTTCAAGATTTGAGATGTTCAGACTGTAATATTTATAGATTTGAGATGTTCAGTCTGTAATATTTCTAGTTTTGAGATGTTCAATCTTTAATATTTCTAGGTTTGAGATGTTCAGTCTGTAATATTTCTAGATTTGAGATGTTCAGACTGTATTATTTCTATTTTTGAGATGTTCAATGTTTAATATTTCTAGATTTGAGATGTTCTTTCTGTAATATTTCTATATATGAGTTATTCACTGGTCTGTGATATTTCTAGATATGATATCTTCAGTGTGTAATATTTCTAGTTTTGAGATGTTTGGTCTCTGATATTTCTAGATTTCAGATGTTCAGCCTGTAATATTTCTGGATTTGAGATGTTCAATCTTTAATATTTCTAGATTTCAGATGTTCAATCTTTAATATTTCTAGATTTGAGATGTTCTTTCTGTAATATTTCTATATATGAGTTATTCACAGGTCTGTGATATTTCTAGATTTGAGATGTTCTTTCTGTAATATTTCTATATATGAGTTATTCACTGGTCTGTGATATTTCTAGATTTGAGATGTTCTTTCTGTAATATTTCTATATATGAGTTATTCACTGGTCTGTGATATTTCTAGATATGATATCTTCAGTGTGTAATATTTCAAGATTTGAGATGTTCAGTCTATAATATTTCTAGATTTGAGATGTTTGGTCTGTGATATTTCTAGATTTCAGATGTTCAGTCTGTAACATTTCTGGATTTGAGATGATCAGTCTGTATTATTTCTAGTTTTGAGATGTTCAGTCTGTAATATTTCTAGATTTGAGATGTTCAGTCTGTAATATTTCTAGATTTGAGATGTTCAGTCTGTAATATTTCTATATATGAGTTATTCACTGGTCTGTGATATTTCTAGATATGATATCTTCAGTGTGTAATATTTCAAGATTTGAGTTGTTCAGTCTATAATATTTCTAGATTTGAGTTGTTTGGTCTGTGATATTTCTAGATTTGAGACGTTCAGTCTGTAATATTTCTAGTTTTAAGATGTTCAGTCTGTAATATTTCTAGATTTGAGATGTTCAGCCTGTAATATTTCTAGATTTGAGATGTTCAGTCTGTAATATTTCTAGATTTCAGATGTTCAATCTTTAATATTTCTAGTTTTAAGATGTTCAGTCTGTAATATTTCTAGATTTGAGATGTTCAGTCTGTAATATTTCTAGATTTGAGATGTTCAGTCTGTAATATTTCTAGATTTCAGATGTTCAATCTTTAATATTTCTAGATTTGAGATGTTCTTTCTGTAATATTTCTAGATTTGAGATATTCACTGGTCTGTGATATTTCTAGATTTGAGATGTTCAGTCTGTAATATTTCTAGATTTGAGATGTTCAGTCTGTAATATTTCTAGATTTGAGATGTTCAGTCTGTAATATTTCTTGATTTGAGATGTTCAGTCTGTAATATTTCTAGATTTGAGATGTTCAGACTGTAATATTTATAGATTTGAGATGTTCAGTCTGTAATATTTCTAGATTTCAGATGTTCAGTCTGTAATATTTCTGGATTTGAAATATTCAGTTTGTAACATTTCTAGATTTGAGATGTTCAGACTGTAATATTTCTAGATTTGAGATGTTCAGTCTGTAATATTTCTAGATTTGAGATGTTCAGTCTGTAATATTTCTAGATTTGGATGTTCAGTCTGTAATATTTCTAGATTTGAGATGTTCAGTCTGTAATATTTCTGGATTTCAAATGATCAGTTTGTAACATTTCTAGATTTGAGATGTTCAGTCTGTGATATTTCTAGATTTGAGAAGTTCAGACTGTAATATTTCGAGATTTGAGATTTTCAGTCTGTAATATTTCTAGTTTTGAGATGTTCAATCTGTAATATTTCTAGATTTCAGATGTTCGGTCTGTAATATTTCTGGATTTGAAATGTTCAGTTTGTAACATTTCTAGATTTGAGATGTTCAGTCTGTGATATTTCTAGATTTGAGAAGTTCAGACTGTAATATTTCTAGATTTCAGATGTTCAGTCTGTAATATTTCTAGATTTGAGATGTTCAGTCTGTAATATTTCTAGATTTGAGATGTTCAGTCTGTAATATTTCTAGATTTGAGATGTTCAGTCTGTAATATTTCTAGATTTGAGATGTTCAGTCTGTAATATTTCTAGATTTGAGATGTTCAGTCTGTAATATTTCTAGATTTGAGATGTTCAGTCTGTAATATTTCTAGATTTGAGATGTTCAGTCTGTAATATTTCTAGATTTGAGATGTTCAGTCTGTAATATTTCTAGATTTGAGATGTTCAGTCTGTAATATTTCTAGATTTGAGATGTTCAGTCTGTAATATTTCTAGATTTGAGATGTTCAGTCTGTAATATTTCTAGATTTGAGATGTTCAGTCTGTAATATTTCTAGATTTGAGATGTTCAGTCTGTAATATTTCTAGATTTGAGATGTTCAGTCTGTAATATTTCTAGATTTGAGATGTTCAGTCTGTAATATTTCTAGATTTGAGAGGTTCAGTCTGTAATATTTCTAGTTTTGAGATGTTCAGTCTGTAATATTTCTAGATTTGGATGTTCAGTCTGTAATATTTCTAGATTTGAGATGTTCAGTCTGTAATATTTCTGGATTTCAAATGTTCAGTTTGTAATATTTCTAGATTTGAGATGTTCAGTCTGTGATATTTCTAGATTTGAGAAGTTCAGACTGTAATATTTCGAGATTTGAGATGTTCAGACTTTAATATTACTAGATTTGAGATGTTCAGTCTGTAATATTTCTAGATTTGAGATTTTCAGTCTGTAATATTTCTAGTTTTGAGATGTTCAATCTGTAATATTTCTAGATTTCAGATGTTCAGTCTGTAATATTTCTGGATTTGAAATGTTCAGTTTGTAACATTTCTAGATTTGAGATGTTCAGTCTGTGATATTTCTAGATTTGAGAAGTTCAGACTGTAATATTTCTAGATTTCAGATGTTCAGTCTGTAATATTTCTGGATTTGAAATGTTCTGTTTGTAACATTTCTAGATTTGTGATGTTCAGTCTGGAATATTTTCTAGATTTGAGATGTTCAGTCTGTAATATTTCTAGATTTGAGATGTTCAGTCTGTAATATTTCTGGATTTAAGATGTTCAGTCTGTAATATTTCTAGATTTGAGATGTTCAGTCTGTAATATTTCTAGATTTGAGATCTTCAGTCTGTAATATTTCTGGATTTAAGATGTTCAGTCTATAATATTTCTAGATTTGAGATGTTCAGTCTGTAATATTTCTAGATTTGAGATGTTCAGACTGTAACATTTCTAGATTGGAGATGTTCAGACTGTAATATTTCTAGATTTGAGAGGTTCAGTCTGTAATATTTCTAGTTTTGAGATGTTCAGTCTGTAATATTTCTAGATTTGGATCTTCAGTCTGTAATATTTCTAGATTTGAGATGTTCAGTCTGTAATATTTATGGATTTGAATTGTTCAGTTTGTAACATTTCTAGATTTGAGATGTTCAGTCTGTAATATTTCTAGATTTGGATGTTCAGTCTGTAATATTTCTAGATTTCAGATGTTCAGTCTGTAATATTTCTGGATTTCAAATGTTCAGTTTGTACCATTTCTAGATTTGAGATGTTCAGTCTGTGATATTTCTAGATTTGAGAAGTTCAGACTATAATATTTATAGATTTGAGATGTTCAGTCTGTAATATTTCTAGTTTTGAGATGTTCAATCTTTAATATTTCTAGATTTGAGATGTTCAGACTGTAATATTTATAGATTTGAGATGTTCAGTCTGTAATATTTCTAGTTTTGAGATGTTCAATCTTTAATATTTCTAGATTTGAGATGTTCAGTCTGTAATATTTCTAGATTTGAGATGTTCAGACTGTATTATTTCTATTTTTGAGATGTTCAATGTTTAATATTTCTAGATTTGAGATGTTCTTTCTGTAATATTTCTATATATGAGTTATTCACTGGTCTGTGATATTTCTAGATATGATATCTTCAGTGTGTAATATTTCTAGATTTGAGATGTTCAGTCTGTAATATTTCTAGATTTGAGATGTTCAGTCTGTAATATTTCTGGATTTGAGATGTTCAGTCTGTAATATTTCTAGATTTGAGATGTTCAGTCTGTAATATTTCTAGATTTGAGATGTTCAGTCTGTAATATTTCTAGATTTGAGAAGTTCAGTCTGTAATATTTCTAGATTTGAGATGTTCAGTCTGTAATATTTCTAGATTTGAGATGTTCAGACTGTAATATTTCTAGATTTGAGATGTTCAGTCTGTAATATTTCTAGATTTGAGATGTTCAGTCTGTAATATTTCTAGATTTGAGATGTTCAGTCTGTAATATTTCTAGATTTGAGATGTTCAGTCTGTAATATTTCTAGATTTGAGATGTTCAGTCTGTAATATTTCTAGATTTGAGATGTTCAGTCTGTAATATTTCTAGATTTGAGATGTTCAGTCTGTAATATTTCTAGATTTGAGATGTTCAGTCTGTAATATTTCTAGATTTGAGATGTTCAGTCTGTAATATTTCTAGATTTGAGATGTTCAGTCTGTAATATTTCTATATATGAGTTATTCACTGGTCTGTGATATTTCTAGATATGATATCTTCAGTGTGTAATATTTCAAGATTTGAGTTGTTCAGTCTATAATATTTCTACATTTGAGTTGTTTGGTCTGTGATATTTCTAGATTTCAGATGTTCAGTCTGTAAAATTTCTGGATTTGAGATGTTCAGTCTGTATTATTTCTAGTTTTGAGATGTTCAGTCTGTAATATTTCTAGATTTGAGACGTTCAGTCTGTAATATTTCTAGATTTAAGATGTTCAGTCTGTAATATTTCTAGATTTGAGACGTTCAGCCTGTAATATTTCTAGATTTGAGATGTTCAGTCTGTAATATTTTTAGATTTCAGATGTTCAATCTTTAATATTTCTAGATTAGAGATGTTCTTTCTGTAATATTTCTATATTTGATTTATTCACTGGTCTGTGATATTTCTAGATTTGAGATCTTCAGCCTGTAATATTTCTAGATTTGAGATGTTCAGACTGTTATATTTATAGATTTGAGATGTTCAGTCTGTAATATTTCTAGATTTGAGATGTTCAGTCTGTAATATTTCTAGATTTGAGATGTTCAGTCTGTAATATTTCTAGATTTGAGATGTTCAGTCTGTAATATTTCTAGATTTCAGATGTTCAGTCTGTAATATTTCTAGATTTGGATGTTCAGTCTGTAATATTTCTAGATTTGAGATGTTCAGTCTGTAATATTTCTAGATTTGAGATGTTCAGTCTGTAATATTTCTAGATTTGAGATGTTCAGTCTGTAATATTTCTAGATTTGAGATGTTCAGTCTGTAATATTTCTAGATTTGGATGTTCAGTCTGTAATATTTCTAGATTTGAGATGTTCAGTCTGTAATATTTCTGGATTTGAAATGTTCAGTTTGTAACATTTCTAGATTTGAGATGTTCAGTCTGTAATATTTCTAGATTTGAGAAGTTCAGACTGTAATATTTCTAGATTTGAGATGTTCAGACTGTAATATTTCTAGATTTGAGATGTTCAGTCTGTAATATTTCTAGATTTGAGATGTTCAGTCTGTAATATTTCTAGTTTTGAGATGTTCAGTCTGTAATATTTCTAGATTTCAGATGTTCAGTCTGTAATATTTCTGGATTTGAAATGTTCAGTTTGTAACATTTCTAGATTTGAGATGTTCAGTCTGTGATATTTCTAGATTTGAGAAGTTCAGACTGTAATATTTCTAGATTTCAGATGTTCAGTCTGTAATATTTCTGGATTTGAATGTTCAGTCTGTAACATTTCTAGATTTGAGATGTTCAGTCTGTAATATTTCTAGATTTGAGATGTTCAGTCTGTAATATTTCTAGATTTGAGATGTTCAGTCTGTAATATTTCTAGATTTGAGATGTTCAGTCTGTAATATTTCTAGATTTGAGATGTTCAGTCTGTAATATTTCTAGATTTGAGATGTTCAGTCTGTAATATTTCTAGATTTGAGATGTTCAGTCTGTAATATTTCTAGATTTGAGATGTTCAGTCTGTAATATTTCTAGATTTGAGATGTTCAGACTGTAATATTTCTAGATTTGAGATGTTCAGACTGTAATATTTCTAGATTTGAGATGTTCAGTCTGTAATATTTCTAGATTTGAGATGTTCAGTCTGTAATATTTCTAGATTTGAGATGTTCAGTCTGTAATATTTCTAGATTTGAGATGTTCAGTCTGTAATATTTCTAGATTTGAGATGTTCAGTCTGTAATATTTCTGGATTTGAGATGTTCAGTCTGTAATATTTCTAGATTTGAGATGTTCAGACTGTAATATTTCTAGATTTGAGATGTTCAGTCTGTAATATTTCTAGATTTGAGATGTTCAGTCTGTAATATTTCTAGATTTGGATGTTCAGTCTGTAATATTTCTAGATTTGAGATGTTCAGTCTGTAATATTTCTGGATTTCAAATGATCAGTTTGTAACATTTCTAGATTTGAGATGTTCAGTCTGTGATATTTCTAGATTTGAGAAGTTCAGACTGTAATATTTCGAGATTTGAGATTTTCAGTGTGTAATATTTCTAGTTTTGAGATGTTCAATCTGTAATATTTCTAGATTTCAGATGTTCGGTCTGTAATATTTCTGGATTTGAGATGTTCAGTCTGTAATATTTATGGATTTGAAATGTTCAGTCTGTGATATTTCTAGATTTGAGAAGTTCAGACTGTAATATTTTGAGATTTGAGATGTGCAGACTTTAATATTTCTAGATTTGAGATGTTCAGACTGTAATATTTATAGATTTGAGATGTTCAGTCTGTAATATTTCTATATTTGATTTATTCACTGGTCTGTGATAGTTCTAGATTTGAGATCTTCAGCTTGTAATATTTCTAGATTTGAGATGTTCAGACTGTTAAATTTATAGATTTGAGATGCTCAGTCTGTAATATTTCTGGATTTAAGATGTTCAGTATGTAATATTTCTTGATTTGAGATGTTCAGTCTGTAATATTTCTAGATTTGAGATGTTCAGACTGTAATATTTATAGATTTGAGATGTTCAGTCTGTAATATTTCTAGATTTCAGATGTTCAGTCTGTAATATTTCTAGATTTGAGAAGTTCAGACTGTAATATTTCGAGATTTGAGATGTTCAGACTTTAATATTACTAGATTTGAGATGTTCAGTCTTTAATATTTCTAGATTTGAGATGTTCAGTCTGTAATATTTCTAGTTTTGAGATGTTCAGTCTGTAATATTTCTAGATTTGGATGTTCAGTCTGTAATATTTCTAGATTTCAGATGTTCAGTCTGTAATATTTCTGGATTTGAAATGTTCAGTTTGTAACATTTCTAGATTTGAGATGTTCAGTCTGTGATATTTCTAGATTTGAGAAGTTCAGTCTGTAATATTTCTAGTTTTGAGATGTTCAGTCTGTAATATTTCTAGATTTGAGATGTTCAGTCTGTAATATTTCTAGATTTGAGATGTTCAGTCTGTAATATTTCTAGATTTGAGATGTTCAGTCTGTAATATTTCTAGATTTGAGATGTTCAGTCTGTAATATTTCTAGATTTGAGATGTTCAGTCTGTAATATTTCTAGATTTGAGATGTTCAGTCTGTAATATTTCTAGATTTGAGATGTTCAGTCTGTAATATTTCTAGATTTGAGATGTTCAGTCTGTAATATTTCTAGATTTGAGATGTTCAGTCTGTAATATTTCTAGATTTGAGATGTTCAGTCTGTAATATTTCTAGATTTGAGATGTTCAGTCTGTAATATTTCTAGATTTGAGATGTTCAGTCTGTAATATTTCTAGATTTGAGATGTTCAGTCTGTAATATTTCTAGATTTGAGATGTTCAGTCTGTAATATTTCTAGATTTGAGATGTTCAGTCTGTAATATTTCTAGATTTGAGATGTTCAGTCTGTAATATTTCTAGATTTGAGATGTTCAGTCTGTAATATTTCTAGATTTGAGATGTTCAGCCTGTAATATTTCTATTTTTGAGATGTTCAGTCTGTAATATTTCTAGATTTGAGATGTTTATTTTGTAATATTTCTAGATTTGAGATGTTCTTTCTGTAATATTTCTATATATGAGTTATTCACTGGTCTGTGATATTTCTGGATATGATATCTTCAGTGTTTAATATTTCTAGATTTGAGATGTTCAGACTAATATTTCTAGTTTTGAGATGTTCAGTCTGTAATATTTCTAGATTTGAGATGTTCAGTCTGTAATATTTCTATATTTGATTTATTCACTGGTCTGTGATAGTTCTAGATTTGAGATCTTCAGCTTGTAATATTTCTAGATTTGAGATGTTCAGACTGTTAAATTTATAGATTTGAGATGCTCAGTCTGTAATATTTCTAGATTTCAGATGTTCAGACTGTAATATTTATAGATTTGAGATGTTCAGTCTGTAACATTTCTAGATTTCAGATGTTCAGTCTGTAATATTTCTAGATTTGAGAAGTTCAGACTGTAATATTTCGAGATTTGAGATGTTCAGACTTAATATTACTAGATTTGAGATGTTCAGTCTGTAATATTTCTAGATTTGAGATGTTCAGTCTGTAATATTTCTAGTTTTGAGATGTTCAGTCTGTAATATTTCTAGATTTGGATGTTCAGTCTGTAATATTTCTAGATTTCAGATGTTCAGTCTGTAATATTTCTGGATTTGAAATGTTCAGTTTGTAACATTTCTAGATTTGAGATGTTCAGTCTGTAATATTTCTAGATTTGAGAAGTTCAGTCTGTAATATTTCTAGATTTGAGATGTTCAGTCTGTAATATTTCTAGATTTGAGATGTTCAGTCTGTAATATTTCTAGATTTGAGATGTTCAGTCTGTAATATTTCTAGATTTGAGATGTTCAGTCTGTAATATTTCTGGATTTGAAATGTTCAGTTTGTAACATTTCTAGATTTGAGATGTTCAGTCTGTGATATTTCTAGATTTGAGAAGTTCAGACTGTAATATTTCGAGATTTGAGATGTTCAGACTTTAATATTTCTAGATTTGAGATGTTCAGACTGTAATATTTCTAGATTTGAGATGTTCAGTCTGTAATATTTCTAGATTTGAGATGTTCAGTCTGTAATATTTCTAGATTTGAGATGTTCAGTCTGTAATATTTCTAGATTTGAGATGTTCAGTCTGTAATATTTCTAGATTTGAGATGTTCAGTCTGTAATATTTCTAGATTTGAGATGTTCAGTCTGTAATATTTCTAGATTTGAGATGTTCAGTCTGTAATATTTCTAGATTTGAGATGTTCAGTCTGTAATATTTCTAGATTTGAGATGTTCAGTCTGTAATATTTCTAGATTTGAGATGTTCAGTCTGTAATATTTCTAGATTTGAGATGTTCAGACTGTAATATTTCTAGATTTGAGATGTTCAGTCTGTAATATTTCTAGATTTGAGATGTTCAGTCTGTAATATTTCTAGTTTTGAGATGTTCAGTCTGTAATATTTCTAGATTTGGATCTTCAGTCTGTAATCTTTCTAGATTTCAGATGTTCAGTCTGTAATATTTCTGGATTTCAAATGTTCAGTTTGTAACATTTCTAGATTTGAGATGTTCAGTCTGTGATATTTCTAGATTTGAGAAGTTCAGACTATAATATTTATAGATTTGAGATGTTCAGTCTGTAATATTTCTAGTTTTGAGATGTTCAATCTTTAATATTTCTAGATTTGAGATGTTCAGACTGTAATATTTATAGATTTGAGATGTTCAGTCTGTAATATTTCTAGTTTTGAGATGTTCAATCTTTAATATTTCTAGATTTGAGATGTTCAGTCTGTAATATTTCTAGATTTGAGATGTTCAGACTGTATTATTTCTATTTTTGAGATGTTCAATGTTTAATATTTCTAGATTTGAGATGTTCTTTCTGTAATATTTCTATATATGAGTTATTCACTGGTCTGTGATATTTCTAGATATGATATCTTCAGTGTGTAATATTTCTAGATTTGAGATGTTCAGGTCTCTGATATTTCTAGATTTCAGATGTTCAGCCTGTAATATTTCTGGATTTGAGATGTTCAATCTTTAATATTTCTAGATTTCAGATGTTCAATCTTTAATATTTCTAGATTTGAGATGTTCTTTCTGTAATATTTCTATATATGAGTTATTCACAGGTCTGTGATATTTCTAGATTTGAGATGTTCTTTCTGTAATATTTCTATATATGAGTTATTCATGGTCTGTGATATTTCTAGATTTGAGATGTTCTTTCTGTAATATTTCTATATATGAGATATTCAGGTCTGTGATATTTCTAGATTTGATATCTTCAGTGCTGTAATATTTCTAGATTTGAGATGTTCAGTCTATAATATTTCTAGATTTGAGATGTTTGGTCTGTGATATTTCTAGATTTCAGATGTTCAGTCTGTAATATTTCTGGATTTGAGATGTTCAGTCTGTAATATTTCTAGATTTGAGATGTTCAGTCTGTAATATTTCTAGATTTGAGATGTTCAGTCTGTAATATTTCTAGATTTGAGATGTTCAGTCTGTAATATTTCTAGATTTGAGATGTTCAGTCTGTAATATTTCTAGATTTGAGATGTTCAGTCTGTAATATTTCTAGATTTGAGATGTTCAGTCTGTAATATTTCTAGATTTGAGATGTTTGGTCTGTGATATTTCTAGATTTCAGATGTTCAGTCTGTAACATTTCTGGATTTGAGATGTTCAGTCTGTAATATTTCTAGATTTGAGATGTTCAGTCTGTAATATTTCTAGATTTGAGATGTTCAGTCTGTAATATTTCTAGATTTGAGATGTTCAGTCTGTAATATTTCTAGATTTGAGATGTTCAGTCTGTAATATTTCTAGATTTGAGATGTTCAGTCTGTAATATTTCTAGATTTGAGATGTTCAATCTTTAATATTTCTAGATTTGAGATGTTCTTTCTGTAATATTTCTAGATTTGAGATGTTCAGGTCTGTGATATTTCTAGATTTGAGATCTTCAGCCTGTAATATTTCTAGATTTGAGATGTTCAGACTGTAATATTTCTAGATTTGAGATGTTCAGTCTGTAATATTTCTAGATTTGAGATGTTCAGTCTGTAATATTTCTAGATTTGAGATGTTCAGACTGTAATATTTATAGATTTGAGATGTTCAGTCTGTAATATTTCTAGATTTCAGATGTTCAGTCTGTAATATTTCTGGATTTGAAATGTTCAGTCTGTAACATTTCTAGATTTGAGATGTTCAGACTGTAATATTTCTAGATTTGAGATGTTCAGTCTGTAATATTTCTAGATTTGAGATGTTCAGTCTGTAATATTTCTTGATTTGAGATGTTCAGTCTGTAATATTTCTAGATTTGGATGTTCAGTCTGTAATATTTCTAGATTTGAGATGTTCAGTCTGTAATATTTCTGGATTTGAAATGTTCAGTCTGTAATATTTCTAGATTTGAGATGTTCAGTCTGTAATATTTCTAGATTTGAGATGTTCAGACTGTAATATTTCTAGATTTGAGATTTTCAGTCTGTAATATTTCTAGTTTTGAGATGTTCAATCTGTAATATTTCTAGATTTCAGATGTTCAGTCTGTAATATTTCTGGATTTGAAATGTTCAGTTTGTAACATTTCTAGATTTGAGATGTTCAGTCTGTGATATTTCTAGATTTGAGAAGTTCAGACTGTAATATTTCTAGATTTCAGATGTTCAGTCTGTAATATTTCTGGATTTGAAATGTTCAGTTTGTAACATTTCTAGATTTGTGATGTTCAGTCTGGAATATTTTCTAGATTTGAGATGTTCAGTCTGTAATATTTCTAGATTTGAGATGTTCAGTCTGTAATATTTCTAGATTTGAGATGTTCAGTCTGTAATATTTCTAGATTTGAGATGTTCAGTCTGTAATATTTCTAGATTTGAGATGTTCAGTCTGTAATATTTCTAGATTTGAGATGTTCAGTCTGTAATATTTCTAGATTTGAGATGTTCAGTCTGTAATATTTCTAGATTTGAGATGTTCAGTCTGTAATATTTCTAGATTTGAGATGTTCAGACTGTAATATTTCTAGATTTGAGATGTTCAGTCTGTAATATTTCTAGATTTGAGATGTTCAGTCTGTAATATTTCTAGATTTGAGATGTTCAGTCTGTAATATTTCTAGATTTGAGATGTTCAGTCTGTAATATTTCTAGATTTGAGATGTTCAGTCTGTAATATTTCTAGATTTGAGATGTTCAGTCTGTAATATTTCTAGATTTGAGATGTTCAGTCTGTAATATTTCTAGATTTGAGATGTTCAGTCTGTAATATTTCTAGATTTGAGATGTTCAGTCTGTAATATTTCTAGATTTGAGATGTTCAGTCTGTAATATTTCTAGATTTGAGATGTTCAGTCTGTAATATTTCTAGATTTGAGATGTTCAGACTGTAATATTTCGAGATTTGAGATGTTCAGACTTTAATATTACTAGATTTGAGATGTTCAGTCTGTAATATTTCTAGATTTGAGATGTTCAGTCTGTAATATTTCTAGTTTTGAGATGTTCAGTCTGTAATATTTCTAGATTTCAGATGTTCAGTCTGTAATATTTCTGGATTTGAGATGTTCAGTCTGTAATATTTCTAGATTTGAGATGTTCAGTCTGTGATATTTCTAGATTTGAGAAGTTCAGACTGTAATATTTCTAGATTTCAGATGTTCAGTCTGTAATATTTCTAGATTTGAAATGTTCAGTTTGTAACATTTCTAGATTTGTGATGTTCAGTCTGGAATATTTTCTAGATTTGAGATGTTCAGTCTGTAATATTTCTAGATTTGAGATGTTCAGTCTGTAATATTTCTGGATTTAAGATGTTCAGTCTGTAATATTTCTAGATTTGAGATGTTCAGTCTGTAATATTTCTAGATTTGAGATCTTCAGTCTGTAATATTTCTGATTTGAGATGTTCAGTCTGTAATATTTCTAGATTTGAGATGTTCAGTCTGTAATATTTCTAGATTTGAGATGTTCAGACTGTAATATTTCTAGATTTGAGATGTTCAGTCTGTAATATTTCTAGATTTGAGATGTTCAGTCTGTAATATTTCTAGATTTGAGATGTTCAGTCTGTAATATTTCTAGATTTGAGATGTTCAGTCTGTAATATTTCTAGATTTGAGATGTTCAGTCTGTAATATTTCTAGATTTGAGATGTTCAGTCTGTAATATTTCTAGATTTGAGATGTTCAGTCTGTAATATTTCTAGATTTGAGATGTTCAGTCTGTAATATTTCTAGATTTGAGATGTTCAGTCTGTAATATTTCTGGATTTGAGATGTTCAGTCTGTAATATTTCTAGATTTGAGATGTTCAGTCTGTAATATTTCTAGATTTGAGATGTTCAGTCTGTAATATTTCTAGATTTGAGATGTTCAGTCTGTAATATTTCTAGATTTGAGATGTTCAGTCTGTAATATTTCTAGATTTGAGATGTTCAGACTGTAATATTTCTAGATTTGAGATGTTCAGTCTGTAATATTTCTAGATTTGAGATGTTCAGTCTGTAATATTTCTAGATTTGAGATGTTCAGTCTGTAATATTTCTAGATTTGAGATGTTCAGTCTGTAATATTTCTAGATTTGAGATGTTCAATCTTTAATATTTCTAGATTTGAGATGTTCTTTCTGTAATATTTCTAGATTTGAGAATTTCACTCTGTGATATTTCTAGATTTGAGATGCTTCAGTCTGTAATATTTCTAGATTTGAGATGTTCAGTCTGTAATATTTCTAGATTTGAGATGTTCAGTCTGTAATATTTCTAGATTTGAGATGTTCAGTCTGTAATATTTCTAGATTTGAGATGTTCAGTCTTTAATATTTCTAGATTTGAGATGTTCAGTCTGTAATATTTCTAGATTTGAGATGTTCAGTCTGTAATATTTCTAGATTTGAGATGTTCTTTCTGTAATATTTCTATATATGAGTTATTCACTGGTCTGTGATATTTCTAGATTTGAGATGTTCTTTCTGTAATATTTCTATATATGAGTTATTCACTGGTCTGTGATATTTCTAGATATGATATCTTCAGTGTGTAATATTTCAAGATTTGAGATGTTCAGTCTATAATATTTCTAGATTTGAGATGTTTGGTCTGTGATATTTCTAGATTTCAGATGTTCAGTCTGTAACATTTCTGGATTTGAGATGATCAGTCTGTATTATTTCTAGTTTTGAGATGTTCAGTCTGTAAAATTTCTAGATTTGAGATGTTCAGTCTGTAATATTTCTAGATTTGAGATGTTCAGTCTGTAATATTTCTATATGTGAGTTATTCACTGGTCTGTGATATTTCTAGATATGATATCTTCAGTGTGTAATATTTCAAGATTTGAGTTGTTCAGTCTATAATATTTCTAGATTTGAGTTGTTTGGTCTGTGATATTTCTAGATTTCAGATGTTCAGTCTGTAACATTTCTGGATTTGAGATGTTCAGTCTGTAATATTTCTAGTTTTGAGATGTTCAGTCTGTAATATTTCTAGATTTGAGATGTTCAGTCTGTAATATTTCTAGATTTGAGATGTTCAGTCTGTAATATTTCTAGATTTGAGATGTTCAGTCTGTAATATTTCTAGATTTGAGATGTTCAGTCTGTAATATTTCTAGATTTGAGATGTTCAATCTGTAATATTTCTAGATTTGAGATGTTCATTTTGTAATATTTCTAGATTTGGGTTATTCACTGGTCTGTGATATTTCTAGATTTGAGATGTTCAGTCTGTAATATTTCTAGATTTGAGATGTTCAGACTGTAATATTTCTAGATTTGAGATGTTCAGTCTGTAATATTTCTAGATTTGAGATGTTCAGTCTGTAATATTTCTAGATTTGAGATGTTCAGTCTGTAATATTTCTAGATTTGAGATGTTCAGTCTGTAATATTTCTAGATTTGAGATGTTCAGTCTGTAATATTTCTAGATTTGAGATGTTCAGTCTGTAATATTTCTAGATTTGAGATGTTCAGTCTGTAATATTTCTAGATTTGAGATGTTCAGTCTGTAATATTTCTAGATTTGAGATGTTCAGTCTGTAATATTTCTAGATTTGAGATGTTCAGTCTGTAATATTTCTAGATTTGAGATGTTCAGTCTGTAATATTTCTAGATTTGAGATGTTCAGTCTGTAATATTTCTAGATTTGAGATGTTCAGTCTGTAATATTTCTAGATTTGAGATGTTCAGTCTGTAATATTTCTAGATTTGAGATGTTCAGTCTGTAATATTTCTAGATTTGAGATGTTCAGTCTGTAATATTTCTAGATTTGAGATGTTCAGTCTGTAATATTTCTAGATTTGAGATGTTCAGTCTGTAATATTTCTAGATTTGAGATGTTCAGTCTGTAATATTTCTAGATTTGAGATGTTCAGTCTGTAATATTTCTAGATTTGAGATGTTCAGTCTGTAATATTTCTAGATTTGAGATGTTCAGTCTGTAATATTTCTAGATTTGAGATGTTCAGTCTGTAATATTTCTAGATTTGAGATGTTCAGTCTGTAATATTTCTAGATTTGAGATGTTCAGTCTGTAATATTTCTAGATTTGAGATGTTCAGTCTGTAATATTTCTAGATTTGAGATGTTCAGTCTGTAATATTTCTAGATTTGAGATGTTCAGTCTGTAATATTTCTAGATTTGAGATGTTCAGTCTGTAATATTTCTAGATTTGAGATGTTCAGTCTGTAATATTTCTAGATTTGAGATGTTCAGTCTGTAATATTTCTAGATTTGAGATGTTCAGTCTGTAATATTTCTAGATTTGAGATGTTCAGTCTGTAATATTTCTAGATTTGAGATGTTCAGTCTGTAATATTTCTAGATTTGAGATGTTCAGTCTGTAATATTTCTAGATTTGAGATGTTCAGACTGTAATATTTCTAGATTTCAGATGTTCAGTCTGTAATATTTCTGGATTTGAAATGTTCAGTTTGTAACATTTCTAGATTTGAGATGTTCAGTCTGTAATATTTCTAGATTTGAGATGTTCAGTCTGTAATATTTCTAGATTTGAGATGTTCAGTCTGTAATATTTCTAGATTTGAGATGTTCAGTCTGTAATATTTCTAGTTTTGAGATGTTCAGTCTGTAATATTTCTAGATTTGAGATGTTCAGTCTGTAATATTTCTGGATTTGAGATGTTCAGTCTGTAACATTTCTAGATTTGAGATGTTCAGTCTGTGATATTTCTAGATTTGAGATGTTCAGACTGTAATATTTCTAGATTTGAGATGTTCAGACTGTAATATTTCTAGATTTGAGATGTTCAGTCTGTAATATTTCTAGATTTGAGATGTTCAGTCTGTAATATTTCTAGATTTGAGATGTTCAGTCTGTAATATTTCTAGATTTGAGATGTTCAGTCTGTAATATTTCTAGATTTGAGATGTTCAGTCTGTAATATTTCTAGATTTGAGATGTTCAGTCTGTAATATTTCTAGATTTGAGATGTTCAGTCTGTAATATTTCTAGATTTGAGATGTTCAGTCTGTAATATTTCTAGATTTGAGATCTTCAGTCTGTAATATTTCTAGATTTGAGATGTTCAGTCTGTAATATTTCTAGATTTGAGATGTTCAGACTGTAATATTTCTAGATTTGAGATGTTCAGACTGTAATATTTCTAGATTTGAGATGTTCAGTCTGTAATATTTCTAGATTTGAGATGTTCAGTCTGTAATATTTCTAGTTTTGAGATGTTCAGTCTGTAATATTTCTAGATTTGGATGTTCAGTCTGTAATATTTCTAGATTTGAGATGTTCAGTCTGTAATATTTATGGATTTGAAATGTTCAGTTTGTAACATTTCTAGATTTGAGATGTTCAGTCTGTGATATTTCTAGATTTGAGAAGTTCAGACTGTAATATTTCTAGATTTGAGATGTTCAGACTGTAATATTTCTAGATTTGAGATGTTCAGTCTGTAATATTTCTAGATTTGAGATGTTCAGTCTGTAATATTTCTAGATTTGAGATGTTCAGTCTGTAATATTTCTAGATTTGAGATGTTCAGTCTGTAATATTTCTAGATTTGAGATGTTCAGTCTGTAATATTTCTAGATTTGAGATGTTCAGTCTGTAATATTTCTAGATTTGAGATGTTCAGTCTGTAATATTTCTAGATTTGAGATGTTTTGGTCTGTGATATTTCTAGATTGAGATGTTCAGTCTGTAATATTTCTGGATTTGAGATGTTCAGTCTTTAATATTTCTAGATTTGAGATGTTCAGTCTGTAATATTTCTAGATTTGAGATGTTCAGTCTGTAATATTTCTAGATTTGAGATGTTCAGTCTGTAATATTTCTAGATTTGAGATGTTCAGTCTGTAATATTTCTAGATTTGAGATGTTCAGTCTGTAATATTTCTAGATTTGAGATGTTCAGTCTGTAATATTTCTAGATTTGAGATGTTCAGTCTGTAATATTTCTAGATTTGAGATGTTCAGTCTGTAATATTTCTAGATTTGAGATGTTCAGTCTGTAATATTTCTAGATTTGAGATGTTCAGTCTGTAATATTTCTAGATTTGAGATGTTCAGTCTGTAATATTTCTAGATTTGAGATGTTCAGTCTGTAATATTTCTAGATTTGAGATGTTCAGTCTGTAATATTTCTAGATTTGAGATGTTCAGTCTGTAATATTTCTAGATTTGAGATGTTCAGACTGTAATATTTCTAGATTTGAGATGTTCAGTCTGTAATATTTCTAGATTTGAGATGTTCAGTCTGTAATATTTCTAGATTTGAGATGTTCAGTCTGTAATATTTCTAGATTTGAGATGTTCAGTCTGTAATATTTCTAGATTTGAGATGTTCAGTCTGTAATATTTCTAGATTTGAGATGTTCAGTCTGTAATATTTCTAGATTTGAGATGTTCAGTCTGTAATATTTCTAGATTTGGATGTTCAGTCTGTAATATTTCTAGATTTCAGATGTTCAGTCTGTAATATTTCTGGATTTGAAATGTTCAGTTTGTAACATTTCTAGATTTGAGATGTTCAGTCTGTGATATTTCTAGATTTGAGAAGTTCAGACTGTAATATTTCTAGATTTGAGATGTTCAGTCTGTAATATTTCTAGATTTGAGATGTTCAGTTTGTAATATTTCTAGATTTGAGATGTTCAGTCTGTAATATTTCTAGATTTGAGATGTTCAGTCTGTAATATTTCTAGATTTGAGATGTTCAGTCTGTAATATTTCTAGATTTGAGATGTTCAGTCTGTAATATTTCTAGTTTTGAGATGTTCAGTCTGTAATATTTCTAGATTTGAGATGTTCAGTCTGTAATATTTCTAGATTTGAGATGTTCAGTCTGTAATATTTCTAGATTTGAGATGTTCAGTCTGTAATATTTCTAGATTTGAGATGTTCAGTCTGTAATATTTCTAGATTTGAGATGTTCAGACTGTAATATTTCTAGATTTGAGATGTTCAGACTGTAATATTTCTAGATTTGAGATGTTCAGTCTGTAATATTTCTGGATTTGAGATGTTCAGTCTGTAATATTTCTAGATTTGAGATGTTCAGTCTGTAATATTTCTAGATTTGAGATGTTCAGTCTGTAATATTTCTAGATTTGAGATGTTCAGTCTGTAATATTTCTAGATTTGAGATGTTCAGTCTGTAATATTTCTAGATTTGAGATGTTCAGTCTGTAATATTTCTAGATTTGAGATGTTCAGTCTGTAATATTTCTAGATTTGAGATGTTCAGTCTGTAATATTTCTAGATTTGAGATGTTCAGTCTGTAATATTTCTAGATTTGAGATGTTCAGTCTGTAATATTTCTAGATTTGAGATGTTCAGTCTGTAACATTTCTAGATTTGAGATGTTCAGTCTGTAATATTTCTAGATTTGAGAAGTTCAGACTGTAATATTTTGAGATTTGAGATGTTCAGACTTTAATATTTCTAGATTTGAGATGTTCAGACTGTAATATTTATAGATTTGAGATGATCAGACTGTATTATTTCTATATATGAGTTATTCACTGGTCTGTGATATTTCTAGATATGATATCTTCAGTGTGTAATATTTCTAGTTTTGAGATGTTTGGTCTCTGATATTTCTAGATTTCAGATGTTCAGCCTGTAATATTTCTAGATTTGAGATGTTCAGTCTGTAATATTTTTAGATTTCAGATGTTTGGTCTGTGATATTTCTAGATTCAGATGTTCAGTCTGTAACATTTCTGGATTTGAGATGTTCAGTCTGTATTATTTCTAGTTTTGAGATGTTCAGTCTGTAATATTTCTAGATTTGAGATGTTCAGCCTGTAATATTTCTATTTTTGAGATGTTCAGTCTGTAATATTTCTAGATTTGAGATGTTTATTTTGTAATATTTCTAGATTTGAGATGTTCTTTCTGTAATATTTCTAGATTTGAGATGTTCAGTCTGTAATATTTCTAGATTTGAGATGTTCAGTCTGTAATATTTCTAGATTTGAGATGTTCAGTCTGTAATATTTCTAGATTTGAGATGTTCAGTCTGTAATATTTCTAGATTTGAGATGTTCAGTCTGTAATATTTCTAGATTTGAGATGTTCAGTCTGTAATATTTCTAGATTTGAGATGTTCAGTCTGTAATATTTCTAGATTTGAGATGTTCAGTCTGTAATATTTCTAGATTTGAGATGTTCAGTCTGTAATATTTCTAGATTTGAGATGTTCAGTCTGTAATATTTCTAGATTTGAGATGTTCAGTCTGTAATATTTCTAGATTTGAGATGTTCAGTCTGTAATATTTCTAGATTTGAGATGTTCAGTCTGTAATATTTCTAGATTTGAGATGTTCAGTCTGTAATATTTCTAGATTTGAGATGTTCAGTCTGTAATATTTCTAGATTTGAGATGTTCAGTCTGTAATATTTCTAGATTTGAGATGTTCAGTCTGTAATATTTCTAGATTTGAGATGTTCAGTCTGTAATATTTCTAGATTTGAGATGTTCAGTCTGTAATATTTCTAGATTTGAGATGTTCAGTCTGTAATATTTCTAGATTTGAGATGTTCAGTCTGTAATATTTCTAGATTTGAGATGTTCAGTCTGTAATATTTCTAGATTTGAGATGTTCAGTCTGTAATATTTCTAGATTTGAGATGTTCAGTCTGTAATATTTCTAGATTTGAGATGTTCAGTCTGTAATATTTCTAGATTTGAGATGTTCAGTCTGTAATATTTCTAGATTTGAGATGTTCAGTCTGTAATATTTCTAGATTTGAGATGTTCAGTCTGTAATATTTCTGATTTGAGATGTTCAGTCTGTAATATTTCTAGATTTGAGATGTTCAGTCTGTAATATTTCTAGATTTGAGATGTTCAGTCTGTAATATTTCTAGATTTGAGATGTTCAGTCTGTAATATTTCTAGATTTGAGATGTTCAGTCTGTAATATTTCTAGATTTGAGATGTTCAGTCTGTAATATTTCTAGATTTGAGATGTTCAGTCTGTAATATTTCTAGATTTGAGATGTTCAGTCTGTAATATTTCTAGATTTGAGATGTTCAGTCTGTAATATTTCTAGATTTGAGATGTTCAGTCTGTAATATTTCTAGATTTGAGATGTTCAGTCTGTAATATTTCTAGATTTGAGATGTTCAGTCTGTAATATTTCTAGATTTGAGATGTTCAGTCTGTAATATTTCTAGATTTGAGATGTTCAGTCTGTAATATTTCTAGATTTGAGATGTTCAGTCTGTAATATTTCTAGATTTGAGATGTTCAGACTGTAATATTTCTAGATTTGAGATGTTCAGTCTGTAATATTTCTAGATTTGAGATGTTCAGTCTGTAATATTTCTAGATTTGAGATGTTCAGTCTGTAATATTTCTAGATTTGAGATGTTCAGTCTGTAATATTTCTAGATTTGAGATGTTCAGTCTGTAATATTTCTAGATTTGAGATGTTCAGTCTGTAATATTTCTAGATTTGAGATGTTCAGTCTGTAATATTTCTAGATTTGAGATGTTCAGTCTGTAATATTTCTAGATTTGAGATGTTCAGTCTGTAATATTTCTAGATTTGAGATGTTCAGTCTGTAATATTTCTAGATTTGAGATGTTCAGTCTGTAATATTTCTAGATTTGAGATGTTCAGTCTGTAATATTTCTAGATTTGAGATGTTCAGTCTGTAATATTTCTAGATTTGAGATGTTCAGTCTGTAATATTTCTAGATTTGAGATGTTCAGTCTGTAATATTTCTAGATTTGAGATGTTCAGTCTGTAATATTTCTAGATTTGAGATGTTCAGTCTGTAATATTTCTAGATTTGAGATGTTCAGTCTGTAATATTTCTAGATTTGAGATGTTCAGTCTGTAATATTTCTAGATTTGAGATGTTCAGTCTGTAATATTTCTAGATTTGAGATGTTCAGTCTGTAATATTTCTAGATTTGAGATGTTCAGTCTGTAATATTTCTAGATTTGAGATGTTCAGTCTGTAATATTTCTAGATTTGAGATGTTCAGTCTGTAATATTTCTAGATTTGAGATGTTCAGTCTGTAATATTTCTAGATTTGAGATGTTCAGTCTGTAATATTTCTAGATTTGAGATGTTCAGTCTGTAATATTTCTAGATTTGAGATGTTCAGTCTGTAATATTTCTAGATTTGAGATGTTCAGTCTGTAATATTTCTAGATTTGAGATGTTCAGTCTGTAATATTTCTAGATTTCAGATGTTCAGTCTGTAATATTTCTAGATTTGAGATGTTCAGTCTGTAATATTTCTAGATTTGAGATGTTCAGTCTGTGATATTTCTAGATTTGAGATGTTCAGTCTGTAATATTTCTAGATTTGAGATGTTCAGTCTGTAATATTTCTAGATTTGAGATGTTCAGTCTGTAATATTTCTAGATTTGAGATGTTCAGTCTGTAATATTTCTAGATTTGAGATGTTCAGTCTGTAATATTTCTAGATTTGAGATGTTCAGTCTGTAATATTTCTAGATTTGAGATGTTCAGTCTGTAATATTTCTAGATTTGAGATGTTCAGTCTGTAATATTTCTAGATTTGAGATGTTCAGTCTGTAATATTTCTAGATTTGAGATGTTCAGTCTGTAATATTTCTAGATTTGAGATGTTCAGTCTGTAATATTTCTAGATTTGAGATGTTCAGTCTGTAATATTTCTAGATTTGAGATGTTCAGTCTGTAATATTTCTAGATTTGAGATGTTCAGTCTGTAATATTTCTAGATTTGAGATGTTCAGACTGTAATATTTCTAGATTTGAGATGTTCAGTCTGTAATATTTCTAGATTTGAGATGTTCAGTCTGTAATATTTCTAGATTTGAGATGTTCAGTCTGTAATATTTCTAGATTTGAGATGTTCAGTCTGTAATATTTCTAGATTTGAGATGTTCAGACTGTAATATTTCTAGATTTGAGATGTTCAGTCTGTAATATTTCTAGATTTGAGATGTTCAGTCTGTAATATTTCTAGATTTGAGATGTTCAGTCTGTAATATTTCTAGATTTGAGATGTTCAGTCTGTAATATTTCTAGATTTGAGATGTTCAGTCTGTAATATTTCTAGATTTGAGATGTTCAGTCTGTAATATTTCTAGATTTGAGATGTTCAGTCTGTAATATTTCTAGATTTGAGATGTTCAGACTGTAATATTTCTAGATTTGAGATGTTCAGTCTGTAATATTTCTAGATTTGAGATGTTCAGTCTGTAATATTTCTAGATTTGAGATGTTCAGTCTGTAATATTTCTAGATTTGAGATGTTCAGTCTGTAATATTTCTAGATTTGAGATGTTCAGTCTGTAATATTTCTAGATTTGAGATGTTCAGTCTGTAATATTTCTAGATTTGAGATGTTCAGTCTGTAATATTTCTAGATTTGAGATGTTCAGACTGTAATATTTCTAGATTTCAGATGTTCAGTCTGTAATATTTCTGGATTTGAAATGTTCAGTTTGTAACATTTCTAGATTTGAGATGTTCAGTCTGTAATATTTCTAGATTTGAGATGTTCAGTCTGTAATATTTCTAGATTTGAGATGTTCAGTCTGTAATATTTCTAGATTTGAGATGTTCAGTCTGTAATATTTCTAGATTTGAGATGTTCAGACTGTAATATTTCTAGATTTGAGATGTTCAGTCTGTAATATTTCTAGATTTGAGATGTTCAATCTTTAATATTTCTGGATTTGAGATGTTCAGTCTGTAATATTTCTAGATTTGAGATGTTCAGTCTGTAATATTTCTAGATTTGAGATGTTCAGTCTGTAATATTTCTAGATTTGAGATGTTCAGTCTGTAATATTTCTAGATTTGAGATGTTCAGACTGTAATATTTCTAGATTTGAGATGTTCAGTCTGTAATATTTCTAGATTTGAGATGTTCAGTCTGTAACATTTCTAGATTTGTGATGTTCAGTCTGGAATATTTTCTAGATTTGAGATGTTCAGTCTGTAATATTTCTAGATTTGAGATGTTCAGTCTGTAATATTTCTGGATTTAAGATGTTCAGTCTGTAATATTTCTAGATTTGAGATGTTCAGTCTGTAATATTTCTAGATTTGAGATGTTCAGATTGTAATATTTCTAGATTTGAGATGTTCAATCTGTAATATTTCTAGATTTGAGAGGTTCAGTCTGTAATATTTCTAGTTTTGAGATGTTCAGTCTGTAATATTTCTAGATTTGGATCTTCAGTCTGTAATATTTCTAGATTTGAGATGTTCAGACTGTATTATTTCTATTTTTGAGATGTTCAATGTTTAATATTTCTAGATTTGAGATGTTCTTTCTGTAATATTTCTATATATGAGTTATTCACTGGTCTGTGATATTTCTAGATATGATATCTTCAGTGTGTAATATTTCTAGTTTTGAGATGTTTGGTCTGTAATATTTTTAGATTTCAGATGTTTGGTCTGTGATATTTCTAGATTCAGATGTTCAGTCTGTAACATTTCTGGATTTAAGATGTTCAGTCTGTAATATTTCTAGATTTGAGATGTTCAGTCTGTAATATTTCTAGATTTGAGATGTTCATTCTGTAATATTTCTAGATTTGAGATGTTCAGTCTGTGATATTTCTAGATTTGAGATGTTCAGTCTGTAATATTTCTAGATTTGAGATGTTCAGACTGTAATATTTCTAGATTTGAGATGTTCAGTCTGTAATATTTCTAGATTTGAGATGTTCAGTCTGTAATATTTCTAGATTTGAGATGTTCAATCTTTAATATTTCTAGATTTGAGATGTTCATTCTGTAATATTTCTAGATTTGAGATGTTCAGTCTGTGATATTTCTAGATTTGAGATCTTCAGCTTGTAATATTTCTAGATTTGAGATGTTCAGACTGTTATATTTATAGATTTGAGATGTTCAGTCTGTAATATTTCTAGATTTGAGATGTTCAGTCTGTAATATTTCTAGATTTGAGATCTTCAGTCTGTAATATTTCTGGATTTAAGATGTTCAGTCTGTAATATTTCTTGATTTGAGATGTTCAGTCTGTAATATTTCTAGATTTGAGATGTTCAGACTGTAATATTTATAGATTTGAGATGTTCAGACTTTAATATTTCTAGATTTGAGATGTTCAGTCTGTAATATTTCTAGTTTTGAGATGTTCAGTCTGTAATATTTCTAGATTTGAGATGTTTATTTTGTAATATTTCAAGATTTGAGATGTTCAGTCTATAATATTTCTAGATTTGAGATGTTTGGTCTGTGATATTTCTAGATTTGAGATGTTCAATCTTTAATATTTCTAGATTTGAGATGTTCTTTCTGTAATATTTCTATATATGAGTTATTCACTGGTCTGTGATATTTCTAGATATGATATCTTCAGTGTGTAATATTTCTAGATTTGAGAGGTTCAGACTAATATTTCTAGTTTTGAGATGTTCAGTCTGTAATATTTCTAGATTTGAGATGTTCAGTCTGTAATATTTCTATATTTGATTTATTCACTGGTCTGTGATAGTTCTAGATTTGAGATCTTCAGCTTGTAATATTTCTAGATTTGAGATGTTCAGACTGTTATATTTATAGATTTGAGATGTTCAGTCTGTAATATTTCTGGATTTAAGATGTTCAGTCTGTAATATTTCTTGATTTGAGATGTTCAGTCTGTAATATTTCTAGATTTGAGATGTTCAGACTGTAATATTTATAGATTTGAGATGTTCAGTCTGTAATATTTCTAGATTTCAGATGTTCAGTCTGTAATATTTCTAGATTTGAGAAGTTCAGACTGTAATATTTTGAGATTTGAGATGTTCAGACTTTAATATTACTAGATTTGAGATGTTCAGTCTGTAATATTTCTAGATTTGAGATGTTCAGTCTGTAATATTTCTAGTTTTGAGATGTTCAGTCTGTAATATTTCTAGATTTGGATGTTCAGTCTGTAATATTTCTAGATTTCAGATGTTCAGTCTGTAATATTTCTGGATTTGAAATGTTCAGTTTGTAACATTTCTAGATTTGAGATGTTCAGTCTGTGATATTTCTAGATTTGAGAAGTTCAGACTGTAATATTTCTAGATTTCAGATGTTCAGTCTGTAATATTTCTAGATTTGAGATGTTCAGTCTGTAATATTTCTAGATTTGAGATGTTCAGTCTGTAATATTTCTAGATTTGAGATGTTCAGTCTGTAATATTTCTAGATTTCAGATGTTCAGTCTGTAATATTTCTGGATTTGAAATGTTCAGTTTGTAATATTTCTAGATTTGAGATGTTCAGTCTGTAATATTTCTAGATTTGAGATGTTCAGTCTGGAATATTTCTAGATTTGAGATGTTCAGTCTGTAATATTTCTAGATTTGAGAAGTTCAGACTGTAATATTTCTAGATTTCAGATGTTCAGTCTGTAATATTTCTGGATTTGAGATGTTCAGTCTGTAATATTTCTAGATTTGAGATGTTCAGTCTGTAATATTTCTAGATTTGAGATGTTCAGTCTGTAATATTTCTAGATTTGAGATGTTCAGTCTGTAATATTTCTAGATTTGAGATGTTCAGTCTGTAATATTTCTAGATTTGAGATGTTCAGTCTGTAATATTTCTAGATTTGAGATGTTCAGTCTGTAATATTTCTAGATTTGAGATGTTCAGTCTGTAATATTTCTAGATTTGAGATGTTCAGTCTGTAATATTTCTAGATTTGAGATGTTCAGACTGTAATATTTCTAGATTTGAGATGTTCAGTCTGTAATATTTCTAGATTTGAGATGTTCAGTCTGTAATATTTCTAGTTTTGAGATGTTCAGTCTGTAATATTTCTAGATTTGGATGTTCAGTCTGTAATATTTCTAGATTTGAGATGTTCAGTCTGTAATATTTCTGGATTTGAAATGTTCAGTCTGTAACATTTCTAGATTTGAGATGTTCAGTCTGTGATATTTCTAGATTTGAGAAGTTCAGACTGTAATATTTCTAGATTTGAGATGTTCAGACTTTAATATTTCTAGATTTGAGATGTTCAGTCTGTAATATTTCTAGATTTGAGATGTTCAGTCTGTAATATTTCTAGATTTGGATGTTCAGTCTGTAATATTTCTAGATTTCAGATGTTCAGTCTGTAATATTTCTAGATTTGAAATGTTCAGTTTGTAACATTTCTAGATTTGAGATGTTCAGTCTGTGATATTTCTAGATTTGAGAAGTTCAGACTGTAATATTTCTAGATTTGAGATGTTCAGTCTGTAATATTTCTAGATTTGAGATGTTCAATCTTTAATATTTCTAGATTTGAGATGTTCAGTCTGTAATATTTCTAGATTTGAGATGTTCAGTCTGTAATATTTCTAGTTTTGAGATGTTCAATCTTTAATATTTCTAGATTTGAGATGTTCAGTCTGTAATATTTCTAGATTTGAGATGTTCAGACTGTATTATTTCTATTTTTGAGATGTTCAATGTTTAATATTTCTAGATTTGAGATGTTCTTTCTGTAATATTTCTATATATGAGTTATTCACTGGTCTGTGATATTTCTAGATATGATATCTTCAGTGTGTAATATTTCTAGTTTTGAGATGTTCAGTCTGTATTATTTCTAGTTTTGAGATGTTCAGTCTAATATTTCTAGATTTGAGATGTTTATTTTGTAATATTTCTAGATTTGAGATGTTCTTTCTGTAATATTTCTATATATGAGTTATTCACTGGTCTGTGATATTTCTAGATATGATATCTTCAGTGTTTAATATTTCTAGATTTGAGATGTTCAGACTAATATTTCTAGTTTTGAGATGTTCAGTCTGTAATATTTCTAGATTTGAGATGTTCAGTCTGTAATATTTTTAGATTTCAGATGTTCAATCTTTAATATTTCTAGATTTGAGATGTTCTTTCTGTAATATTTCTATATTTGATTTATTCACTGGTCTGTGATAGTTCTAGATTTGAGATCTTCAGCTTGTAATATTTCTAGATTTGAGATGTTCAGACTGTTATATTTATAGATTTGAGATGTTCAGTCTGTAATATTTCTAGATTTGAGATGTTCAGTCTGTAATATTTCTAGATTTGAGATCTTCAGTCTGTAATATTTCTGGATTTAAGATGTTCAGTCTGTAATATTTCTTGATTTGAGATATTCAGTCTGTAATATTTCTGGATTTGAGATGTTCAGACTGTAATATTTCTAGATTTGAGATGTTCAGTCTGTAATATTTCTAGTTTTGAGATGTTCAGTCTGTAATATTTCTAGATTTGGATGTTCAGTCTGTAATATTTCTAGATTTCAGATGTTCAGTCTGTAATATTTCTGGATTTGAAATGTTCAGTTTGTAACATTTCTAGATTTGAGATGTTCAGTCTGTGATATTTCTAGATTTGAGAAGTTCAGACTGTAATATTTCTAGATTTCAGATGTTCAGTCTGTAATATTTCTGGATTTGAAATGTTCAGTTGTAACATTTCTAGATTTGAGATGTTCAGTCTGTAATATTTCTAGATTTGAGATGTTCAGTCTGTAATATTTCTAGATTTGAGATGTTCAGTCTGTAATATTTCTAGATTTGAGATGTTCAGTCTGTAATATTTCTAGATTTGAGATGTTCAGTCTGTAATATTTCTAGATTTGAGATGTTCAGTCTGTAATATTTCTAGATTTGAGATGTTCAGTCTGTAATATTTCTAGATTTGAGATGTTCAGTCTGTAATATTTCTAGATTTGAGATGTTCAGACTGTAATATTTCTAGATTTGAGATGTTCAGACTGTAATATTTCTAGATTTGAGATGTTCAGTCTGTAATATTTCTAGATTTGAGATGTTCAGTCTGTAATATTTCTAGATTTGAGATGTTCAGACTGTAATATTTCTAGATTTGAGATGTTCAGTCTGTAATATTTCTAGATTTGAGATGTTCAGTCTGTAATATTTCTAGATTTGAAATGTTCAGTTTGTAACATTTCTAGATTTGAGATGTTCAGACTGTAATATTTCTAGATTTGAGAAGTTCAGACTGTAATATTTCGAGATTTGAGATGTTCAGACTGTAATATTTCTAGATTTGAGATGTTCAGTCTGTAATATTTCTAGTTTTGAGATGTTCAGTCTGTAATATTTCTAGATTTGAGATGTTCATTTTGTAATATTTCAAGATTTGAGATGTTCAGTCTATAATATTTCTAGATTTGAGATGTTTGGTCTGTGATATTTCTAGATTTGAGATGTTCAATCTTTAATATTTCTAGATTTGAGATGTTCTTTCTGTAATATTTCTATATATGAGTTATTCACTGGTCTGTGATATTTCTAGATATGATATCTTCAGTGTGTAATATTTCTAGATTTGAGATGTTCAGACTAATATTTCTAGTTTTGAGATGTTCAGTCTGTAATATTTCTAGATTTGAGATGTTCAGTCTGTAATATTTTTAGATTTCAGTTGTTCAATCTTTAATATTTCTAGATTTGAGATGTTCTTTCTGTAATATTTCTAGATTTGAGTTATTCACTGGTCTGTGATATTTCTAGATTTGAGATGTTCAGTCTGTAATATTTCTAGATTTGAGATGTTCAGACTGTAATATTTCTAGATTTGAGATGTTCAGTCTGTAATATTTCTAGATTTGAGATGTTCAGTCTGTAATATTTCTAGATTTGAGATCTTCAGTCTGTAATATTTCTAGATTTGAGATGTTCAGACTGTAATATTTCTAGATTTGAGATGTTCAGTCTGTAATATTTCTAGATTTGAGATGTTCAGACTGTAATATTTCTAGATTTGAGATGTTCAGTCTGTAATATTTCTAGATTTGAGATGTTCAGTCTGTAATATTTCTAGATTTGAGATGTTCAGACTGTAATATTTCTAGATTTGAGATGTTCAGACTGTAATATTTCTAGATTTGAGATGTTCAGTCTGTAATATTTCTAGATTTGAGATGTTCAGTCTGTAATATTTCTAGATTTGAGATGTTCAGTCTGTAATATTTCTAGATTTGAGATGTTCAGTCTGTAATATTTCTAGATTTGAGATGTTCAGTCTGTAATATTTCTAGATTTGAGATGTTCAGTCTGTAATATTTCTAGATTTGAGATGTTCAGACTGTAATATTTCTAGATTTGAGATGTTCAGTCTGTAATATTTCTAGATTTGAGATGTTCAGTCTGTAATATTTCTAGATTTGAGATGTTCAGTCTGTAATATTTCTAGATTTGAGATGTTCAGTCTGTAATATTTCTAGATTTGAGATGTTCAGTCTGTAATATTTCTAGATTTGAGATGTTCAGTCTGTAATATTTCTAGATTTGAGATGTTCAGTCTGTAATATTTCTAGATTTGAGATGTTCAGTCTGTAATATTTCTAGATTTGAGATGTTCAGTCTGTAATATTTCTAGATTTGAGATGTTCAGTCTGTAATATTTCTAGATTTGAGATGTTCAGTGTGTAATATTTCTAGTTTTGAGATGTTCAGTCTGTAACATTTCTAGTTTTGAGATGTTCAGTCTAATATTTCTAGATTTGAGATGTTTATTTTGTAATATTTCTAGATTTGAGATGTTCTTTCTGTAATATTTCTATATATGAGTTATTCACTGGTCTGTGATATTTCTAGATATGATATCTTCAGTGTTTAATATTTCTAGATTTGAGATGTTCAGACTAATATTTCTAGTTTTGAGATGTTCAGTCTGTAATATTTCTAGATTTGAGATGTTCAGTCTGTAATATTTTTAGATTTCAGATGTTCAATCTTTAATATTTCTAGATTTGAGATGTTCTTTCTGTAATATTTCTATATTTGATTTATTCACTGGTCTGTGATAGTTCTAGATTTGAGATCTTCAGCTTGTAATATTTCTAGATTTGAGATGTTCAGACTGTTATATTTATAGATTTGAGATGTTCAGTCTGTAATATTTCTAGATTTGAGATGTTCAGTCTGTAATATTTCTAGATTTGAGATGTTCAGTCTGTAATATTTCTGGATTTGAGATGTTCAGTCTGTAATATTTCTTGATTTGAGATATTCAGTCTGTAATATTTCTGGATTTGAGATGTTCAGACTGTAATATTTATAGATTTGAGATGTTCAGTCTGTAATATTTCTAGTTTTGAGATGTTCAGTCTGTAATATTTCTAGATTTGGATGTTCAGTCTGTAATATTTCTAGATTTCAGATGTTCAGTCTGTAATATTTCTGGATTTGAAATGTTCAGTCTGTAACATTTCTAGATTTGAGATGTTCAGTCTGTGATATTTCTAGATTTGAGAAGTTCAGACTGTAATATTTCTAGATTTGAGATGTTCAGTCTGTAATATTTCTAGATTTGAAATGTTCAGTTTGTAACATTTCTAGATTTGAGATGTTCAGTCTGTAATATTTCTAGATTTGAGAAGTTCAGTCTGTAATATTTCTAGATTTGAGATGTTCAGTCTGTAATATTTCTAGATTTGAGATGTTCAGTCTGTAATATTTCTAGATTTGAGATGTTCAGTCTGTAATATTTCTAGATTTGAGATGTTCAGTCTGTAATATTTCTAGATTTGAGATGTTCAGTCTGTAATATTTCTAGATTTGAGATGTTCAGTCTGTAATATTTCTAGATTTGAGATGTTCAGTCTGTAATATTTCTAGATTTGAGATGTTCAGACTGTAATATTTCTAGATTTGAGATGTTCAGTCTGTAATATTTCTAGATTTGAGATGTTCAGTCTGTAATATTTCTAGATTTGAGATGTTCAGTCTGTAATATTTCTAGATTTGAGATGTTCAGTCTGTAATATTTCTAGATTTGAGATGTTCAGTCTGTAATATTTCTAGATTTGAAATGTTCAGTTTGTAACATTTCTAGATTTGAGATGTTCAGTCTGTAATATTTCTAGATTTGAGATGTTCAGTCTGTAATATTTCTAGATTTGAGATGTTCAGACTGTAATATTTCTAGATTTGAGATGTTCAGTCTGTAATATTTCTAGTTTTGAGATGTTCAGTCTGTAATATTTCTAGATTTGAGATGTTTATTTTGTAGTATTTCAAGATTTGAGATGTTCAGTCTATAATATTTCTAGATTTGAGATGTTTGGTCTGTGATATTTCTAGATTTGAGATGTTCAATCTTTAATATTTCTAGATTTGAGATGTTCTTTCTGTAATATTTCTATATATGAGTTATTCACTGGTCTGTGATATTTCTAGATATGATATCTTCAGTGTGTAATATTTCTAGATTTGAGAGGTTCAGACTAATATTTCTAGTTTTGAGATGTTCAGTCTGTAATATTTCTAGATTTGAGATGTTCAGTCTGTAATATTTTTAGATTTCAGTTGTTCAATCTTTAATATTTCTAGATTTGAGATGTTCTTTCTGTAATATTTCTAAATTTGATTTATTCACTGGTCTGTGATATTTCTAGATTTGAGATCTTCAGCTTGTAATATTTCTAGATTTGAGATGTTCAGTCTGTAATATTTCTAGATTTGAGATGTTCAGTCTGTAATATTTCTAGATTTGAGATGTTCAGTCTGTAATATTTCTAGATTTGAGATGTTCAGTCTGTAATATTTCTAGATTTGAGATGTTCAGTCTGTAATATTTCTAGATTTGAGATGTTCAGTCTGTAATATTTCTAGATTTGAGATGTTCAGTCTGTAATATTTCTAGATTTGAGATGTTCAGTCTGTAATATTTCTAGATTTGAGATGTTCAGACTGTAATATTTCTAGATTTGAGATGTTCAGTCTGTAATATTTCTAGATTTGAGATGTTCAGTCTGTAATATTTCTAGTTTTGAGATGTTCAGTCTGTAATATTTCTAGATTTGGATGTTCAGTCTGTAATATTTCTAGATTTGAGATGTTCAGTCTGTAATATTTCTAGATTTGAATGTTCAGTTTGTAACATTTCTAGATTTGAGATGTTCAGTCTGTAATATTTCTAGATTTGAGAAGTTCAGACTGTAATATTTCTAGATTTGAGATGTTCAGTCTGTAATATTTCTGGATTTGAATGTTCAGTTTGTAAATTTCTAGATTTGAGATGTTCAGTCTGTAATATTTCTAGATTTGAGATGTTCAGTCTGTAATATTTCTAGATTTGAGATGTTCAGTCTGTAATATTTCTAGATTTGAGATGTTCAGTCTGTAATATTTCTAGATTTGAGATGTTCAGTCTGTAATATTTCTAGATTTGAGATGTTCAGTCTGTAATATTTCTAGATTTGAGATGTTCAGTCTGTAATATTTCTAGTTTTGAGATGTTCAGTCTGTAATATTTCTAGATTTGAGATGTTCAGTCTGTAATATTTCTAGATTTGAGATGTTCATTATATGTCTAGATATTGAGATGTTCTTGTCTGTAATATTTCTAGATTTGAGATCTTCAGTCTGTAATATTTCTGGAATTTAAGATGTTCATTCTGTAATAATTTCTAGGTTTGAGATGTTCATCTGTAAATATTTCTTGATTGAGGATGTTCAGACTGTAAATTTCAGATTTCAGATGTTCAGTCTGTAATATTTCTAGATTTGAGATGTTCAGTCTGTAATATTTCTAGATTTGAGATGTTCAGTCTGTAATATTTCTAGATTTGAGATGTTCAGTCTGTAATATTTCTAGATTTGAGATGTTCAGTCTGTAATATTTCTAGATTTGAGATTTTTCTAGTTTTGAGATGTTCAGTCTGTAATATTTCTAGATTTGAGATGTTCAGTCTGTAATATTTCTAGATTTGTGATGTTCAGTCTGTAATATTTCTAGATTTGAGATGTTCATTTTGTAATATTTCTAGATTTGAGATCTTCAGTCTGTGATATTTTTAGATTTGAGATGTTTGGTCAGTGATATTTTTAGATTTGAGATGTTCAGTCTGTAATATTTCTAGATTTCAGATGTTCAATCTGTAATATTTATAGATTTGAGATGTTCACTCTGTAATATTTCTAGATTTGAGATGTTCAGTCTGTAATATTTTTAGATTTCAGATGTTCAGTCTGTAATATTTATAGATTTGAGATGTTCAGACTGTAATATTTCTAGATTTGAGATGTTCAGCCTGCAATATTTATAGATTTGATATGTTCAGTCTGTAATATTTCTAGATTTGAGATGTTCAGCCTGCAATATTTATAGATTTGATATGTTCAGTCTGTAATATTTCTAGATTTGAGATGTTCAGTCTGTAATATTTCTAGATTTGAGATGTTCAGCCTGCAATATTTATAGATTTGATATGTTCAGTCTGTAATATTTCTAGATTAGAGATGTTCACTCTGTAATATTTCTAGATTTGAGATGTTCAGTCTTTAATATTTCTAGATTTGAGATGTTCTTTCTGTAATATTTCTATATTTGAGTTATTCACTGGTCTGTGATATTTCTAGATTTGAGATGTTCAGTCTGTAATATTTCTAGATTTAAGATGTTCAGACTGTAATATTTATAGATTTGAGATGTTCAGTCTAATATTTCTAGATTTGAGATGTTCAGTCTGTAATATTTCTAGATTTGAGATCTTCAGTCTGTAATATTTCTAGATTTGAGATCTTCAGTCTGTAATATTTTTAGATTTCAGATGTTCAATCTTTAATATTTCTAGATTTGAGATGTTTAGTCTGTAATATTTCTAGTTTTGAGATGTTCAGCCTGTAATATTTCTAGTTTTGAGATGTTCAGTCTGTAATATTTATAGATTTGAGATGTTCAGTCTGTAATATTTCTAGATTTGAGAGGTTCAGCCCGTAATATTTCTAGTTTTGAGATGTTCAGTCTGTAATATTTCTAGTTTTGAGATGTTCAGTCTGTAATATTTCTAGATTTGAGATGTCCAGTCTGCAATATTTCTAGATTTGAGATGTTCAGTCTGTAATATTTCTAGATTTGAGATTTTTCTAGTTTTGAGATGTTCAGTCTGTAATATTTCTAGATTTGAGATGTTCAGTCTAATATTTCTAGATTTGTGATGTTCAGTCTGTAATATTTCTAGATTTGAGATGTTCATTTTGTAATATTTCTAGATTTGAGATCTTCAGTCTGTGATATTTTTAGATTTGAGATGTTTGGTCTGTGATATTTTTAGATTTGAGATGTTCAGTCTGTAATATTTCTAGATTTCAGATGTTCAATCTTTAATATTTCTAGATTTGAGATGTTCAGTCTGTAATATTTCTAGATTTGAGATGTTCAGTCTGTAATATTTCTAGATTTGAGATGTTCAGTCTGTAATATTTCTAGATTTCAGATGTTCAGTCTGTAACATTTCTAGATTTGAGATGTTCAGTCTGTGATATATCTAGATTTGAGAAGTTCAGATTGTAATATTTCTAGATTTGAGATGTTCAGACTAATATTTCTAGATTTGGATGTTCAGTCTGCAATATTTCTAGATTTGAGATGTTCAGTCTGTAATATTTCTAGTTTTGAGATGTTCAGTCTGTAATATTACTAGATTTGAGATGTTCGTCTGTAATATTTCTAGATTTGAGATCTTCAGTCTGTAATATTTTTAGATTTCAGATGTTCAATCTTTAATATTTCTAGATTTGAGATGTTCAGTCTGTAATATTTCTATATTTGAGAGGTTCAGACTGTAATATTTATAGATTTTAGATGTTCAGACTGTAATATTTCTAGATTTGAGATGTTCAGTCTGTAATATTTCTAGATTTGAGATGTTCAGTTTGTAATATTTCTAGATTTGAGATGGTCAGTCTGTAATATTTCTAGATTTGAGATCTTCAGTCTGTAATATTTTTAGATTTCAGATGTTCAATCTTTAATATTTCTAGATTTGAGATGTTCAGTCTGCAATATTTCTAGATTTGAGATGTACAGTCTGTAATATTTCTAGATTTGAGATTTTTCTAGTTTTGAGATGTTCAGTCTGTAATATTTCTAGATTTGAGATGTTCAGTCTGTAATATTTCTAGATTTGAGATGTTCAGTCTGTAATATTTCTAGATTTGAGATGTTCAGTCTGTAATATTTCTAGATTTGAGATTTTTCTAGTTTTGAGATGTTCAGTCTGTAATATTTCTAGATTTGAGATGTTTGGTCTGTAATATTTCTAGATTTGAGATGTTCAGTCTGTAATATTTCTGGATTTGAGATGTTCAGTCTGTAATATTTCTAGATTTCAGATGTTCAGTCTGTAATATTTCTAGATTTGAGATGTTCAGTCTGCAATATTTCTAGATTTGAGATGTTCAGTCTAATATTTCTAGATTTGAGATTTTCAGTCTGTAATATTTCTAGATTTGAGATGTTCAGTCTGTAATATTTCTGGATTTGAGATGTTCAGTCTGTAATATTTCTAGATTTGAGATGTTCAGTCTGTAATATTTCTAGATTTGAGATGTTCAGTCTGTAATATTTCTAGATTTGAGATGTTCAGTCTGTAATATTTCTAGATTTGAGATGTTCAGTCTGTAATATTTCTAGATTTGAGATGTTCAGTCTGTAATATTTCTGGATTTGAGATGTTCAGTCTGTAATATTTCTAGATTTGAGATGTTCAGTCTGTAATATTTTAGATTTCAGATGTTCAGTCTTTAATATTTCTAGATTTGAGATGTTCAGTCTGTAATATTTCTAGATTTGAGATGTTCATTCTGTATATTTCTAGATTTGAGATGTTTGGTATGTGATATTTCTAGATTTGAGATGTTCAGTCTGTAATATTTCTTGATTTGAGATGTTCATTTTGTATTATTTCAAGATTTGAGATGTTCAGTCTATAATATTTCTAGATTTGAGATGTTCAGTCTGATATTTCTAGATTTGAGATGTTCAGTCTGTAATATTTCTAGATTTGAGATGTTCAATCTTTAATATTTCAGGATTTGAAATGTTCAGTCAGTAATATTTCTAGATGTGAGATGTTTCTAGTTTTGAGATGTTCAGTCTGTGATATTTCTAGATTTGAGATGTTCAGACTGTAATATTTCTAGATTTGAGATCTTCAGTCTGCAATATTTGTAGGTTTGAGTTGTGCAGTCTGTAATATTTCTAGATTTGAGATTTTTCTAGTTTTGAGATGTTCAGTCTGTAATATTTCAAGATTTGAGATGTTCAGTCTGTAATATTTCTAGATTTGTGATGTCTAGACTGTAATATTTCTAGATTTGAGATGTTTGGTCTGTAATATTTCTAGATTTGAGATGTTCAGTCTGTAATATTTCTAGATTTGTGATGTTCACTGTCTGTAATATTTCTAGATTTCAGATGTTCAGTCTGTAATATTTCTAGATTTGAGATGTTCAGTCTGTAATATTTCTAGATTTGAGATGTTCAGTCTGTAATATTTCTAGATTTGAGATGTTCAGTCTGTAATATTTCTAGATTTGAGATGTTCAATCTTTAATATTTCTAGATTTCAGATGTTCAGTCTGTAATATTTCTAGATTTGAGATGTTCAGTCTGTAATATTTCTAGATTTGAGATCTTCAGTCTGTAATATTTCTGTATTTGAGATGTTCGTTCTGTAATATTTCGATATTTGAGTTATTCACTGGGCTGTGATATTTCTAGATTTGAGATGTTCAGACTGTAATATTTCTAGTTTTGAAATGTTCAGTCTGTAATATTTCTAGATTTGAGATCTTCAGTCTGTAATATTTCTAGATTTCAGATGTTCAATCTTTAATATTTCTAGATTTGAGATGTACAGTCTGTAATATTTCTAGATTTGAGATTTTTCTAGTTTTGAGATGTTCAGTCTGTAATATTTATAGATTTGAGATGTTCAGTCTGTAATATTTCTAGATTTGAGATCTTCAGTCTGTAATATTTTTAGATTTGAGATGTTCATTTTGTATTGTTTCAAGATTTGAGATGTTCAGTCTATAATATTTCTAGATTTGAGATGTCTGGTCTGTGATATTTCTAGATTTGAGATGTTTGGTCTGTGATATTTCTAGATTTGAGATGTTCAGTCTGTAATATTTCTAGATTTGAGATGTTCATTTTGTATTGTTTCAAGATTTGAGATGTTCAGTCTATAATATTTCTAGATTTGAGATGTCTGGTCTGTGATATTTCTAGATTTGAGATGTTTGGTCTGTGATATTTCTAGATTTGAGATGTTCAGTCTGTAATATTTCTAGATTTGAGATGTTCAATCTTTAATATTTCAGGATTTGAAATGTTCAGTCTGTACTATTTCTAGATTTGAGATGTTCAATCTGTAATATTTCTAGATTTGAGATTTTTCTAGATTTGAGATGTTCAGTATGTAATATTTCTAGATTTGAGATGTTCAGTCTGTAATATTTCTAGATTTGTGATGTCTAGACTGTAATATTTCTAGATTTGAGATGTTTGGTCTGTAATATTTCTAGATTTGAGATGTTCAGTCTGGAATATTTCTAGATTTGAGATGTTTGGTCTGTAATATTTCTAGATTTGTGATGTCTAGACTGTAATATTTCTAGATTTGAGATGTTCATTTTGTGTTATTTCTAGATTTGAGATGTTCAGTCTGTAATATTTCTAGATGTGAGATGTTTGGTCTGTGATACTTCTAGATTTGAGATGTTCAGACTGTAATATTTCTAGATTTGAGATGTTCAATCTTTAATATTTCATGATTTGAGATGTTCAGTCTGTAATATTTCTAGATTTCAGATGTTCAGTCTGTAATATTTCTAGATTTGAGATGTTCACTCTGTAATTTTTCTAGATTTGAGATGTTCAGTCTGTAATATTTTTAGATTTCAGATGTTCAGTCTGTAATATTTATAGATTTGAGATGTTCAGACTGTAATATTTCTAGATTTGAGATGTTCAGCCTGCAATATTTATAGATTTGATATGTTCAGTCTGTAATATTTCTAGATTTGAGATGTTCAGTCTGTAATATTTCTAGATTTGAGATGTTCAGCCTGCAATATTTATAGATTTGATATGTTCAGTCTGTAATATTTCTAGATTAGAGATGTTCACTCTGTAATATTTCTAGATTTGAGATGTTCAGTCTTTAATATTTCTAGATTTGAGATGTTCTTTCTGTAATATTTCTATATTTGAGTTATTCACTGGTCTGTGATATTTCTAGATTTGAGATGTTCAGTCTGTAATATTTCTAGATTTAAGATGTTCAGACTGTAATATTTATAGATTTGAGATGTTCAGTCTGATATTTCTAGATTTGAGATGTTCAGTCTGTAATATTTCTAGATTTGAGATCTTCAGTCTGTAATATTTCTAGATTTGAGATCTTCAGTCTGTAATATTTTTAGATTTCAGATGTTCAATCTTTAATATTTCTAGATTTGAGATGTTTAGTCTGTAATATTTCTAGTTTTGAGATGTTCAGCCTGTAATATTTCTAGTTTTGAGATGTTCAGTCTGTAATATTTATAGATTTGAGATGTTCAGTCTGTAATATTTCTAGATTTGAGATGTTCAGCCTGTAATATTTCTAGTTTTGAGATGTTCAGTCTGTAATATTTCTAGTTTTGAGATGTTCAGTCTGTAATATTTCTAGATTTGAGATGTCCAGTCTGCAATATTTCTAGATTTGAGATGTTCAGTCTGTAATATTTCTAGATTTGAGATTTTTCTAGTTTTGAGATGTTCAGTCTGTAATATTTCTAGATTTGAGATGTTCAGTCTGTAATATTTCTAGATTTGAGATGTTCAGTCTGTAATATTTCTAGATTTGAGATGTTCAGTCTGTAATATTTCTAGATTTGAGATGTTCAGTCTGTAATATTTCTAGATTTGAGATGTTCAGTCTGTAATATTTCTAGATTTGAGATGTTCAGTCTGTAATATTTCTAGATTTGAGATGTTCAGTCTGTAATATTTCTAGATTTGAGATGTTCAGTCTGTAATATTTCTAGATTTGAGATGTTCAGTCTGTAATATTTCTAGATTTGAGATGTTCAGTCTGTAATATTTCTAGATTTGAGATGTTCAGTCTGTAATATTTCTAGATTTGAGATGTTCAGTCTGTAATATTTCTAGATTTGAGATGTTCAGTCTGTAATATTTCTAGATTTGAGATGTTCAGTCTGTAATATTTCTAGATTTGAGATGTTCAGTCTGTAATATTTCTAGATTTGAGATGTTCAGTCTGTAATATTTCTAGATTTGAGATGTTCAGTCTGTAATATTTCTAGATTTGAGATGTTCAGTCTGTAATATTTCTAGATTAGAGATGTTCACTCTGTAATATTTCTAGATTTGAGATGTTCAGTCTTTAATATTTCTAGATTTGAGATGTTCTTTCTGTAATATTTCTATATTTGAGTTATTCACTGGTCTGTGATATTTCTAGATTTGAGATGTTCAGTCTGTAATATTTCTAGATTTAAGATGTTCAGACTGTAATATTTATAGATTTGAGATGTTCAGTCTAATATTTCTAGATTTGAGATGTTCAGTCTGTAATATTTCTAGATTTGAGATCTTCAGTCTGTAATATATCTAGATTTGAGATCTTCAGTCTGTAATATTTTTAGATTTCAGATGTTCAATCTTTAATATTTCTAGATTTGAGATGTTTAGTCTGTAATATTTCTAGTTTTGAGATGTTCAGCCTGTAATATTTCTAGTTTTGAGATGTTCAGTCTGTAATATTTATAGATTTGAGATGTTCAGTCTGTAATATTTCTAGATTTGAGAGGTTCAGCCGTAATATTTCTAGTTTTGAGATGTTCAGTCTGTAATATTTCTAGTTTTGAGATGTTCAGTCTGTAATATTTCTAGATTTGAGATGTCCAGTCTGCAATATTTCTAGATTTGAGATGTTCAGTCTGTAATATTTCTAGATTTGAGATTTTTCTAGTTTTGAGATGTTCAGTCTGTAATATTTCTAGATTTGAGATGTTCAGTCTAATATTTCTAGATTTGTGATGTTCAGTCTGTAATATTTCTAGATTTGAGATGTTCATTTTGTAATATTTCTAGATTTGAGATCTTGAGTCTGTGATATTTTTAGATTTGAGATGTTTGGTCAGTGATATTTTTAGATTTGAGATGTTCAGTCTGTAATATTTCTAGATTTCAGATGTTCAATCTTTAATATTTCTATTTTTGAGATGTTCAGTCTGTAATATTTCTAGATTTGAGATGTTTGGTCTGTGATATTTCTAGATTTGAGATGTTCAGTCTGTAATATTTCTAGATTTCAGATGTTCAGTCTGTAACATTTCTAGATTTGAGATGTTCAGTCTGTGATATATCTAGATTTGAGAAGTTCAGATTGTAATATTTCTAGATTAGAGATGTTCAGACTAATATTTCTAGATTTGGATGTTCAGTCTGCAATATTTCTAGATTTGAGATGTTCAGTCTGTAATATTTCTAGTTTTGAGATGTTCAGTCTGTAATATTACTAGATTTGAGATGTTCGTCTGTAATATTTCTAGATTTGAGATCTTCAGTCTGTAATATTTTAGATTTCAGATGTTCAATCTTTAATATTTCTAGATTTGAGATGTTCAGTCTGTAATATTTCTATATTTGAGAGGTTCAGACTGTAATATTTATAGATTTTAGATGTTCAGACTGTAATATTTCTAGATTTGAGATGTTCAGTCTGTAATATTTCTAGATTTGAGATGTTCAGTTTGTAATATTTCTAGATTTGAGATGGTCAGTCTGTAATATTTCTAGATTTGAGATCTTCAGTCTGTAATATTTTTAGATTTCAGATGTTCAATCTTTAATATTTCTAGATTTGAGATGTTCAGTCTGCAATATTTCTAGATTTGAGATGTACAGTCTGTAATATTTCCAGATTTGAGATTTTTCTAGTTTTGAGATGTTCAGTCTGTAATATTTCTAGATTTGAGATGTTCAGTCTGTAATATTTCTAGATTTGAGATGTTCAGTCTGTAATATTTCTAGTTTTGAGATGTTCAGTCTGTAATATTTCTAGATTTGAGATTTTTCTAGTTTTGAGATGTTCAGTCTGTAATATTTCTAGATTTGAGATGTTTGGTCTGTAATATTTCTAGATTTGAGATGTTCAGTCTGTAATATTTCTGGATTTGAGATGTTCAGTCTGTAATATTTCTAGATTTCAGATGTTCAGTCTGTAATATTTCTGGATTTGAGATGTTCAGTCTGCAATATTTCTAGATTTGAGATGTTCACTCTAATATTTCTAGATTTGAGATTTTCAGTCTGTAATATTTCTGGATTTGAGATGTTCAGTCTGTAATATTTCTGGATTTGAGATGTTCAGTCTGTAATATTTCTAGATTTGAGATGTTCAGTCTGTAATATTTCTAGATTTGAGATGTTCACTCTGTAATATTTCTAGATTTGAGATGTTCAGTCTGTAATATTTCTAGATTTGAGATGTTCAGTCTGTAATATTTCTGGATTTGAGATGTTCAGTCTGTAATATTTCTGGATTTGAGATGTTCAGTCTGTAATATTTCTAGATTTGAGATGTTCAGTCTGTAATATTTTTAGATTTCAGATGTTCAATCTTTAATATTTCTAGATTTGAGATGTTCAGTCTGCAATATTTCTAGATTTGAGATTTTCATTTCGTATTATTTCAAGATATGAGATGTTCAGTCTATAATATTTCTAGATTTGAGATGTTCAGTCTGTAATATTTCTTGATTTGAGATGTTCATTTTGTATTATTTCAAGAATTGAGATGTTCAGTCTATAATATTTCTAGATTTGAGATGTTCAGTCTGATATTTCTAGATTTGAGATGTTCAGTCTGTAATATTTCTAGATTTGAGATGTTCAATCTTTAATATTTCAGGATTTGAAATGTTCAGTCAGTAATATTTCTAGATGTGAGATGTTTCTAGTTTTGAGATGTTCAGTCTGTGATATTTCTAGATTTGAGATGTTCAGACTGTAATATTTCTAGATTTGAGATCTTCAGTCTGCAATATTTGTAGGTTTGAGTTGTGCAGTCTGTAATATTTCTAGATTTGAGATTTTTCTAGTTTTGAGATGTTCAGTCTGTAATATTTCAAGATTTGAGATGTTCAGTCTGTAATATTTCTAGATTTGTGATGTCTAGACTGTAATATTTCTAGATTTGAGATGTTTGGTCTGTAATATTTCTAGATTTGAGATGTTCAGTCTGGAATATTTCTAGATTTGTGTTATTCACTGGTCTGTGATATTTCGAGATTTCAGATGTTCAGTCTGTAATATTTCTAGATTTGAGTTGTTCAGTCTGTCATATTTCTAGATTTGAGATGTTCAGTCTGTAATATTTCTAGATTTGAGATCTTCAGTCTGTAATATTTTTAGATTTGAGATGTTCAATCTTTAAAATTTCTAGATTTCAGATGTTCAGTCTGCAATATTTCTAGATTTGAGATGTTTGGTCTGTGATATTTCTAGATTTGAGATGTTCAATCTTTAATATTTCATGATTTGAGATGTTCAGTCTGTTCTATTTCTAGATTTGAGATGTTCAGTCTGCAATATTTCTAGATTTGAGATGTTCAGTCTGTAATATTTCTCGATTTGAGATGTTTCTAGTTTTGAGATGTTCAGTCTGCAATATTTCTAGATTTGAGATTTTTCCAGTTTTGAGATGTTCAGTCTGTAATATTTCTAGATTTGAGATGTTCAGACTGTAATATTTATAGATTTGAGATGTTCAGTCTGCAATATTTCTAGATTTGAGATGTTCAGTCTGTAGTATTTCTCGATTTGAGATTTTTCCAGTTTTGAGATGTTCAGTCTGTAATATTTCTAGATTTGAGATGTTCAGACTGTAATATTTATAGATTTGAGATGTTCAGTCTGTAATATTTCTAGATTTGAAATGTTCATTTAGTAATATTTCTAGATTTGAAATGTTCAGTTTGTAATATTTCTAGATTTGAGATGTTCATTTTGTAATATTTCATTATTTGAGATGTTCAGTCTGTAATATTTCTAGATATGTGATGTCTAGACTGTAATATTTCTAGATTTGAGATGTTTGGTCTGTGATATTTCTAGATTTCAGATGTTCAGTCTGTAATATTTCTAGATTTGAAATGTTCAGTCTGTAACATTTCTAGATTTGAGATGTTCAGTCTGTAATATTTCTAGTTTTGAGATGTTCAGTCTGTAATATTTCTAGATTTGAGATGTTGAGTCTGTAATATTTCTAGTTTTGAGATGTTGAGTCTGTAATATTTCTAGATTTGAGATCTTCAGTCTGTAATATTTCTGTATTTGAGTTATTCACTGGGCTGTAATATTTCTAGATTTGAGATGTTCAGTCTGCAATATTTCTAGATTTGAGTTATTCACTGGTCTGTGATATTTCTAGATTTGAGATGTTCAGTCTGTAATATTTCTAGTTTTGAAATGTTCAATCTTTAATATTTCTAGATTTGAGATGTACAGTCTGTAATATTTCTAGATTTGAGATTTTTCTAGTTTTGAGATGTTCAGTCTGTAATATTTATAGATTTGAGATCTTCAGTCTGTAATATTTCTAGATTTGAGATCTTCAGTCTGTAATATTTTTAGATTTCAGATGTTCAATCTTTAATATTTCTAGATTTGAGATGTTCAGTCTGCAATATTTCTATTTTTGAGATGTTCAGTCTGTAATATTTCTAGATTTGAGATGTTCATTTTGTATTGTTTCAAGATTTGAGATGTTCAGTCTGTAATATTTCTATTTTTGAGATGTTCAGTCTGTAATATTTCTAGATTTGAGATGTTCAGCCTGTAATATTTCTAGATTTGAGATGTTCAGTCTGCAATATTTCTATTTTTGAGATGTTCAGCCTGTAATATTTCTAGATTTGAGATGTTCAGTCTGCAATATTTCTATTTTTGAGATGTTCAGTCTGTAATATTTCTAGATTTGAGATGTTCAGCCTGTAATATTTCTAGATTTGAGATGTTCAGTCTGCAATATTTCTATTTTTGAGATGTTCAGTCTGTAATATTTCTAGATTTGAGATGTTCATTTTGTATTGTTTCAAGATTTGAGATGTTCAGTCTATAATATTTCTAGATTTGAGATGTTTGGTCTGTGATATTTCTAGATTTGAGATGTTCAGTCTGTAATATTTCTAGATTTGAGATGTTCAATCTTTAATATTTCAGGATTTGAAATGTTCAGTCTGTACTATTTCTAGATTTGAGATGTTCAATCTGTAATATTTCTAGATTTGAGATTTTTCTAGATTTGAGATGTTCAGTCTGTAATATTTCTAGATTTGAGATGTTCAGTCTGTAATATTTCTCGATTTGTGATGTCTAGACTGTAATATTTCTAGATTTGAGATGTTTGGTCTGTAATATTTCTAGATTTGAGATGTTCATTTTGTAATATTTCTAGATTTGTGATGTCTAGACTGTAATATTTCTGGATTTGAGATGTTCATTTTGTAATATTTCTAGATTTGAGATGTTCAGTCTGTAATATTTCTAGATTTGAGATGTTCAATCTTTAATATTTCATGATTTGAGATGTTCAGTCTGTACTATTTCTAGATTTCAGATGTTCAGTCTGTAATATTTCTAGATTTGAGATTTTTCCAGTTTTGAGATGTTCAGTCTGTAATATTTCTAGATTTGAGATATTCATATTGTAATATTTCATTATTTGAGATGTTCAGTCTGTAATATTTCTAGATTTGTGATGTCTAGACTGTAATATTTTTAGATTTCAGATGTTCAATCTTTAATATTTCTAGATTTGAGATGTTCAGTCTGCAATATTTCTAGATTTGAGATGTACAGTCTACAATATTTCTAGATTTGAGATGTTCATTTTGTAATATTTCTAGATTTGAGATGTTCAGTCTGTAATATTTCTAGATTTGAGATGTTTGGTCTGTGATATTTCTAGATTTGAGATGTTCAATCTTTAATATTTCATGATTTGAGATGTTCAGTCTGTACTATTTCTAGATTTGAGATGTTCAGTCTGCAATATTTCTAGATTTGAGATGTTTCTAGTTTTGAGATGTTCAGTCTGTAATATTTCTAGATTTGAGATGTTCAGTCTGTAATATTTCTAGATTTGAAATGTTCATTTAGTAATATTTCTAGATTTGAGATGTTCAATTTGTAATATTTCATTATTTGAGATGTTCAGTCTGTAATATTTCTAGATTTGTGATGTCTAGACTGTAATATTTCTAGATTTGAGATGTTCAGTCTGGAATATTTCTAGATTTGTGTTATTCACTGGTGTGTGATATTTCTAGATTTGAGATGTTGAGTCTGTAATATTTCTAGATTTGAGATGTTCAGTCTGTAATATTTCTAGATTTGAGATTTTTCTAGTTTTGAGATGTTCAGTCTGTAATATTTCTAGATTTGAGATGTTCAGTCTGTAATATTTCTAGATTTGAGATGTTCATTTTGTAATATTTCTAGATTTGAGAAGTTTGGACTGTGATACTTCTAGATTTGAGATGTTCAGTCTGTAATATTTCTAGATTTGAGATGTTCAGTCTGTACTATTTCTAGATTTCAGATGTTCAGTCTGTAATATTTCTAGATTTGAGATGTTCATTTTGTAATATTTCATTATTTGAGATGTTCAGTCTGTTATATTTCTAGATTTGAGATGTTTGGTCTGTGATATTTCTAGATTTCAGATGTTCAGTCTGTAATATTTCTAGATTTGAGATGTTCAGCCTGTAATATTTCTAGATTTGAGATGTTCAGTCTGTAATATTTCTAGATTTGAGATGTTCAGTCTGTAATATTTCTAGATTTGAGATGTTCATTTTGTAATATTTCTAGATTTGAGAAGTTTGGACTGTGATACTTCTAGATTTGAGATGTTCAGTCTGTAATATTTCTAGATTTGAGATGTTCAGTCTGTACTATTTCTAGATTTCAGATGTTCAGTCTGTAATATTTCTAGATTTGAGATTTTTCCAGTTTTGAGATGTTCAGTCTGTAATATTTCTAGATTTGAGATGTTCATTTTGTAATATTTCATTATTTGAGATGTTCAGTCTGTTATATTTCTAGATTTGAGATGTTTGGTCTGTGATATTTCTAGATTTCAGATGTTCAGTCTGTAATATTTCTAGATTTGAGATGTTCAGCCTGTAATATTTCTAGATTTGAGATGTTCAGTCTGTAATATTTCTAGATTTGAGATGTTCAGCCTGTAATATTTCTGGATTTGAGTTGTTCGTTCTGTAATATTTCGATATTTGAGTTATTCACTGGGCTGTGACATTTCTAGATTTGAGATGTTCAGTCTGTAATATTTCTAGATTAGAGATGTTCAGACTGTAATATTTATAGATTTGAGATGTTCAGTCTGTCATATTTCTAGATTTGAGATGTTCAGTCTGTAATATTTCTAGATTTGAGATGTTCAGTCTGTAATATTTCTAAATTTGAGATGTTCATTTTGTAATATTTCATGATTTGAGATGTTCAGACTGTAATATTTCTAGATTTGAGATGTTCAGTCTGCAATATTTCTAGATTTGAGATGTTCAGTCTGTAATATTTCTAGATTTGAGATTTTTCCAGTTTTGAGATGTTCAGTCTGTAATATTTCTAGATTTGAGATATTCATATTGTAATATTTCATTATTTGAGATGTTCAGTCTGTAATATTTCTAGATTTGTGATGTCTAGACTGTAATATTTTTAGATTTCAGATGTTCAATCTTTAATATTTCTAGATTTGAGATGTTCAGTCTGCAATATTTCTAGATTTGAGATGTACAGTCTACAATATTTCTAGATTTGAGATGTTCATTTTGTATTATTTCTAGATTTGACATGTTCAGTCTGTAATATTTCTAGATTTGAGATGTTTGGTCTGTGATATTTCTAGATTTGAGATGTTCAATCTTTAATATTTCATGATTTGAGATGTTCAGTCTGTACTATTTCTAGATTTGAAATGTTCAGTCTGCAATATTTCTAGATTTGAGATGTTTCTAGTTTTGAGATGTTCAGTCTGTAATATTTCTAGATTTGAGATGTTCAGTCTGTAATATTTCTAGATTTGAAATGTTCATTTAGTAATATTTCTAGATTTGAGATGTTCATTTTGTAATATTTCATTATTTGAGATGTTCAGTCTGTAATATTTCTAGATTTGTGATGTCTAGACTGTAATATTTCTAGATTTGAGATGTTCAGTCTGGAATATTTCTAGATTTGTGTTATTCACTGGTGTGTGATATTTCTAGATTTGAGATGTTGAGTCTGTAATATTTCTAGATTTGAGATGTTCAGTCTGTAATATTTCTAGATTTGAGATTTTTCTAGTTTTGAGATGTTCAGTCTGTAATATTTCTAGATTTGAGATGTTCAGTCTGTAATATTTCTAGATTTGAGATGTTCATTTTGTAATATTTCTAGATTTGAGAAGTTTGGACTGTGATACTTCTAGATTTGAGATGTTCAGTCTGTAATATTTCTAGATTTGAGATGTTCAGTCTGTACTATTTCTAGATTTCAGATGTTCAGTCTGTAATATTTCTAGATTTGAGATGTTCATTTTGTAATATTTCATTATTTGAGATGTTCAGTCTGTTATATTTCTAGATTTGAGATGTTTGGTCTGTGATATTTCTAGATTTCAGATGTTCAGTCTGTAATATTTCTAGATTTGAGATGTTCAGCCTGTAATATTTCTAGATTTGAGATGTTCAGTCTGTAATATTTCTAGATTTGAGATGTTCAGTCTGTAATATTTCTAGATTTGAGATGTTCATTTTGTAATATTTCTAGATTTGAGAAGTTTGGACTGTGATACTTCTAGATTTGAGATGTTCAGTCTGTAATATTTCTAGATTTGAGATGTTCAGTCTGTACTATTTCTAGATTTCAGATGTTCAGTCTGTAATATTTCTAGATTTGAGATTTTTCCAGTTTTGAGATGTTCAGTCTGTAATATTTCTAGATTTGAGATGTTCATTTTGTAATATTTCATTATTTGAGATGTTCAGTCTGTAATATTTCTAGATTTGAGATGTTTGGTCTGTGATATTTCTAGATTTCAGATGTTCAGTCTGTAATATTTCTAGATTTGAGATGTTCAGTCTGTAATATTTCTAGATTTGAGATGTTCAGTCTGTAATATTTCTAGATTTGAGATGTTCAGCCTGTAATATTTCTGGATTTGAGTTGTTCGTTCTGTAATATTTCGATATTTGAGTTATTCACTGGGCTGTGACATTTCTAGATTTGAGATGTTCAGTCTGTAATATTTCTAGATTAGAGATGTTCAGACTGTAATATTTATAGATTTGAGATGTTCAGTCTGTCATATTTCTAGATTTGAGATGTTCAGTCTGTAATATTTCTAGATTTGAGATGTTCAGTCTGTAATATTTCTAAATTTGAGATGTTCATTTTGTAATATTTCATGATTTGAGATGTTCAGACTGTAATATTTCTAGATTTGAGATGTTCAGTCTGCAATATTTCTAGATTTGAGATGTTCAGTCTGTAATATTTCTAGATTTGAGATGTTTCTAGTTTTGAGATGTTCAGTCTGCAATATTTCTAGATTTGAGATGTTCAGTCTGTAATATTTCTAGATTTGAGATTTTTCTAGTTTTAAGATGTTCTGTCTGTAATATTTCTAGATTTGAGATGTTCAGTCTGTAATATTTCATTATTTGAGATGTTTAGTCTGTAATATTTCTAGATTTGTGATGTCTGGATTGTAATATTGCTAGATTTGAAATGTTCAGTCTGTAATATTTATGGATTTGAGATGTTCAGACTGTAATATTTCTAGATTTGAAATGTTCAGTCTGTAATATTTCTAGTTTTGAGATGTTCAATCTTTAATATTTCTAGATTTGAGATGTTCATTCTGTAATATTTATGGATTTGAGATGTTCAGTCTGTAATATTTCTAGATTTGAGATCTTCAGTCTGTAATATTTCTAGATTTGAGATCTTCAGTCTGTAATATTTATAGATTTGAGATGTTTACTCTGTAATATTTCTAGTTTTGAAATGTTCAGTCTGTAACATTTCTAGATTTGAGATGTTTACTCTGTAATATTTCTAGTTTTGAAATGTTCAGTCTGTAACATTTCTAGATTTGAGATGTTTACTCTGTAATATTTATAGATTTGAGATATTCAATCTGTAATATTTCAAGATTTGAGATGTTCGTTCTGTAATATTTCTATATTTGAGTTATTCACTGGTCTGTGATATTTCTAGATTTGAGATGTTCAGTCTGTAATATTTGTAGATTTGAGATGTTCAGTCTGTAATATTTGTAGATTTGAGATGTTCAGTCTGCAATATTTCTAGATTTGAATCTTCAGTCTGTAATATTTCTAGATTTGAGATGTTCAGTGTGCAATATTTCTAGATTTGAGATCTTCAGTCTGTAATATTTCTAGATTTGAGATGTTCATTTTGTAATATTTCTAGATTTGAGATGTTCAGTCTGTAATATTTCTAGATTTGAGATGTTCAATCTTTAATATTTCATGATTTGAGATGTTCAGTCTGTAATATTTCTAGATTTGAGATGTTCAGTCTTCAATATTTCTAGATTTGAGATGTTCAGTCAGCAATATTTCTACGTTACCCCACTATTCAAAAAGGGGGGTAGGGAAAAAGCAGGTAATTACAGACCTGTAAGCCTTACATCAGTTGTGGGCAAAATGCTGGAGTCCATCATTAAGGATGAAATAGCGGAGCGCTTAGCAAATGGGGACAGGATAGGACAGAGTCAACATGGATTTACAAAGGGTAAATCGTGCTTGACTAATCTATTGGAATTTTTTGAGGGAGTAACTGGTAAAATAGATGGGGGAGAGCCAGTAGATGTGGTGTACCTGGACTTCCAAAAGGCCTTCGATAAGGTCCCACATAAAAGATTAGCATGGAAAATTGAAGCTCATGGGATAAAGGGGAAAGTATTGACGTGGATAGAGAACTGGCTGTCAGATAGAAAACAGAGAGTTGGAATAAACGGCTCATTTTCTGAATGGCAGGCAGTAACAAGTGGGGTACCACAGGGATCTGTCCTGGGTCCCCAGCTGTTCACAATTTACATTAATGACCTGGATCAGGGAGTCGGATGCAGCATTTCCAAATTTGCAGACGACACTAAACTAGGAGCGGGGGTGGGCTCAGAGGAGGAGACCAGGAAGCTCCAGAGCGATTTGGACAGACTGGGTGATTGGGCGGATAAATGGCAGATGCACTATAATGTGGACAAGTGCAAAGTTATCCACCTTGGGTGCAGGAACGGGAGGGCAAATTATTATTTAAATGGCAATAAATTGGGAGAGGGGGAAGTACAGAGAGACCTGGGTGTTCTTGTACACCAGTCACTGAAGGCGAGCATGCAGGTGCAACAGGCGGTCAAGAAGGCAAACGGTATGCTGGCCTTCATAGCAAAAGGGTTGGAATACAGGAACAGGGATACCTTGCTGCAGCTGTACAGGGCACTGGTGAGACCACACCTCGAGTACTGTGTACAGTTTTGGTCGCCTCATCTGAGGAAAGATGTTCTTGCCATGGAGGGGGTGCAGCGGCGATTCACCAGGCTGATACCAGGAATGGCGGGATTGACCTATGAGGAGAGACTATGTAGTTTAGGGATGTACACACTGGAGTTTAGAAGATTGAGAGGGGACCTCATAGAAGTGTATAAAATTCTGACAGGTCTAGACAGACTAGATGCAGAAGGAATGTTTCCCTTGGCGGGTGAGAACAGAACTAGAGGACATAATTTAAGGATAAGGGCTAAACCATTTAGGACAGAAATGAGGGGGAATTTCTTCACTCAGAGGGTGGTGAACCTGTGGAACTCATTGCCACAGAGGGCAGTGTACGCCAGCTCATTAAATATATTTAAGAGGGAATTAGATATATTTCTACAGGCAAAAGGGGTTAAGGGTTACGGAGAGAAGGCGGGGACGGGATACTGAATTGGAGGATCAGCCATGATCTCATTAAATGGCGGAGCAGGCTCGAAGGGCCGGATGGCCTACTCCTGCTCCTATCTTCTATGTATCTATGTATCTATGTATCTATGTATTTGAGTTGTACAGTCTGTAATATTTCTAGATTTGTGATGTCTAGACTGTAATATTTCTAGATTTGAGATGTTTGGTCTGTAATATTTCTAGATTTGAGATGTTCGTCTGGAATATATCTAGATTTGTGTTATTCACTGGTCTGTGATATTTCGAGATTTCAGATGTTCAGTCTGTAATATTTCTAGTTTTGAGATGTTTAGTCTGTAATATTTCTGGATTTGAGATGTACAATCTTTAATATTTCTAGATTTGAGATGTTCAGTCTGTAATATTTCTGAATTTCAGATGTTCAATCTTTAATATTTCTAGATTTGAGATGTTCTTTCTGTAATATTTCTGTATTTGAGTTATTCACTGGTCTGTGATATTTCTAGATTTGAGATGTTCAGTCTGTAATATTTCTAGATTTGAGATGTTCTTTCTGTAATATTTCTATATTTGAGTTATTCACTGGTCTCTGATATTTCTAGATTTGAGATGTTCAGTCTGTAATATTTCTAGATTTCAGATCTTCAGTGTGTAATATTTTTAGATTTCAGATGTTCAATCTTTAATATTTCTAGATTTGAGATGTTCTTTCTGTAATATTTCTATATTTGAGTTATTCACTGGTCTGTGATATTTCTAGATTTGAGATGTTCAGTCTGGAATATTTCTAGTTTTGAGATGTTCAGTCTGTAATATTTATAGATTTGAGATGTTCAGTCTGTAATATTTCTAGTTTTGAGATGTTCAGTCTGTAATATTTGTAGATTTGAGATCTTCAGTCTGTAATATTTCGAGATTTGAGATGTTCAGTCTGTAATATTTCTAGATTTGAGATCTTCACTCTGTAATATTTCTAGATTTGAGATCTTCAGACTGTAATATTTCTAGATTTGAGATCTTCACTCTGTAATATTTCTAGATTTGAGATGTTCAGACTGTAGTATTTCCAGATTTATGATATTCAGTCTGTAATATTTCTAGTTTTGAGATGTTCAGTCTGTTATATTTCTAGATTTGAGATGTTCAGACGGTATTATTTCCAGATTTGTGATATTCAGTCTCTAATATTTCTTGATTTGAGATGTTCAGACTGTAATATTTCTTTATTTGAGATGTTCAGTCTGTAATATTTCTAGATTTGAGATGTTCAGACTGTAATATTTCCAGATTTGTGATATTCAGTCTGTAATATTTCTAGATTTGAGATGGTCAGTTTGTAATATTTCTAGATTTGAGATGTTCAGACTGTAATATTTCTGAATTTCAGATGTTCAATCTTTAATATTTCTAGATTGGAGATGTTCATTCTGTAATATTTCTAGATTTGAGTTATTCACTAGTCTGTGATATTTCTAGATTTGAGATGTTCAGACTGTAGTATTTCCAGATTTGTGATATTCAGTTTCTAATATTTCTTGATTTGAGATGTTCAGACTGTAATATTTCTTTATTTGAGATGTTCAGTCTGTAATATTTCTGGATTTGAGAGGTTCAGACTGTAATATTTCCAGATTTGTGATATTCAGTCTGTAATATTTCTAGATTTGAGATGGTCAAAGTTTAATATTTCTAGATTTGTGATGTTCAAACGGTACTATTTCTAGAATTGACATGTTCAGCCTGTAATAGTTCTAGGTTTCAGATTTTCAGTCAGTAAAATTTTTTGATATTGAGATGATCAATCTTTAATATTTCTAGATTTGAGATGTTCAGTCTAATATTTCTAGATTTGATATATTCAGTCCATAATATGTCTGGATTTGTGCTGTTTGGGCTGTAATATTTCAGGATTTGAGATTTTCCCTCTGTAATATTTCTAGATTTGTTATGTTCACTGCTTTGTAATATTTCTATGTTACAGAAGTTAAGTCTGTAATATTTCTAGATTTGATATTTACAGAGTGTAATATTTATAGATTTGAGATGGTCAGTGTTCAATATTTCTGGATTTGTGATGTGCAAACAGTAATATTTCTGCAATTGACATGTTCAGCCGGTAATAATTCTAGGTTTGAGATTTTCAGTCAGTAAAATTTCTAGATATTGAGATGATCTGTCTAATATTTCTGGATTTTAGATGTTCAGTCTGTAAAATTTCTAGATATTGAGATGTTCAGTCTGTAATATTTCTAGATTTGAGATGTTCAGTCTGTAATATTTCTAGATTTGAGATGTTCAGTCTGTAATATTTCCACTTTTGAGTTGTTCAGTCTGTAATATTTCCACTTTTGAGTTGTTCAGTCTGTAATATTTCTAGATTTGAGATGTTCAGTCTGTAATATTTCTAGATTTGAGATGTTCAGTCTGTAATATTTCTAGATTTGAGATGTTCAGTCTGTAATATTTCCACTTTTGAGTTGTTCAGTCTGTAATATTTCTAGATTTGAGATGTTCAGTCTGTAATATTTCCACTTTTGAGTTGTTCAGTCTGTAATATTTCCACTTTTGAGTTGTTCAGTCTGTAATATTTCCACTTTTGAGTTGTTCAATCTGTAATATTTCTAGATTTGACGTGCCGATGGTTATATTTCTAGATGTGAGATGTTCACCAATCTGAAATAAAAGTTGATTTGAGATGTTCAGTCTGCAATAATTCTGAATTTGAGATGTTCGGTTTGTAATATTTCTAGATTTGAGATATTTGTTCTTTCCGATGAGAAATTCAGTTGGTTCGCGCCTCCCGTTAATGCCTCTGGGGTGCGGTAACTGGACGCTCACAAGTTACTGCCTGGGCGCGGTGATGGTAGTGTCGCCGGTGTAATTCACCTTGTGTTTTGTGGTGGCACTAACCACTACCGCCACGATGTCCTGTGACCGGAGATCGTGACGTTATCCAGCCGAGCATCACTCCGGTAGCGCCCTGGAGCTGAAATTCATATTTGCCCCCTGCCTCAGTACCTGCCGTTAGGAACGATAGGTAGAGGAGGCTGTTTGCAGTCGGCTGGGAGCTGCAGGAGCGCTATTTAAAGACTTGCACTTTCTTTTTTTTTGTCGGCAAACAGTGCTGCCTTGTCACTTTGACAGAAGCAGACAGGCGTTTTGATCCATTTGAGGCTTTCCGACTTGACAAAGTTTTGCTCCTGACAAAAATTTATCAGGATCATTTGTCTTACTTTTGATAGTGCAACATTTCCAACACTTAATGGGGGCTGTACTGGCACGGGACCGCGCCCTCCAGCTTCACCGTCGGAGGCAGCGGAGGCAGAGAGAAAGATTGGAAAGTGGCCATAGGGAGGAGGGCCAATAGGGCTCTCAACAGGAGACCTTACCCTCCCAGGGTATTCCGGGAGCAGTTCTCCTACATTCATCTGTCAGAGGGGCAGTGTCTTAGAAGGCTCCGCTTCAGCAAGGAGGTGGTCATAGAGCTCTACCGCCTCCTGCAGCCTCAGCTCAGTACCAGGACATCTCTCTCAGTGGCAGTGAAGGTCACAGTTGCTCTCAATTTCTACGCCAGCAGCTCCTTCCAAGCTTCAACAGGGGATATTGCAAACATTTCACAGTTCGCCGTCCATTGCTGCACCCGGGAGGTGACAGATGGTCTGTACAGAAGGAGAAGGAGGTACATCTCATTCCCCATGACCAGAGACAAACAGCATGAACCATGGTTCAGGGCGCCATTGACTGCATGCACGTGGCATTGCGGGCACCTCATCACAATGCAGAGGTGGTCCACAACCGCAAAGTCTACCACTCTCTGAACTTGCAGTTGGTGTGCGACCACAGACAGTGCATCCTCGCCGTCCATGCCCGCTCTCCTGGCAGCAGCCACGATGCATTCATCCTGCGACAGACTGGTGTCCAGCACTGTTCCACCCACCACATGAAGCTCATGGCTGGCTGCTTGGAGACAAGGGTTATCCGCTCACCACCTGGCTGACGACACCCCTCCACAACCCCAACACTCCTGCTCAGCGCGCATACAATGAGAGCCATAGCGCCACCAGGAACCTGATCGAACAGACTATTGGCGTGCTAAAGCAACGGTTCCACTGCCTTGACCGCTCTGGAGGAGCCCTGCAGTACTCTCCTGATTGAGTCTCCGTTTTCATTGTTGTGTGCTGCATGCTGCACAACCTAGCCATTCTGAGGGCCCAGCCACTGCCACTAGGGACTGCAGATCCACCTCAGGAGGAGGAAGAGGAACAAGAGGAGGAGGAGGATGAAGAGGAGGAGGAGCAGCACCAACGTAGGAGGGAGCTGCTCAATGTTACTTCTGCAAGGGCCATTCGTGAATGCCTCATTACACAGCGCTTCCAATAAATGAGGTAGCAAATGTCATTGGCGCAGAACAACCACATCATTACAGCTTGTAGCCCCTATCACCGGGCAAAGCTCAAATGAGAAACATCACAAAATTTGCTGCGTTGAAATAAACATTTATTATTCTGCACAACTTTCTCTTATCAAACACAACCTTGAATAAACAAACACAACAATTTATGAACAAATACAACTGGTTCTTAGCAAACGGAATTATTTCTTACCAAGCAAGACTGGCGGAAGGCTGCTGAGTCTGGGAGCCGAAGACTGCAGATGGCCTTGCACGACGCCCTCGGCCAGCTCTGGGCCTGGAAGGCCCGGCTGCAGACTGCACCAACTCAGCATGGGCGGCAACAGTCTGGGCTGGCTGGGTTTCAGGCTGCGGCAAGTGCAATGGCAGAGTGGCAGTGGTAGCAGCAGGAATGCTGGCATCCTGAGAGAGGACAGCACCTTCCTGCTCGACCGACACACTGCCACTCCCCCGGGGCTCGAGCACAGATTGCTGGCCTGCTGTGGCGCTGTCAGATCCCCGGTGGACAGTGGGCGACCCAGCGATGATGGCAGCAGTCAGCGCTTGCGTGGCATCAATCTGAGACTGCATGAGAGCAGTCTGAGATTGGATGCCACCAACCACTGACTCCATCACAGCACTAAGCCATAGCATTGCCTCGGCCTGTGCGGCAATAGCTACTGCCACCTCACCCATGATCAGAGTGAGGCTGTGCAGCATCATTGAACCTCCCCTTTAAGAACTGGAAGGCGCCAGTCTGTCTGAGTACTTGTAATTGACAGCGCCTGAACTTGAGTAGCGCTCTGCAGTAGCCTGCACACTCCTAGATGAACCTTCAACTGCAATGTGATCATGGCTCCTTTAAAGATCTTGGCGGTAAACGCGTCATCGATGACGTCATCAGATTCGCACCATTTAATAGGGCCAGGTAACGCGCAGGGTGGGCTTAATAGGCCCCTTTAACGCAAAGTCGATTTCTGCAGTGGGAAGGAAGCAACAATGGGGTCGTGGCCTGTCACACCGACCGCCCTCACCCGACCCGCCCAGATAGAGCAAATTTCAGCCATTCTGTCTGTAATATTTCTAGATTTGAAATATTCACCGATATGTAGTATTTCTAGATTTGAGATGTTTGGTCTCTAATATTTCTAGATTTAAGATATTAGTTAGTCTGTAATATTTCTAGATTTGAAGTGTTCACCAGTTTGTAATATTTCTAGTTTTGAAATATTCACCAGTCTGTAATTTTTATTGGTGTATGGCTCTGCTCCTTCAGACATCCACATTAAGATTGTCACTCATATGGGTGGGCTGCCAGAGTAACCATTAAGGTGGGTTACAGTAATAACCTTGGAGTGGGCTGTGGATGTAACTATAAAGGTGGGCTTCATGAATGACCTTAACGGTGTGGTTCAGGAGTGACCATAAAGGCTTCAGGAGTGACCTTAAGGGTGGGCTTCACGAGTGACCATAGCAGTGGACTGGAAGGTTGCTTGAAGTGTTGGATACAGAATAATTGTATAGATGGACTGGTATTGTTAATCCTATGGATCACCTGAGGTTCCTCTCTGTAGCCTGGGACAGAGATGCCTCTCTGTACCCAGGGCCTGGGGTTCCTCTCTGTACCCTGGGCCGAGGGTTTCTCGCTGTACCCTGGGCCTGGGATTCTCTCTGTAGCCTGACCTGGGGTTCCTCTCTGTACCCTGGGCCCGGGGATTCTCTCTGTACCCTGACCTGGGGTTCCTCTCTGTACCCTGGGCCCGGGGTTCCTCTCTGTACCTTGTGCCGAGGTTTCTCTCTGTACCCTGGGCCCGGGGTTCCTCTCTGTACCCTGGGCCCGGGGATTCTCTCTGTGCCCTGGCCTGAGGATTCCTCTCTGTTCCCTGGGCCTGGGGTCCTTCTCTGTATCCCATGGACTTGGTTGTGATACACTGTAGTCAAATAGCTGGCTGACATTCTGGGGCCAATAATACAATGGCAGGTTCCTCGTCTTATCGGACTTGGCGGTTTGAGGCCTACAATGTACCTGAGGTATCCAACGTATTTAAGGTGACAAGTGGAAAGAGGTCTAGAAGCCTGTGACTGAGGTCATGAGGTCCCGAACTTCGGTGGCAATGAAGTGTCTTCCCCAATTTCAGCTGGAGTGCCCGAGGACCATTCCAGCCACGTGGTGCCAGGTTTGGAAGGATAGGGTATCACTGAAGGATAGGGCACGTTAGAAGAACCAACAACAAAAACAACTTCCTGGCCCCTCCTGCCCCTGCCATATCCCTCCCTCCCTCGCCATCCTGGAGCCCTCCCTAGTACCCTCCGTGCCTCGTGCCTCTCCACTCCCATGCAGGAAAATCATCCGGCGCCCTTTACTGGCTGCTGCTACCTGACATTCTTCCCCCGGCGCTTCCAGTGCCTCCGGAGTGAGCGGGGTTGCCGGGAAATCACCTGGCGACATCGAGTGCGGTGCGGGCTCATTCGCCCTTTGGTGTCCCGGTTCACACATGCCGAGGCTGCTGGAGGGCGTCCAATCTTCTGCCTCACCAACTCCCTGGTTGGAATCGCATCCCAACCAGGGCGTTGGTGGGGCAGAAGATTGGAGCAAGGGGGAATTGGGAGGAGGAAAGAAACAGCCCTTAATTTTAGAGGGCGAATCCCCCACGGGGTTTGTTCAAATGGTTGCTGGGGGGAGGTCAGCCATGATCTGATTGAATGACAGAATGGGCTCGAGGGGCCGAATGGCCTCCTAATGGTCCTTTGTTCAACACGGGCATAGTGTAACACAGGCAACACGGTGGCATAGTGGTTAGCACTGGTGCCTCACAGCGCCAGAGACCCGGGTTCGAATCTGACCTCGGGTGACTGTCTGTGTGGAGTTTGCACATTCTCCCCGTGTCTGCGTGGGTTTCCTCCGGGTGCTCCGGTTTCCTCCCACAGTCCAAAAATGTGTGGGTTAGGTTGATTTGGCTATGATAAATTGACCCTTAGTGTTAGGGGGGATTAAATATGTGGGGTTATGGGGATAGGATGGGATATGTTAGGGGGAATTAAATACGTGGGGTTACGGGGGTAGGGTGGGATATGTGTACTGTGGGGATTAAAGCAGGGACAGGGTACTGGATTTGGATGATCAGCCATGATCGTATTGAATGGCGGAGCAGGCTCGACGGGCCGAATGGCCTACTCCTGCTCCTAGATTCTATGTTTCTATGTTCCTAGGTGAGGCTCAGTATTGCCTTGAGTGAATTCTAAGAAGGTGACATGGCACCAACCTACATGAAAAAGGGAGCTGGTATTTTATTTTTAATTTTACGCATGGTGACTTTAATTTTTCTTTCTTTTTGACGGGCGGGAGGGGGTGCGGGTGGCAACCCATTTCAAATAAGCATCGCAGTTAATCAGAACACTGAAACCTGTACATGATAAATAATAACAGCCGCTAACAGTCCCTGCTGACTGTCTGCCGGCTGAATTTTAGCAATACAACAACACACAGTCTGAATTTAAACAACAAATATCCTGAGGGAACCTGGCAACAGAAAGAGAAAAAATCAGAGAGGAATTATCCTGGCGTGATCATAAGCTGAATATATTTCATCAGCTCTCTCTCGGCTGCCTCGACTCACTGCAGGCTACACAAATATCTTGCTTCTTTTTCCGCGAATTGTAAAGCGCACCTCGAAGGCTGTGCAACTCTGAGAGCGATACCTGCAATGTTGCCAACTGTTTGGGTTTAGCGTTGGGCAGGCAAAAGTGAAAAGTGGAGGATTTGTGAATTTTCGCACGCAGTTACTGAGCTCACTGAGAGAGGGGCCTTGTACAGAAAGAAAACATGCATTGATATAGCGCCATTCACACCTTCAGGATTTCCCAAAGCGCTTCACAGCTGATAAAATATTTTTGAAGTGCAGTTGCTGCTGTTATATAGGCAAACACGGCAGCCAGGTTTGTGCACAGTGTGATCCCACGGGCAACGAATGGGATAAACAGCCACTTAATTTGTTTCTGACGCAGTTGGTTGACGGATGTTTGCCAGGACACTGGGGAGAACTCCACTGCTCTTCTTCGAAGTCGTGCCATGGGATCTTTTACAGCCACATGAGAGGGCAGACGGGGCCTCGGTTTAACATCCGAAAGACGGCACCTCCGACAGCGCAGCACTCCCTCAGTACGGCACTGGGAGTGTCAGCCTAGATTATGGGCTCAAGTCTCATAAGGCTGAATTTTAATGGGGAAGGCAGGTTGGGGACAGTGGGGGGCCGGGCCCTGAGGTGGTTGGGAAACCCGGGAGAACGGCTTTCCTGCAGGTTCTGCCGAACTTAATGGCAGGGCCTGATTTGCATGGGAAGCCTCTGTTTCCCACCTGCAGCCAGCCAGACGGGCGGGTAGGCCCGTGGCACTAGGCCACACAGAGGAGAGAGGGAGGGATCGCGTGGGGGCCAGGGTGCGGCCGCAGCAGCAGCAGGGGGGCTGTCCAAGTTGGATTGGGGCCACGGAGCGGGGTGGGGGTGGGTGTCCTAGGAGGATCGGGGGCCGAGAGGCGTCAGCAGCGGGGGCTGGGGGGTTGGGGTGGGGGGGAGGGGGTGGTTGCTTGATTACACTTGTTTTTCCTCTGCCAAACAGCTTTCGTATTCCTCATTCAGAGGTACAGCCTTGGCAACGTCATAGAATCATAGAATGGTTACAGCACGAAAGAAGGCCATTCAGCCCATCAAGCCCATGCCAGCTCTCTGCAAGAGCACCTCAGCCAGTCCCACTCCCCTGCCCTTTCCCCGTAGCCCTGCAAATTTTTTTCTTTCAGGTACTTATCCAACTCCCTTTTGAAAGCCGTGATTGAATCTGTCGCCACCACCCTTTCAGGCATTGAATTCCAAATCATAACCACTCGCTGAGCAAAAATGTTTTTCCTCATGTCGCCTTTGGTTCTTCTGCCAATCACCTTAAATCTGTGTCCTCTGGTTTTCGACCTTTCTGCCAATGGGAACAGTTTCTCTCTATCTACTCTGTCCAGTCCCCTCATGATTTTGAACACCTCTATCAAATCTCCTCTCAATCTTCTTTGCTCTAAGGAGAACAACCCCAGCTTCTCCAGTCCATCCATGTAACTGAAGTCCCTCATCCCTGGAATCATTCTCGTAAATCTTTTCTGCACCCTCTCTAAGGCCTTCACACCCTTCCTAAAGTGCAGTGCCCAGAATTGGACACAATACTCCAATTGAGACCGAACCAGAGTTTTATATAGGTTCATCATAATTTCCACGCTTTTGTACTCTATGCTGATATTCATGAAGCCCAGGATCCCGTAAGCTTTTTTAACCACTTTCTCAGCCTGCCCTGCCACCTTCAACGATTTGTGCACACATACCCCGAGGTCTCTCTGTTCATGCACCCACTTCAGGATTGTACCCTTTAGTTTATATTTCCTCTCTTCATTCTTTCTACCAAAATGTATCACTTTGCACTTTTCTGCGTTAAATTTCATCTGCCACGTGTCCGCCCATTCCACCAGCCTGTCTATGTCCTCTTGAAGTCTATTACTATCCTCCTCACTGTTCGCTATACTTCCAAGTTTTGTGTCATCTGCAAATTTTGAAATTGTGCCCTGTGCACACACGTCCTAGTCATGCCAGAGGTGGCAGAAGGCCATTGCCTGGGATCAGATTTTGACCTCTTTCCCTCTGCTGGTGACACGTTAGCTGATCTTACTGGACTTGTAGTCCTGGGGGCAATAGGTGATTTGCTCGGCTTCTTTGATTTTACTGGCAATACTGACCTTATTTACTGCTGCAACCTTGGTGCTGAAGAAACAGACTGGGCTTAGTTTCAGAATAAGGGGTCGCCCATTTAAAACGGAGATGAGGAGGAATTTCTTCTCTCAGAGGGTCGTGAATCTTTGGAATTCTCTACCCCAGAGAGCAGTGGAGGCTGGGTCATTGAATATATTCAAGGCGGAGATAGACAGATTTTTGAAAAACAGGGGAGTCAAGGGTTATGGGGAGCGGGCGGGAAAGTGGAGTTGAGGCCAAGATCAGATCAGCCATGATCTTATTGAATGGTGGAGCAGGCTCGAGGGGCCGAATGGCCGACTCCTGCTCCTATTCTTATGTTCTTATGCTTGCAAGGTGTCCGAGGAGGATCAGGGTTGAGGAACGGCTGCAGCAGGGAGAGGGGGTGTCCGAGGAGGATCGGGGCCAAGAAGTATCAGCAGCAGCAGAGGCGGGGAGTGGGTGGTGTCGGAAGACGATCAGGGGCCAGGAGCAGCACGGGGTTGGCCGGAGGAGCGGCGGGGCCTTGTGGGGGCATCGTAGGCCTGGGGGATGGGAGGCCTGAGGGGAGGGGAAGGCCTTTTGGGGGGGGGGGGGGAGATCGGAGGCCTCGTGGGAGGTTCTCCGATCGCGGAGGGTGGGTTATGCAGGGACACTGGAATCAGAAGGTAGTGTAAAGGCACTTACCTCCTGGATGCAGCAGTCCTCGCCTTGCTGTAGCTAGTGGGTTTCACGAGGTGTGCAAATCCCGACCAGCTAAAGTTAAAGACAAAACGGAAGTTAAAGAGGCTTCCAGCCTCATTATAATATTTAAATAGACGACTTGTCTCCTGGCAGCGGATTGGTTGCCTAACCCCCATCGTTAAAACCAGAAGTGGGCGGGTTTAGGTCTGCATTCTGATTTTTAATACCCCCACACCCCACCCATTTTTTTAGTTAAAGTTCCCCCCATCGAGTGGGGTTTGGAACCCACAACCTTCAGACTCTGAGGTGAGAGTGCTACCCACTGAGCCACAGCTGAATACCACACAGTAAAAGATAGTAAACGGTATAGAAAACATGACCATTACTTCTAGGCCAGCTCATGACTGTAATATATGTTGCTCGTGACATCTGGCCCGATCTCCATTGGAAAAATTGCTTTCTTGTGTTCACAAATTACTTTATTTTGAGCTTGGACATTCTCATCTGCACCTTTGGTCTCAATAATGTTATTGGCCTTAAAAAAAATCTCCATCCGCTCAATGTAAAAACTGAACGGTTCGCAAGCTTGGTCATACATGCCGAGGCTTCCGATGAATCCCATAGGCGCGGCCATGATTATCTCGATCCCGTCGAACAGTGACTGAGCACGCTACCTGTGTACCTGTGAGAATCAATGCCGCTGTTGCTGTATATATATATATATATATACACGCAAAGGCAAAGCACAGATGATTCTGCATCAGCATTAACGGTAAAACATCGCAAAAATTCAGTTTAGGCGTCACAAATTCACCTTGAACTTGTCCACTCGAAGGTTGAACACTGTGTCCTTCCATGATCCCTAAAAATGGCTTTGGGATCCCATCCTCAACGCCAAAATGTAATATATGTGGGTAGAACAAATAAAGGACAGAGACAGAATGAGTTGCTAGTCCATGTGCTTGCTTTACTAGGCCAGAGCGAACTGAGCATGCTCATACCAAACCATGTGACAAACCATGTGATAATACATTACAATGACTGTAGGAGGATGGGGCCCAGGGTGAAAAGGAAATTCAGGGCTGATATCAGGAGGTTCTTTATGCAAAAAATAACCCATACGTGAAGTGGATGGACCAGAGGGTCTTTTCCTGTCCGTCATTCTTCGTCATCCCCCGATTTGGCAATCTGTGTCCACAGGTGGACAAGATGGAAAAATGTGCAGAAGGAGCATTATCATAGAAATCCTAGAAATTTATGGCACAGAAAGAGGCCATTCAGCCCATTGTGTCCGTGCCGGCTGAAAAAGAGCGATCCAGCCTAATCCCACTTTCCAGCTTTTGGTCCGTAGCCCTGTAGGTTACGGCACTTCAAGTGCATATCCAAGTACTTTTTAAATGTGATGAGGGTTTCTGCCTCAACCACCCTTTCAGGCACTGAGTTCAAGACCCCCACCACCCTCTGGGTGAAAAAAGTTCTCCTCAACTCCGCTCTAATCTTTCTACCAATTACTTTAAATCTATGCCTCCTGGTTATTGACCTCTCTGCTAAGTGAAATAGAGTGGTCCACTCTATCTAGGCCCCTCATAATTTTATACACCTCAATTAAATCTGCCCTCAGCCTCCTTTGTTCTTTCCTCATAGCTAAAATTTTCCAGTCCTGGCAACATCCTCGTAAATCTCCTCTGTACCCGCTCCAGTGCAATCACATCATTCCTGTAATGTGGTGATCAGAACTGTATGCAGTAATCTAGCTGTGGCCTAACTAGAGTTTTATACAGTTCTAGAGCATTGTTATGAGGCTAGGGCTAAGGCCCATTGTTTTGGAACAGTAGAAGGGGCTACACTCTGTATCTAGCTGAGTTACACCTGATTTGGGAGAGCTCGATCGTGATAAGTGTGTACCATTCCCCAGCACCAACGTCCCCCATTTCGATGGCTGCCTCTCCACCTTGCGTCGTTAGTTGTAGCTCAGATTTTCTTCCGTTGGGCACAGTTCACCATGCCGAGAATCCCAACAACGTGATTCAGTTGTTAATCGATGCCTGATTCTAGCCTCTTCTGTGACGCTGTGAATGTTGGTGACACAAACTAGAGCTTCGGTGTCAGCCGTGGCTCAGTGGGTCACACTCTCGCCTCTGAGTCAGAAGGCCGTGGGTTCAAATCTTACTCCAGCGATTTGAGCACGTAATCCAGGCTGACACTCCAGGGCAGTACTGAGGGAGTGCCGCACTGTCGGAGGTGCCATTTTTCGGTTGAGACTTTAACCAAGGTCCTCTAGGGTGGAAGTAAAAGATCCCATGGCATTATTTTGAAGAAGAGCAGGGGAGTTCTCCCCGGTGTCCTGGCCAATATTTATCCCTTCAACCAACTAAAACAGCTTATCTGGTCATTATCTCACATTACAACAGTGACTACACTTCAAAAGTACTTAATTGGCCGTAAAGCCCTTTGGGACGTCCTGTGGTCGTGAAAGGCGCTATATAAACGCAAGCCCTTCCTCCCTTCAGATTTTCGTAAACAAACCAGGATGTTACCAGGGAAGAGAGACTTAAGTTATGAAGAGAGGTTGGAAAAGTTAGGCCTGTTCTCCTTGGAACACAGAAGGTTAAGAGGTGACCTAGTGGAGGTTTTCAAGATGATGAGAATGTTTTGATAGAGTAAATAGAGAAAAACTATTTCCTCTGACGAGTGGGTCAATAACCAGAGGTCACAGATTCAAAATCAATGGCAAAAGATCTACAGCGGAGAAGATGAGGAGAATTTCTTTCACTCAAAGAGTTGTCGGGATCTGGAACGCTCAACCTGAAAAGCTGATTCCATAAATAATTTTAAAAGGGAGTTGGATGGGTTCTTGAGGATGAGGAACTTACAAGGTTACAGACAAAAAGCCGGGGTGTGGGACGAAGCACGACTGCTCTTTCAAAGAGCCGGCACAGGCTCGACAGGCCGAATGACCGCCTTCTGTGCTGTAAGTTCCTATGATTTCTATGATTCTATAAACTCCATGGCCTATATCTTTACTTTTTCCAAATTTTCTCCCCTCATCTTCTGAATGTGCGGACTTGCTGGGGCAGGATCCATTGCCCTGGCATAGGCACTTCGCCCACGTGCCCATTCTTTGTGTGTGACCCTAGACAGTGAGTATTGGCAAGCTATTTCACTCCTGGTGGCACTGCAGCCGATGCTGTATTCACCTCGCACTCGCACAGATGCACTTGAACCAGGGTCACCCGATAGCGACCGGGAGTGGGAACTCTGGCTAATGTTCCAGTGCCTATTCCAGAGACGCTGAGGCCAATTCTACTCACCACTGCATCCCTGACTTAGGTCAGGCAGCTCAGCACAGTCTGCTGTCTAATTCTGCACGTTGGTATATCGCTATATTCTCAAAATAAGCTCGCGTTACTATGGAGACCTGCCTGCTTGCATTGTGAATTATGAAAATGTGGTGCTATTTTACAGGAATTGAGATGGTCATTTAGAAACAAGTCAATTGGACACAGGCCAAAATCTTGTGATTCCAATATTTTTTTTTTATTCGTTTATGGGATGTGGGCGGCGCTGGCAAGGCCAGCATTTATTGCCCATCCCTAATTGCCCTTGAGAAGGTGGTGGTGAGCCGCCTTCTTGAACCGCTGCAGTCTGTGTGGTGAAGGTACTCCCACAGTGCTGTTAGATAGGGAATTCTAGGATTTTGACCCAGCGACGATGAAGGATCGGCGATATACTTCCAAGTCAGGATGGTGTGTGACTTGGAGGGGAACTTGGAGGTGGTGGTGTTCCCATGCGCCTGCTGCCCTTGTCCTTCTAGGTGGAAGAGGTCGTGGGTATGGGAGGTGCTGCCGAAGAAGCCTTGGCGAGTTGCTGCAGTGCATCTTGTAGATGGTACACACTGCAGCCATGGTACGCCGGTGGTGGAGGGAGTGAATGTTTAAGGTGGTAGATGGGATGCCAATCAAGTGGGCTGCTTTGTCCTGGATGGTGCCAAGCTTCTTGAGTGTTGTTGGAGCTGCACTCATCCAGGCAAGTGGAAAGTATTCCATCACACTCCTTACTTGTGCCTTGTAGATGGTGGAAAGGCTTTGGGGAGTCAGGAGATGAGACAGTTGCCGCAGAATACCTAGCCTCTGACCTGCTCTTGTTGCCACAGTATTTATGTGGCTGATCCAGTTAAGTTTCTGGTCAATGGTGACCCCCAGGATGTTGATGGTGGGGGATTCAGGGATAGTAATGCCGTTGAATGTCAAGGGGCGGTGGTTAGACTCTCGCTTGTTGGAGTTAGTCATTGCCTGGCACGTCTGTGGAGCGAATGTTACCTGCCACTTACCAGCCCAAGTCTGAACGTCGTCCAGGTCTTGTTGCATGCGGGCATGGACTACTTCATTATCTGAGCAGTTGTGAATAGCGCTGAACACTGTGCAGTCATTAGCAAACATCCCCATTTCTGACCTTATGTTGGAGGAAGGTCATTGATGAAGCAGCTGAAGATGGTTGGGCCTGGGACACTGCCCTGAGGAACTCCTGCAGCGATGTCCTGGGGCTGTGATGATCGACCTTCAATCACCACAACCATCTTCCTTTGTGCTAGGTATGACTCCAGCCAGTGGAGAGTTTTCCCCCCGATTCCCATTGACTTCAGTTTTACTAGGGCTCCTTGATGCCACACTCGGTCAAATGCTGCCTTGATGTCAAGGGGCTATTTGTATCATAGAATGTTCCGGCACAGATGGACCATTTGACTGGTCATGTTTGCGCTTGCGTTTTACTCCACATGTGTCTCCGGTTGACTGGTGGGATGCTACATTAGTGTTTGAAGATGCTGAGCTACATGGTGGCAGATTCCAAATGGGTCTGGAGGCTGTGATTCTCCACAGGTTCATCATTTCAGCAGTGACACTGCCAGAGGTGGATCTCCAACCCTGGAGAGAGAGAGAGAGAGAGAGAGAAAGAGGAAGTGACAACAACCCCAGGCTCCATTCCCTTCCTGGATCACTGTTGGTCGTGGTCTGGGCTCCGGGCTCCTGCCTGCAAGTGGTATACAGTCCAGGGTGACTTCTACAAAGGGAGAAAACTAATGCGTTTCAGCACAGGTATATTACAAAAGATGGTGAATCTCTCCTTCAGACATTCACATTCACTTGAGAGGGAAAATTAAGTGGAACGAAGACTCTCCGCATCGCTCCTACAAATAGTAACTCTGGCCCACGGTACAGCAACAACAACTTGCATTTATATAGTTCCAAAGCGCTTCAGAGGAGCATTATCATTGATGCATTTAATCCCTCAACCCATTGATTAATGTAATCCCTCAACCCATTGATTAATGTAATCCCTCAACCCATTGATTAATGTAATCCCCCAACCCATTGATAAATGTAATCCCTCAACCTATTGATAAATGTAATCCCTCAACCCATCGCTAAATGTAATCCTTCAACCCATCGATAAATGTAATCCCCCAATCCATCGATAAATATAATCCCCCAATCCATCGATAAATTTAATCCCGCAACCCATTGATAAATGTAATCCCTCAACCCATTGATAAATGTAATCCCTCAACCCATTGATAAATGTAATCCCTCAACCCATTGATAAATGTAATCCCTCAACCCATTGATAAATGTAATCCCTCAACCCATTGATAAATTTAATCCCGCAACCCATTGATAAATGTAATCCCTCAACCCATTGATAAATGTAATCCCTCAACCCATTGATAAATGTAATCCCTCAACCCATTGATAATTGTAATCCCTCAACCCATTGATAAATATAATCCCCAATCCATCTGCACAAGTTAATTCTCCTACCCACCTACTTGAATTGGTGAAATGACTGATTGTACAAAATCAGCAGCTCAGTGATGTGCAGACAGGAGCATTTCACGTGTGTCTCCGAGCCACACATGTCACTGAAATACTGAGGTAAACATATCATCTGAATTTGCACACCCTGATCTTTAATTAGTTATGTTTCTCGTCCTCACTGATTTTGGACTCTTGGGGGATTTTTTAAGTGCTGAGTGATTTGCATCCTATCTAATTTAATTAAATATTTCTCATCGGAAAGTACTGTGAGCCAGAATATTGGCCAAAGAAAGAACTTGCAATTCTACAGCGCATTTCACTACCTCAGGACATCTCAGCTAATGGAAGTACTTTTGAAGTGTAGTCACTGTTGTAATGTGGGAAAGGCGGCAGCCAATGTGCGCACGGCAAGCTCCCACAAACAGCAATGAGATAATGACCAGATAATCCCATATTTAGGATTTTCTTGCAGTTTAGTGCTGCGATGGGAGCCCGCTGTTTTTGCCGTGTGTGAGTCACGGTCTGCTTACGTTGCATACATCTGAAAGCTGTTTTCAGTTTGTGTGCGCACTTGTGGCGAATGTTACCATTCAGTAACCGAGAGCGAGGGAGCCTGCTCCATCCTTCTTAGAGACATCAATGTCCCGAGAGTGACATTAATAATCAGGGAGAGCAAAATAGATTGTAGAACTCAGACTGGAGGCAGTCAGGCAGGGCCCAGAGAGCACAAAATTCAACCCCTCAGGCCTGTCAGTGCAAGTCACATTTACACTTGCACTCATTTAAAAAAAAATGTAACGGGTGTAATCATTTTTAAGTCCAGTGCAAGAATATAAACCTTTTTCACAGGAAAGGCTAGAGACTGCAGTTGGTGATTGCAGTGGGCGATTTCAGTCGGTGATTGCAGTCGGTGATTTCAGTGGATGACTACACAAAAACCTTCAAGTGTGCATGGAAAATGAAAGAGATCCGAGGGTCCTGATTGACAATAAATTGAAGCTATCGCAACAATGCTTGGCGGCAGTGAGTAAAGCAAATCAGATGTTGGGTTGTATTAAAGGGTCACGTTGAACCGAAATAGCGAGGTAATCCTGCCACTTTATAAATCATTGGTGCAACCGCACTTAGAATACTGTGTACCGTTCTGGTTGCCACAGCACGAAAAAGGATATTGCAGCTATTGAGGTGATACGGAAGAGAGCAACCAGAGTGATTGAGGGGACGGAGGGATTGGATTATGAGGAGCGATTATGTAAATTGGGCATGTTCTTGCTGGAAGAGAGAAGGTTTGCAGCTGATGTGATTGCTGTTTTAAGGATTCTAAAGGGCTGGATAATGTAGCCCATGACAAGCTGTTTCACCTTGTCTAAAACAGGAGAACCAGAGGCCACGGCCTGCACTTGAAGGGGGGTAAATTCAAAACTAATCTGCCGAAGCATTATTTGAGTGAGCGAGTGGTCAATCTATGGGCCAGGCTCCTTAGCGAGATGGGGGAAGCTTTAGTATCGCTTCATTCAAATGTCTTTTAGATAGATTTATTTTGGAAAATAACATTTTGGATGCAGTAATTTGAGACGTAACATGTGGTAAGTCTAGCATGCTTGGGAGGAACAGGTGACTTTGGACCCATGGTTTCCAGAGCTGTCCACCACTCGTGCTTTTCCTTGCGTTATGTCTGGGTCAGTTGTAGACTAGTTGATAGAGATTGATTACCATAATTAATCAATAACTCCGGAACATCGCCCGTCTCCACCTTAGCCTCAGCTCATCTGCTGCTGAAACCCTCATCCATACCTTTGTTACCTCTAGACTTGACTATTCCAACGCACTCCTGGCCGGCCTCCCATGTTCCACCCTCCATAAACTTGAGGTCATCCAAAACTCGGCTGCCCCATGTGCTAACTCTCACTAAGTTCCGTTCGCCCATCACCCCTGTGCTCGCTGACCTACATTGGCTCCCGGTTAAGCAACGCCTCGATTTCAAAATCCTCATCCTTGTTTTCAAATCTCTCTATGGCCTCGCCCCTCCCTATCTCTGTAATTCCCTCCAGCCCCACAACCCTCCAAGATATCTGCGCTCCTCTAATTCTGGCCTCTTGAGCATCCCCGATTTCAATCGCTGCACCATTGGTGGACGTGCCTTGAGCTGCCAAGGCCCTAAGCTCTAGAATTCCCTCCCTAAATCTTTCCGTCTCTCTACCTCTCTTTCCTCCTTTAAGACGCTCCTTAAAACCTCCCTCTCGGTCACCTGACCTAATATCTCCTTATGTGGCTCGGTGTCAAATTTTGTTTTATAATACTCCTGTGAAGCGCCTTGGGCCGTTTTACCACATTAAAGGTGCTATATAAATACACGTTGTTGTTGCTGTTGTTATCATGTGACTACCAGCATGGTAGAAGGTAAACGAGATGGACCTTGATCTTTTACATAAGAACATAAGGCGCAGGAGCAGGAGTAGGTCATTTGGCCCCTCGAGCCTGCTCCGCCATTCAATAAGATCATGGCTGATCTGATCTTGGCCTCAACTCCACTTCCCTGCCTGCTCCCCATAATTCTTGACCCCCTTACCATTCAAAAATCTGTCTATCTCCACCTTAAATATATTCAATGACCCAGCCTCCACAGCTCTCTGGGAAGAGAATTCCAAAGATTCACGACCCTCTGAGAGAAGAAATTCCTCCTCATCTCCGATTTAAAAGGGTGTTCCCTTATTCTGAAATTATGCCCCCGAGTTCTAGATTCCCCCACGAGGGGAAACATCCTCTCTGCATCTACCCTGTCAAGCCCCTTCAGAATCTTATATGTTTCAATAAGATCCCCTCTCATTCTTCTAAACTCCAATGAGTATAGGCCCAACCTGCTCAACCTTTCTTCATAAGACAACCCCTTCATCTCAGGAATCAACCTCGTGAACCTTCTCTGAACTGCCTCCAATGCAAGTATATCCTTCCTTAAATAAGGAGACCAAAACTGTACGCAGTACTCCAGGTGTGGTCTCACCAACGCCCTGTACAGTTGTAACAGGACTTCCCTACTTTTATACTCCATTTCCTTTGCAATAAAGGCCAACACTCCATTTGCCTTCCTAATTACTTGCTGTACCTGCATGCTAACTTTTTGTGATTCATGTACAAGGACCCCCAGATCCCTCTGTACCTCAGCATTTAGTAATCTCTCCCCATTTAAATAATAATTTGCTCAATAATTTTCTCAGATAGCAATCCCTATGACATTCCTTGGTCAGCTAGTTTAATGGAGGAAAAACCTGGTTAAATGGGTTAACATGTCCTTTATGTAGCAGAGAGAAGATGGTCCTTTGAACATGTTAAAAATTCCTTTGTTATCACTGACTGAAATTTCTTGTCTGGTCCGTTATAAGGTTTGAAAAGCATTAAAAATTTGAAATGCACAACAGGTTTGATCAGGATTTCTTTTTATTCCTTCTTGAGACATGGGCATTGTAGAATTTGGCATTGTCTGGGATTATTGTAGGGATGTGTTGGAAAAAGTGTCAGTTCACTAATTAACCTGCTGTATCTGGGGGTAGGTAAAAGGGACTGAACCCTGTGAAGTTGGATTGAATTTCCTACAACTAGTTTAGTTTTATATTTAAAATATCTGTATCCCTTCCTAGAGTAATTATTTTTGACTTGAAAATCAGAATTACCGCAGCTCCAAAACATTGGAAAATCCACCAAATAACTGATCAAAAAACGTTTTCAGGGGGAGGAAAGAATGCCCCCAGACCTCACTGGACAACAAGGGCTGAAATTGGACCCCGTGCCCATTTTCCAGGCAGAAAATAGGCGCAAAGAGGCCCTATTTAGGGGCCAACTCTAACACATCCGACGCCATATTGGTTCGGGTGCTGTAGAGGCATTCGAGGCCCCCTGAATTTACGACTAAGGGGCCTAATGCCTGTTTTAGGACCCAAACCACAACTTGTTTACCCTCAACATAGCAAACTTTGGGCCTGATCCACTCAGGATTACCAGGTTTACATGTGGCCTAACCAGCGGTCCTTAAAGGGAGCAGGAGTGCTCCTCCCGGCTCCATGTTAAAACTGCAGGACCCTCCCATCTCGCTCCCCCTCCCAATTGCTTCACCCCCTCCACACCCTGGACTCACAGAATCACAGAATCACAGAATCCCCACAGTGCAGATAGAGGCCATTTTGGCCCATCGAGCCTGCACCGACACATATCCCACCCTATCCCCGTAACCCCGCGTATTTAATCCCCCTAATCCCCCTAACACTAAGGGTCAATTTATCATAGCCAAATCAACCTAACCCACACATCTTTGGACTGTGGGAGGAAACCGGAGCACCCGGAGGAAACCCACGCAGACACGGGGAGAATGTGCAAATTCCACACAGACAGTCACCCGAGGCCGGATTCGAACCCGGGTCCCTGGCGCTGTGAGGCTCACCTGAGGCAGAACCTCATATCGAGTGTGGTGTAGATTGGGCTGCCGATTCACTATCAGCCCGTTTCGCACAAATGAGTCTTGATTTGAAAACTGAGAGGGTGTAGAGAGGACTGTGTAGAACATAAGAGCATAAGGAATAGGAGCAGGAATAGTCCAAATGGCCTGCTCCGCCATTCAATAAGATCATGGCTGATCTTCTACATCAACTCCACTTTCCTGAACTATCCCCATATCCCTTGATTCCCTTAGTGCCCAAAAATCTGTCGAACTTAGTCTTGAACAACTAGGATAGCTTATTTGGAGTTTAGGAGGGAAGTATTTGGAGTGTAGAAGGGAGAGAATGATCAATATCAGGTGAAAAGCGTTTACTTGTACCTGTCCAGGGGTTAGAGCTTTTGAGGAGCCTTTCCAATATAGGAACAGAGTTCAAGTCTTGGATGGACTTGATAAAGAGCCAGTGTCTTGGCTCAGTTGGTAGCACTCCTGCCTCTGTGTCAGAGGGTTGTGGTTTCAAGCCCCACTCTAGAAATATGAGCATGTAATCTAGGATGACATTTCAGTTCAGCATTGAGGGAGCGCTGCACTGTCAGAGGTGCCGTCTTTCGGATGAGATGTTAAACCGAGGCCCCGTCTGCCCCCTCAGGTGGACATAAAAGATCCCGTGGCACTATTTCGAAGAAGATCAGCGGCGTTCTCCCCCCAGTTTCCTGGCCAATATTTATTCCTCAACCAACATCGCTAAAATAGATAATCTGCTTATTATCTCTTTGTGGAACCTTGCTGTGCGCAAATTGACTACCGCTTTTCCTACATTACATCAGTGACTACACTTCAAAAAGTACTTCATTGGCTGTAAACCGCTATGGGGCGTCCTGAAGTGGATAAAGGTGCTATATAAGTGTAAGTTCTTCCTTTCTTTAAGGGCTGTTGAGGGGGTCACGTCTCTGTCTCATAATGTATTTTGTTCAGGGCAAGTGCTGTTACAGTTCAATAGAGATTGGAGATCACACTGACTGATTCGTGGCAGTTGAGGGCCCCTGCTTCTGACTTGTTATGTCGAGGGAAGAGTTGTTGAAAGGGGCGATAGTCTTCAAGCGGAAAAAAAAAAACCTCTGCCAAATCGAGAGGGGATGTGCATCGTGAAATGACTGCCACTTAACGCTTGCCTGATCGTCAACCCTTCTGCCCCCACCCCCCACTTGTAACTAAGGTTTCTTCCTGAGTCTCACAGATCTTGAAGCAATGAATACAATGTGATAATTCCCAAATAATAGCCAGGGTTCATGGTTCGGAAAAAAACAACGCCTATCCAGGTGTCTGCTGCTGTCCTCTGCTATTTTTTTTTATTCGTTTGTGGGATCTGGGCGTCGCTGGCAAGGCCAGCATTTATTGCCCATCCCTAGTTGCCCTTGAGAAGGTGGTGGTGAGCCGCCTTCTTGAACCGCTGTAGTCCGTGTGGTGAAGGTGCTCCCACAGTGCTGTTAGGGAGGGAGTTCCAGGATTTTGACCCAGCGACGATGAAGGATCGGCCGATATACTTCTAAGTCAGGATGGTGTGTGACTTGGAGGGGAACTTGGAGGTGGTGGTGTTCCCATGCGCCTGCTGCCCTTGTCCTTCTAGGTGGAAGATGTCGCAGGTTTGGGAGGTGCTACCGAAGAAGCCTTGGCGAGTTGCTGCAGTGCATCTTGTAGATGGTACACACTGCAGCCACGGTATGCCGGTGGTGGAGGGAGTGAATGCAGGTAATGAGAAGTGACAGGTAGATGACAGTAAAGTGTGTGTGTGTTAGGAGGTGAAGTGACAATATGGTTAGGATGGCACCAATATGGTGGGCACCGTTACCAGGTCAAAGGTCACTGACTGAAGCTCAGATTCTGTAAAAGTGATGGTGAACAGGGAGTTGCAATTAGCAGTTCAAGCCTTTCATAGGCCCCTCATTACACAAGTACGTCCCCTGATTGGTCAGGGTGAAAGTGCACCTTCAAATGGAAATAGTTTTGTGTCAAAGAGCCATCTTTTTGGGTAGATTTTGTGCTTCTGAAAGTAAAGTCAGTGCTGGGGAATGGGACATCCTTCTCCTTTTCTCACCCAGTCTCAGCCTCAGCCTTCAGCAGTCCCAGGCAGTGAGTTACAGAGTAAGGCTCCTTTTATTCTGCCTCGCTGGGGGAACATCTCCTCCGTGGAATAGGTGTAAAAACATCCTAAAAGGAAAAACCATGTTTATGATCTTGCGGCTGGGGCGGGGGGGGGGCTCTTTCCCGATGTGTCTCAACCAACCTCAGCCTCCACATCTACACCGAGGGCCTCCCCTTCCATCAACATGAAGCGAGTCTCAGCGGTCCCGATGCAGTTCCCAGTGGCCGTGCGACTGCAGTGCGGTAACTGCCCCTAACTGGGAACTTCATTGGCAATTAGCGGCAGATGGGTTTCGCACTGTGGTCACATACATAGGATTACATTGGATATACGGCCCAACCAGTCCATGCCGGTTGTTATGCTCCACACGAGCCTCCTCCCGTCTTCCCTCATCTAACTCTATCAGCGTAACCCTCTATTCCCTTCTCCCTCATATGCTTGTCTAGCCTCCCCTTAACTGCATCTGTACTATTCGCTTCAACCACTCCCTGTGGTAGCGAGTTCCACATTCTCACCACTCTCTGGGTAAAGAAGTTTCTTCTGAATTCCCTATTGGATTTCTTGCTGCCTATCTTATCTTGATGGCCTCTAGTTTTGCTCTTCCCCACAAGTGGAAACACTCTCTCTGTATCCACTCTATCAAAATTTTTCATAATTTTAAAGACCTCTATTAGGTCAGCCCTCAGCCTTCTTTTTTCAAGAGAAAAGAGACCCAGCCTGTTCATCCTTTCCTGATATGTATACCCTCGCATTCAGTAACACTGCAGTAACTGCATTGAGACTGTGCGGACACTTCATGTTGAAGGAAGGGGGGACGCTGTCCCAACAGCCTGGACTGGATTTAGTATTTGCCAACCCAACGGATGATCCGGGGGTCTCCAGGAATCGAAGATTGATCTCCCGGGAACTGCAGGCTAGCCACCCGGGGGAAAAGTACTTCCCACTTTCACTTCTGGCGGGTCAGAGAGGTTACACGTGGGTTTTTCCGCTATCCTTGTGCATGGTTCCGAGGCCTGGGCTCACGGGTTTCTTTTTATTTGTTACCGGCCCTGTCCCGCATTCCCTGTCCCAAACGCGATTCTCCCCGGCTCTGATCTCAATAGGATTCGTTCAGCGAGTCTAAAGGGGGGTTAATGGCAACTGTCCCTAGCCAGAGTGCACCGCGTGCTGGAATACGCCCTATCCATTTGAGAGGAAACCAGCGTGCAGCTGCAGAAGGGGCTCTTTGTATGCCAACTGGTGAATTTGGTAACTCCCTCCAAAGTTTCCTTTATGGAGGCAAAGAGCTGGGCTTTGGCATTAACACTTCTTGCTATCGAAATTCCAAATTTGCAGGCAAAATTAGTAGGCAATTAGGAACTGTGGCGAAGATTAGTCCTTCTGAAAGTTTAATGTAGCTTCTAGAATAGGCTGACCATACGTCCCCCTTTTCCGAGGACAGTCCCTGGATGAGGTACTGTGTCCCCGGGAAAACAGTGTCCCCGGAAGAGTCCCCGGTTCAGGAAACTCGCCCCCGAATAGAGCCATAGCCATTGGTCCGCTGGAACGTCAATCTTCGTAATGCCGCAGATCTTCTAGACCAATCAGACTGCGGCATTCGTTTGTCAGGGCGATGCCCTCCTGGGATTGGCTGCTGTCAGCGGCGTAGGTGGGTCACATGGGTTAGGTTTCATTCTATAAGGAGGCAGCTGGTTCAGCCAATAGTGACTGGTGGGGTGGGGGTGGGGGTGGGGGTGGGGGGGGGGGGCGATTCTTTAACATGAGCGGGGGGGGGGGGGAAATCGCAGGAGAAGCTGAGGGCGCGGTGAGAACTTGTGGGCGAGTGGATTTACTTGACTTCATCGTGCAATCAGATCAGATCAGATCAAATCGTGTTTTTTAAAAACTGTATAAGCTCTAAATTCTCCCACCAGAAAGAGGTTTCTGAAACCTTCTGAGACTGAGGGTGCTTCACACCTTATGTGGAAAATCTCAGTCTGTTTGGAACAGATTTAAAATTGAGAAATTAAAAGTTCGGGTATTTGGGGACGAGTATAGATGGCACAGCGCTAGTGCAGTAGCCATAGTTACGACACTGACTGAATGGCATATGACGTAGAAAGTCATGCAAGATTCAAGATTCGGTGTAAAGTGAAAATGGCGTTGTCAAAAAAGTGGGTAAGAAATACTGATGTTCCTGAACAGTGTTATTTATTATTTATAAACGGTGTCTGAATGCGCCTCAATAGTGTGACGTCACATCCGTGGTAATTATATGTGCATTTGTTCTGCATTTGTAGGTATATGTGCAACTGGTAAAATATAGGCGGCTAAAAAATTTTGCCTCGCTCCGCTGTGCAACCTACATTTTCCATCCTGGCTACTTTGCTCTGCTCCCACCCTGTGTGTCCCTGGATTTGGTTTGGAAAATATGGTCACCCGATTCTACAAATAATTGAGGACAGCAAAAGGGCTAATGGACCTCATTTTTAAAATTAATTCTCAAGATGTTGAATATTAAGGGAATCAAGGGATATGGGGATAGTTCAGCAAAGTGTAGATGAGGTAGAAGATCAGCCATGATCTTATTGAATGGCGGAGCAGGCTCGAAGGGCCAATTGGCCTACTCCTGCTGCTGTTTCTTATGTTCTTATGTTTTTATGATGTGGGCATTGCTGGCAAGGCCGGGGTTTATTGCCCATCTCTAGTTTCCCTGAACTGGTTAAGAGTCAGCCACGTTGACATGGGTCTGGAGTCACATTTAGGCCAGATTGGGTAAGGACGGCAGATTTCCTTCCCTAAAGGACATTGGAGAACCAGTTAAGCTTTTATGACAATCCAACACCTTCATGGTCATTTTTACCGATACCAGCGTTTAATTTAAAGTGAATTCAAATTCTCAAAACTACCATGGCGGGATTTGAACTCACGTTCTCTGAATTATCAGTCCCAGCCACTACATGGCACTGGAGATAGCCTCACTCCTGCAACTGGATTAGACGGATTGTATCTACAAGTACAGTGCCTCATGTGCAGCATGAGGTTTGAACACTCCATGCTGATATGATCCCAGACACAGTGGCTGCCGTGACCTGGTTAAATCACATTTTATACATTGAAAAAGAAACACCTTTATTTGGCTTTGGATTAGCCTGCCACTCAGTTCGCGAGGAGATCCAGACACGGGTCCAGTGATTTTAGAAAGTTGTTTCATTTTAAAAAGAGAAAACACCTTTTACAACGACTGTTTACAAAAGATTTAATGCAGGATGCATCTTGAAATCTGGAAACGCCGGTGATAGACCTGTTAGAGAAATTATTTTAATAGGTATGTTTTTCAATTAATGTGACGGTTTAGACACGTCTCCAGAGGTTTCATGCTTCATTGGATATGTTAATATATTTTACACTTTATTTCGAAGAGTTCTAGCTTAAGGTCCCAATACACAGCGAGTTGTTATGATCTGGAATGTGCTGCCTGAAAGGGCGGTGGAAGCAGATTCAATAGTAACTTTCAAAAAGGAGTTGGATATATACTTGAAAAGGAAAATATGTATAGGGCTATGGGGCAAGTGCAGGGGAGTGGGACTAATTGGAGAGCTCTACCAAAGAGCCGGTACGGGCACGATGGGCCGAATGGCCTCCTCCTGTGCTGTATGATTCTATGACTCATCGGAGTGAAGCTCTGAATCAACACTATAGGTTTAAAAGGGGTTTTATTCATGGATCGGAGTGGGGAATGAGGTAGTGTGAGGTGTGAGGAGGGGCCCCCATTGTTGCTGGCCCCCAAGGCCCAACGGCTCTGTGGCTAAGTGCAAACTGAATGGCGAACAGTGGACAGGAATTTCTGATGAAAGCGATGGGAAGCTCGGGAATGCTCCAGACACGGAGAAACAAAGTGAAAGGGTTTCTTCTTGGCTGGAACGGCTAGAGCAAAGTGTTTAGCATGTGTGGTCTGACTTTATAAGATAAATGCAGTAACGGTTGCAAACTGCAGACAAGTGTCATGTGATCAGATGTCATGTGATCAAACCTCCAGGAATATGTCCAACCAGAGTTGGTAACCCTAACTGGATTTGAACCCAGACCCTGGAGGTGAAAGGACTGTGCATTAACCCACTGGTCAGTCCTTGGGCTGGGATATTTTTAACACGGGTAGCTCAAGTAGGGTGTGGACTTTCAATCACTACAGCAGTGGTTCTCTTAACATGGGGAATTATAGTGGTTATGTTATAAACTGGCGAGAGACATAAAAACAGACTGTCAAAGCTTCTATAGGTATGTAAAAGGGAAAAGATTAGTGAAAATAAACATGGGTCCCTTACAGGCTGAGACAGGAGAAATTATAATGGGGAATAAGGAAATGGCAGAGAAATTAAGCAAATACATTGTGCCTGTCTTCACGGAAACATAGAAACATAGAAGATAGGAGCAGGAGTAGGCCATTCGGCCCCTCGAGCCTGCTCCGCCATTCAATGCGATCATGGCTGATCATCCAAATTCAGTACCCTGTCCCTGCTTTCTCCCCATATCCTTTGATCCCCTTAGCCTTAAGAAATATATCTAACTCCTTCTTGAATATATTTAATGAATTGGCCTCAACTGCCTTCTGTGGTAGAGAATTCCACAGGTTCACCACTCTCTGGGTGAAGAAATTCCTCCTCATCTCAGTCCTAAATGGCTTACCCCTTATCCTTAGACTGTGACCCCTGGTTCTGGACTCCCCCGCCATCGGGAACATCCTTCCTGCATCTAGTCTGTCTAGTCCTGTTAGAATTTTATAAGTTTCAATGAGATCCCCTCTCATTCTTCTAAACTCTAGCGAATATAAGCCGAATCGACCCAATCTCTCTTCATACGTCATTCCTGCCATCCCAGGTATCAGTCTGGTGAATCTTCGCTGCACTCCCTCCATGGCAAGAACATCCTTCCTCAGATAAGGTGACCAAAACTGCACACAATACTCAAGGTGTGGTCTCACCAAGGCCCTGTACAAGTGCAGCAAGACATCCTTGCTCCTGTACTCGAATCCTCTCGCTATGAAGGCCAACATACTATTTGCCTTCTTAACTGCCTGCTGCAACTGCATGCTTACCTTCAGCGACTGGTGCACAAGGACACCCAGGTCTCATTGCACTTCCCCTTTTCCCAATCTATTGCTGTTCAGATAATAATCTGTCTTCCTGTTTTTGCCACCAAAGTGGATAACCTCGCATTTATCCACATTATACTGCATCTGCCATGCATCTGCCCAATCACCCAACCTGTCCAAATCATACTGGAGTTTCTCTGCATCCTCCTCACAGCACACACGCCCACCTAGCTTTGTGTTGTCTGCAAACTTGGAGATATTACATCTAGTTCCCCTGTCTAGATCATTAATATATATTGTGAATAGCTGGGGTCCAAGCACCGATCCCTGCGGTACCCCACTAGTCACTGCCTGCCACTCGGAAAAAGATCCGTTTATTCCAACTCTTTGCTTCCTGTCTGCCAACCAGTTTTCTATCCAAGTCAGTACCTTACCCCCAATCCCATGTGCTTTAACTTTGCACGCTAATCTCTTATGTGGGACCTTATCGAAAGCCTTCTGAAAGTCCAAATACACCACATCCACTGGTTCTCCCTTATCTTAAGAAGACACAAAAAACATCCCGGAAATTGTGGAGAACCAAGGGTCTAGTGAGAATGAGGAACTGAAAGAAATTAGTATTAGTAAAAAAAATAGTACTGGAGAAATTAATGGGACTGAAAGTCAATAAATCCCCTGGACCTTAAAACACACGGCTGGCACTGCCAGTGTGTGTGTGTGTGTGTGTGTGTGTGTGTTTGTGTGTGTGGGGCAGGGGGGGCGGGAGTGGTATCTGACCAGAAAAGTTGCGCTGTCAGGTGAAAGGGTTTTAAAAGAGGTGGCTATAGAGATAGTGGATCCATTAGTTGTCATCTTCCAAAATTCGATAGATTCTGGAACGGTTCCCGTGGATTGGAAGGTAGCAAATGTAACCCCACTATTTAAGAAAGGAGGGAGAGAGAAAATGAGTTTTTTGAGGTTGTAACTAGCAGGATAGATAAGGGGGAACCAGTGGATGTGGTGTATTTGGATTTTCAGAAGGCATTCGATAAGGTGCCACACAAGAGGTTATTAAACAAAATTAGGGCTCATGGGATTGAGGGTAACATACTAACATGGATTGAGGATTGGTTAACGGACAGAAAACAGAGAGTAGGAATAAGCGGGTCATTTTCGGGTTGGCAGGCTGTAACTAGTGGGGTACCACAAGGATCAGTGCGTGGGCCTCAGCTATTTACAATCTATATCAATGATTTGGATGAGGGGACCAAATGTAATATATCCAAGTTTGCTGACGATACAAAGCTGGGCGGGAATGTAAGTTGTGAGGAGGATGCAAAAAGGCTGCAAGGGGATATAGACTAGATAAGCAAGTGGGCAAGAACATGCCAAATGGAATATAATGTGGAGAAATGTGAAGTTATCCCCTTTGGTAGGAAAAATAGAAAAGCAGAGTATTTTTTAAATGGTGAGCTATTGGGAAATGTTGGTGTTCAGAGGGACCTGTCCTTGTACACGAATCACTGAAAGTTAATATGCAGGTACAGCAAGCAATTAGGAAAGCAAATGGTATGTTGGCCTTTATTACAAGAGGATTTGAGTATAAGAGTAAAGAGGTCTTACTGCAATTATACAGGGCCCTGGTGGGACCACACCTGGAGTATTGTGTACAGTTTTGATGTCTTTACCTAAGGAAGGATATACTTGCCATAGAGGGAGTGCAACAAAGGATCATCAGACTGATTCCTGGGATGGGGGGGATTGTCCTATGAGGAGAGATTGAGTAGACTAGGCCTATATTCTCTAGAGTTTAGAAGAGTGAGAGGTGATCTCATTGAAACATACTAAATTCATATAGGGCTTGACAGGGTAGATGCAGGGAGGATGTTTCCCTTGGCTGGCGAGTCTAGAACCAGGGGTCACAGCCTCAGAATAAGGGGTCGGCCATTTAGGACTGAGATGAGGAGAAATTTCTTCACGCAGAGGGTGGTGAATCTTTGGAATTCTCTACCCCAGAGGGCTGTGGATGCTCAGTCGTTGAGTATATTCAAGGCAGAGATCGATAGATTTTTGGATGTTAAGGGAATCAAGGGATATGGGGATAGTGCAGGAAAGTGGAGGTGAGATCAGCCATGATCTTATTGAATGGCAGAGCAGGCTCGAAGGGCCAAATGGCCTACTCCTGCTCCTATTTCTTATGTTCTTATGTTACTGGACTAGTGATCCGGAGGCCTGGACTAATGATCCGGAGACATGAGTTCAAATCCCACCACAGCAGGGGAATTTAAATTAGGTTAATTAAATAAAACCTGGAAATAAAAAGCTAGTATCTGTAATGGTGAGCATGAAACTACCGGATTGTCGTAAAAACCCATCTGGTTCACTAATGTCCTTTACGGAAGGAAATCTGCCGCCCTTACCCGGTCTGGCCTGTATGTGACTCCAGACCCACAGCAATGTGGTTGACTCTTCACTGCCCTCTGAAATGATCTAGCAAGCCACTCAGTTGTACCAAACTGCTACAAAGAACAGCGGTTCAAGAAGACGGCTCACCACCACCTTCTCAAGGGCAATTTGGGGTGTGGGCAATAAATGCCAGCCCTGCCAGCGATGCCCGGATCCCGCGAATGAATTAAAAAAGAAAGGCCCAGAGGAGAATGGCCAGTTACTGCCCTTCTCTCTGCCACCTGTGGCCTTTGCTTCTCCCTATGTCCCCAATCTCTCTACCTATGGGCTCGCCAGTGGGATGTTGACAGGGCTTCAGTGCTCTTCCCTCTCCTGCTCGCCTTTTCTTGTTCTTCAGCCATTCGGAGTGCGATTAGGAGGCTGGGTTACCCCAGTTTCCAAACAGCAAAAGAAAGGCCCGTATTGAGATAGAACTATCTAATAGAGCAACTGGTCCTGTATTTTTATTTCCTGCCCCTCACTGTCCAGAGAACGGACAGTGAGGTGCAATTGCATGGTGCAATGCCTTCAACAGTGGCTTCCAAACATGACATTAGTTGTGATTGAGGGACTTATAGGGAAGCAATGTTGCAACTTGGGCTCCAGCCCTGATATGAGGTGAAGGAGTAGGAACTCCTACAGCGACATTATATATAGGGCGCGAAATTCAGTTACACCCCGTTTGGGGGCGGTAACCGAGTTAAGGCCAGACATTTAGCGCCTGGTGTGGAGGTACCACCCTGGCCACTAAATTCGACTTACCGCCCCGCACAGGAAGTGGAGCGCTATCTCGGGCGGTAACCGAGGCTATGTTGGGGCACGATCGGCAGCGCTCGGCGGAGGCTCCGTGGAGCGCTGCCGCGCTTCAACGTCCCTCCCCTTCAGTTAAAGGGGAGGGCCGTTGCGCACTCTGCAGGGCCTCCGATGGCCCACACTAGGCCACCGGGGCGGCGTGGTGCCGTGGCCGCAGCCCGGCACCGAGACACGGTGCTGGGCTGCGCGATGGCGGCCAGGACCATGTTACAGCACACCACAGAGGGCCGACCTGGAGGTCGGCCAAAAAAATAACATGGCGGCGCGGGTCGCAGCTGCACCTCCCCTTTAAATACTGCCCCACGAACTGGCACCGACATCGCCTACGGTAGCCTCACAGGGCGCAGCCGAATTTCTACCGCGGGGCAGTAAGGGGCCGCGGCGGGGCACTAAGGGGTAGCGACGCACGGCGATGACGCCTCAGCAACGCCCCGCTAACGGTAGAGGCAAAGGAGCCGAATTTCTAGCCCAAATCTGGAACTAGGAAACCTTGGCAGTAGGACAAGGGGGCTCAGGTTCCAAGGGAAACTTAGTAATGACACCAGGAAGTTCATCACACAGAGCAAACAGCACTTTGAATGAGCTTCCAGGTGGGATAGTGGAAGCTAAAATCTTGGAGTCATTTGAGAGGCAGTTGAATGCTATGATGGGATGGGAAGACTGTTGATTTTTCCAAATGGATGTACTAAGGTGGGTAGAATGGCCTTCCTCTTCTGCATCTATCTGCTTCACGGAGTTGCCAAGGTGTTCCGATTTTAGTGATGGTGTGTCTTTGCTTTCGGAGGCTGTAACTGTAGGTTTCTGTACATTGTGCGGGATTTGGTGAGTTGGGGACCTTGCCATTGATGCAAATTGATCAGCTGCAACAGGGCCTGAGAATATGACTGGACTGGCGTGATGAAGGCACCAGATAGCGATAAAGTCCGACACAGTCAAGTTCTGTGAAATTATGACACAGTGACTTGGTGTTCCAGTGTGTTGCAAAGAACGAGCACCTGATGCCCTTCTTCACAGTCCACCACATACCAGGTTCCCACACTTAGCTTGGAGGTGGCGGGGGGGCGGTGTGGCGGGGGAAGGATGGGAGGGACATAGGATTTGAGGACAAGCCACTCTGCTCTCATATACTTGCAGGCATCTGGATATAGTGTGACATTGGCAGTGGCTGGAGTGAGGGCCAACAGGGGTGAGACCATTTAGATGAAGGGACGGAAAGAAGGGGAAAATTACAAAAAATTGCAAAAAAACCACAGCGTTCAAAAAAAATCTATATATTATTAAACTTCTTCCATATATCATGTCTTCACAATTTTTGGTCGCACTTTGGCCAACATTTACCATTGTAAATTACTATGTCAACCCCATGGAATCTACAGCATAGAAACAGGCCACTTGACTCAACTGGTCTATGCCGGTGTTTATAGTCACTCTGATTACTTCTTCCCACCCTGCCCCCATATTCCTCTATTCCTTTCACCCTCATGCATGCGTTAATCCTCCTCTTAAATGCATCTTTGCTATCTCCTTCAACCACTCCCATATGGCAGTGAATTCCACATTCTCACCACACTCTGTGTAAAGAAATGCCTCCCAAATTCTTTTTGATTTGTTAGTGGGGATCTTATAGTTATGCCCCCTTGTTCTGAACTCATCCACATGTGGAAACAGTTTCTCCACATCCACCCCATCGAACCCTTTCATAATTGGAAAGGCCTGGCTGGGGCAGTGGGGAATACATTGTCCTTTCACCATCTGGAACCTGGGTTCAAATCCTGCTCCAGAGAGAGTGGACGGAGGTCTCCTCTCTGACGGCCAGTTTATTAGATGCTATTCTTTCCCCTTTGGGATATGGGTTTTTAATCCAGGCCAGACTGTGTGGTAAATGTCTCTCTCTGCTGGATTCTATTTGAAATGTGCTTGGGGCTGTTTAACTTTGCTTCCTTGAATTGAGGTGAGACTTTAATATCTAGAGATTTTGAGATGAGTTCCTAATATGTAATTTTCAGATGCATTAAAGGTCAGTGGGTGCGAGTCCACAGCACAAAACTGTTTGTAATTTGGCAGTCTCTCAGACTCCAAGGATGGGTGTGGAAATGCAAGAGTCGCCTGGTTAATTTTAATTGACGAACTGTTGCCACTTAGACAAAACAAATAATCGATTTGAGGCCAAGACGCTGCGCACTGGTGGTTCAAATCCAGCCGAAACTGATGGGAGAAAGGTCTCCTCACTGACAGGGCACTGGCTGGAGCAGTGGATCAGGCAAACACCCTGGGACGAGGGTTGAAATCCAGCCCAGACAGTTGGGGTAAAAGACTTTCTCGGCGAGGGAATCTACTCCCTAGTGCTAACAGCCCTCATCTTGAAAAGCACAAAAACGCCATCCCTTCGAAATCTATTTCTAATATTTTATGATGCCATTTGGGCATTTGCCCTGGCACGATGACTGCGATAGTGAAGCCGATGCTTCCTTGAGGCTCTTGTGGGTGTAGTACTGAGCCCCACAGACCAGAGGATGCCCGTTTAATCCCTGGTTCGCGCTGAGACGCTAAGGAAATCAAGTGATATGGGGATCGGGCGAGAAAGTGGAGTTGAGGTCAAAGATCAGCCATGATCTTATTGAATGGCGGAGCAGGCTCGAGGGGTCGTATGGCCGACTCCTGCTCCTATTTCTTATGATCTGAGGTTAGATGATCTCATAACCGTTGAGTTGGTAGTTGGGGCAGTACAAGTGGCGTCAGGGTCCCTGTCCTAAGGAGGAAGGGAATGAAATCGGCCGGGGCGCCTGCTCCTGAACAATTTCCCAAAGCTCCTGTTGGAAAATGATGTTGTTGTTTCCATTTCTTCACCCTCTTCCTTTGGAGAACAGTATGAAGTAGTGGAAGGATTTTCGGGCTGATTAACAGTCTGACAGGCCAGGATGTGAAATGCTCCTTCCATGGCCGTAACCATCTTTATACCAACCGATAGGGGGGTTAGCCCTATAGGGTGGGAGGCTTTTACTAGCTACCACCAGCCTCCTGTTGAGGGCCCACCCACCAGACGCAAGTATCCCAATGAATGTCAACCCAGAATTCAGAGCCAGAGCTCCTGTCTCCACTAGCCAGGACTGTCTGGAGCGGGGTTCGAACCCTGCACCTTCTGACTCTGAGGCGGCAATGCTACCACTAAGAGGCGGGAATGCGTGATCGACCACGTGTGCGAACCATGTATATATAAAGACAGTTTGGCTGTGACTCCCTCCATAGTTGAATAGCCTGTCAATATTTACTGCCTGGAGTCACACATGAGGAATGAGTAAATGGGGGAGGTACAGACGAGCTGTTGAAGCCATGGGGGACACTTCCCATCCCAAATATGAACCAACGGCTTTGAGAGACAAGGAGAGAGCACTGGAAGGAAAAAGCCAATAAACGGAATGCTTTTACACATTGGGATATAGACGTGTTAGTACAGGATCAACTCCTTGTGAGAATTGAGAACATCTGCAGTTGGTAATTGAGGATAAGGATTTACTTACACTACCCATCCAGGGACCCGAAAGGATGTGTTGAATTGGAGCAATTTAAGCCCATTAGTTCTGATTGTTATATAGGGATTATCACATTTTATTGATCGCTCTGAGACTAGCAAGCCTCAGGAGGAAAGAAGATTTACAAATGAAAAGCAGTTTCGTTCAAGGGCCGCACGGTTAAAGCAGAGCGGCCCGTCTCAAACCTCACCTCCGCTCACACTAACTGGACCTGAAGTCTGATCTCCAATGGACCGTGAAATTGCGGTGAATTTTGTACTCTGAATTGGACTACATGATGCGTATGTTTCTCAATCCACCGTGCAAAATCTCGGAGAATAAGTCCCTGTGTCAGCTACGCTCGGCCTGACTTTGTGGCAGCTCCATTGCATCTAATGTGTAGGTGGTCTTAAAAACATAGAATTTGAGATAGAATCTTACAGCCATTCGGCCCATCATGCCTGTGCCGGCTCTTTGAAAGAGCTCTCCAATTACAGCGAATGCACTACTCTTGCCCCTTAGCCCTGCAATTCATTTTTCCTTTTCAAGTATTTATCCGATTCCCTTTTTAAAGTTATTATTGTATCTGCTTCCACCGCCCTTTCAGGCAGTGCGTTTCAGTTCACAACAACTCGCTGCGTAAAACATTTTTTACTGATCTCCCCTCTGGTTCTTTTGTCAATTATCTTCAATCTGTGTCCGCTGGTTACCGACCCTCCTGCCACTGGAAACAGTTTCTCCCGATCTACTCTATCAAAACCCTTCATAACTTTGAACTCCCTTATTAACTCTCCTCTTAACCTTCTCTGCTCTAAGGAGAACAATCCCAGCTTCTCTGTCGTTATGCTGGCAAGCAGAGCAGTCAATTTGTGCACAGCTAGATCCCACAAGCAGAGAATAGGAACATAGGAACAGGAGCAGGCCATTTGGCCCCTCGAGCCTGTTCCGCCATTCAATGAGATCATGGTTGATCGGCGGCCTAACTCCATATACCCGCCTTTGCCCCATATCCCTTAATACCTTTGGTTAACAAAAAGCTATCAGTCTCTGATTTAAAATTAACAATTGATCTAGCATCAATTGCCGTTCGTGGAAGAGAGTTCCAAACTTCTACCACCCTTTGCATGTAGAAGTGTTTCCTAATTTCACTCCTAGAAGGCCTGGCTCTAACTTTTACACTATACCCCCAAATGAGATGATTGACCAGTCAATCGGTTTTGATGGTGTTGCTTGAGGGATGAATGTTGGCTAGGACACTGGGAGAACTCTCTGGCAGTGCATTCCAGATCATAACAACTCATTGTGTTAAAAAATTTCTGTCATCGCCCCTCTGGTTCTTTTGCCATACACAGGGATTTTGTCCTCAGAACATGGGTATGGCTACAACTTATTGGCCATCCCCAGTTGCCTTGAGGGGTCGCTGGTTGTTTTGAGTCATGGTAGTTTCCACAACCAAATAGCTTATCAAGAGTCAACCTCATAGTGTGGACTAGAGCCACATCCATGTAGGCCAGGCCAAGTAAGGGTGATGGATTCTGAAAGAAAGACTTGCATTTCTATAGCACCTTTCATGACCTCAGGATGTCCCAAAGTGCTTTACAGCCAATTAAGTACTTTTGACGTGGAGTCACTGTTGTAATGTAGGAAACGCAGCAGCCAATTTGAGCACAGCAAGCTCCCACAAACAGCAATGTGTTACTGACCAGATAATCTGTTTTAGTGATGTTGATTAAGGGATGAATATTGGCCCAGGACAGCGGGGAGAACTCCCCTGCTCTTCTTTGAAATAGTGCCGTGGGATCTTTTACCTCCAATGGTGCAGCGCTCCCTCAGTACTGCACTGGAGCGTCAGCCTAGATTTTTGTGCTCAAGTTCCTGGAGTGGGACCTCTTGAACTCACAACCTTCTCACTCAGAGGCGAGGATGCTGCCCACTGAGCCACCGCTGATAGAGGTGTACAAGATTATGACGGGTTTGGATAGGCTAGACGGGGAAAGGCTGTTCCCAGTAGTTGATGGTAAAAGGGCTAGGGGACACAGATTTAAGGTTTTGGGCAAAAGATACAGGGGGGATGTGAGGAAAAACTTTTTTACGCAGCGACTGGTGAGGACCAGGAACTCGCTGCCGACGGAAGTGATGGAAGTGGAGACACTCAGGGCTAAAAATTGAGTAGCGCCCCCGCGCCGGTAATTGAGTGGTAGCGCCCCAAGAGGGAAGCAGGGCGCTACTGGAAGCGCCCTGCATCCCTCTTGGGGCGCTGCGAGGTAATATCGCGGCGCTACGTGACGCTCTGCGGCACGTTGCGCTGTGGTATTGCAGGCCTTCCTCCCCTTCTTAAAGGGGAAGGGCCTTGCACAGCGCTACCCGGGGCCCAGCTGGGCCCCCGGGGATGGGGAGTGCCGGCAAAAGAGCCTGGCACTCAAGAGAAGTGCCGGGCTCTTGGAGCGCAGCCGGCACTCTGCGGGGAGCGGGGGGGGGGGGCAGTTCAGGAGGCCGGGGACGGGAGCGCAGGCAGGTGCTGGCAGGCGGCCAGCAACAAAAATGGCCGCCCCACACCTCGCCTTTAAATAGTGCCTCCCCGGCCGCAGGTAGACCCCCCTGACCCCGTTGGACATAGGGCGCTAACGGGAGGCGCAAAGCAACTGCATTTTTACCCCTCAATGTTTTCAAGGGGAGACTGGATAGGCACTTGAGGGAAATAAACTTGCAGGGCTACGGGGATAAAGCGGGGGAATGGGACTGACTCAATTGCTCTGCAGAGAGCTGGCACGGACTCGATGGGCCGAATGGCCTCCTTCTGTGCCGTTATAACTCTATGACTCTATGACACTGTATTGGGTTTTTATGACAGTCGCCAGCTTTCATGTTAGCCCATAAATTGCCAAATTTTTTGAATTGAATTCCACAATTTATCACCGTGTGCTTCTGAACTCTTGACCTCTGGTCTACAAGTCAAGTACCATAACCACTAAGCTATCATACCCGTTGCTAAGTGTTGGTTCCTTCCATTATTGGAGGTAAGCAAGTCTGATGGCACTGTTGAGTCTCAGTGGTATTAGGGGCATGGGCCACTCAACCCAACATCGCTGAGGCTGAATTAAAGCATCACTGCTCAGCATAGGAAGCTAATTAATACCTTCCCTGACGGCTCTGTGGCAAATGCACTGCCCAGTGTGGTACTGACCATATAGATCAGTGAGGTTCAATCCGTTAGTTGACCTTAGACAGGATAGTAATTTGGCGCTACAAATTGGCATCAGGAATCCTGAGCTTGGGAGCTGGAGGAGATAAGTCGCCAAGCGTTCCCGTTTCTGATCATCACACAGAAAATCTTGCTGGAAAGAACTTTAGGCTTTAGGTAAGAAGGTTGACGTAAGAAAACTAATAGGCACTTGGTCTGAGTAGTAAACAAGGCTTTAATCAACTGTTTTTCAACATGGAGATCTAGTTGTGTCCTTCACTAGTTCCTGTTAAAGAATGTCCTGAGCAAGCTGGGCCCATGCCCGAGTATTTATACTCTCCCTGGACAGCGCCACCAGCAGGCCGCCCAGTATTATTTCATAAGTCATTTCCACATGAATGACAAGATTCATGTCAAAGGTCATGTAGCCCTGTCAGTTGAGGGTTATAGGAAAATAGGATCAGGAGGAGGCCATTCAGCCCCTGGACCCTGTTCTACCGTTCAGTTAGAACATGGCTGATTTGTACCTCAACTCCATCTGCCTGCCTTTGCTGCATATCCCTTGAGCTGATGAATTTCCAACCCTGTACTCCTTCACTCTGTCCCAAACTGATTCCGGAGGCTCTGCATTAACTGCCTTATTACTGTTGGGGAAAACAATGCGAAAGGCCAAAGGTGATAGTGCAGGACATCGCCACGGTTACAAAGTGAGGGGTCAAGGGTGATAGTGCAGGACGTCGCCACAGTTACAAAGTGAGGGGTCAAGGGTGATAGTGCAGGACGTCGCCACAGTTACAAAGTGAGGGGTCAAGGGTGATATTGCAGGACGTCGCCACAGTTACAAAGTGAGGGGTCAAGGGTGATAGTGCAGGACATCATCGCAGTTACAAAGTGAGGGGTCAAGGATGACAGTGCAGGACATCGCCACAGTTACGAAGTATGGGGTCAAGGGTGATAGTGCAGTTCAACCATGGAGGGATAATACGGCCATGGTTGAACCTATCCTCCTTTCAATCCAGAGGGATGTAAAGAGCTCCATAGTTTTTAAGATCCTGGGAAAGAGGGGAGTAGACTGCGCTGTGGGTATTAGTCTCAGCACAGTGAGACTGCATTGGGGAGGAAGGGTGTGTAGAAAGAAGAAAGGCCAGAAGAGCTCCAACCATGACTGCATTGATAAAATAACAAAGTTGTGATGGAGAAGAGCACGTTTGGGGACTGGACGTGAGGGACAGACTGCCTATTAGACGGGAAGCTGTGAGGAACTGAGCCCATTTGTTGACAGCTTGAAACGTGGAGGAATTTGACCTGAATTCATGAGACTTTAGGCGCGGTCTTCATCTACTAATCATGCCCCGTAGTTCATTTTGTTGATTCCCAGTTACCACCTCATTTACACTGCTATTATGTTCTAACTGCTTACCTTGCCATTTTGACCTCCACAATGGAATGACGCAGATAGAGACAAAAATAAATTGTCTTAATGAATATACAAGTTCATCAAACGTCGAGGTGTCTGATATTAAATTAGTCGTAGAGTGCAAGGTGGAGGTCACGGACAATTTATTAGGTGCTGTTCAACATGAGCTTTTGAATATTACAATATAGGAATAATTAATTAGTGTAAATATTTATGCAGCGAAATCAGGAACGTTTGCCCTTTTCCCTCGTTGCTCTTCATTCTGTCTTTTGTAATAACTCTACATCTTTTTGGAGGTTTAATTACCTCCTGTGGTGTCAATAGTGGATCATTGAGCGTCAATGTTATTTTCTTGGACTCATACACGGTGCATCCAGAAATATATATATATATATATCTATCTATACCCCAATGTCCTGCTCACTGTGCCAATTGTAGCCTTGCTTCGCAGAGCCGTTATTAAGGACAAGTCAACCATCACATTAGACATCTTTCTCTTGCTCTGTGTTCTACAAGAATTATACCCGCTCATTGTGTAATCATAGTTATTAATATTCATATGCATTATCTTCCATTTGCCAGTACTGAATACCATATGCCACTAATTTGCGCAGACACTAATTTAAAAATACATTTGAAGGTTGTTCAACTTAGTCTTTCTGTCAATTCATTATTATCGCCATTCTGCTTAAAATTCAGTTCTCAAGGTCATTAATAAACTTTGTGAATAGCAGAAGCTGTCGGACTGATCCCTACAGATTCACCAGTCACTACTGCCCAGCACCAATAATTACCACTTATATCTCCTCTCTCTTTTCTATTGTCAAGCCAATTTTCTATCCAACTTGCAACTTCTCTCTCGGTCCTTTGAGCATTTATTTTCAGTTATGTCCTTTGTGAGGGACATAGCAAAACGCTTTCTGGAAGTCAAGATATATAATATGCACCATGTTATCTCCATCCTTTCATGTTCTCAATTCTGTTCCAGTGCATTTGTTAGCCGTGACTTCCTCTTCCTTAACCCGTGTTAGCTTTCAGTCTTTATCGTTGGTCTTTGTTTAACCCATTGAACCCATCTCTCCTGAAGGCACTGCTGCCAGTCCGTGGTTCTAGGAGTGCTGGTAACCCTGCAGTACCTCACCTCAAGTGACCATTCTTCATTGCTACCCCGAGATAATGAGTGTTGGTAGGCCTATTCGAAGAAGAGCAGGGGAGTTCTCCCCCGGTGTCCTGGGCCAATATTTATCCCTCAACCAACACCACTAAAACAAATTATCCAGTCATCATCACATGGCTGTTTGTGGGAGCTTGCTGTGCACAAATTGGGCTGCTGCGTTTCCTACATTACAACAGTGACTACACTTCAAAAAGTACCTCATTGGCTGTAAAGCACCTTAGGACGTCCTAAGGTTGTGAAAGGCGCTATGTAAATGCAAGTCTTCCTTTAATTGCTAACCCTAGATAATGAGGGTTGGTAGGCCGTTCAACCATGGAGGGATATTGAAGCCAGGATTGATCCTATTCTCCCAAGATGTTGACACACGCATACTTTCTGGAGGGGCCACTGAGTAGTGATCACGGCTGGGAACCCTAGCTGACTTTTCCCATTTCCTGGTCCCGGATCATTGAAGACACTAGCATTGCTACTGGGTGAAATCAACAGTCCGTGAAGATTGGGAACCTAATCTGGGAGCTTCCTGATCTGGATGGCTCAGTACCGTGTTGGTCGGTACATAACGGAGTCTGTCTTCATTCTTAATAGTTGGTTTCTTTATAATTGAATCTATCGGCCTTTTACATTTTCCCATGGTTAGTGTGGAGCTCACAATTGCCTGAGACCTTGCTCTTTCTTGATCATATTTTATGGTGCTACTCATTTTCTTTCAGATTTCAGCACACTCCCAATGGATGCAGCTCCACTTGTTTATCTCAGATACCATCCATCTCAGCTTGGACCCTCTATCAGACTCTAATTTTATTTTTGAATCATTGTCTTTGTTTGTCATTACATTGATATAGCCCTGCCATTGTGAATACAGCTCTGCAGGATTTAATCCAAGGTTCTTTCCATATCCTTCTCTCCCACCACTCTGTTTCCTTCATCCTCCCAATGCCCGCCTTGTTTGTTAATACCGTAGAACTGGTAAAAATATCCAAAGGAATTCTTCATATTTTCCCCGATGCCCATCTCAACTTGTTCCCCTATTCTGCCCAAATATTCCAATCGCTTCCTATATTTTTCTGTACTTTCAAATCTCAGTCCCTTCATTAATCCTTAAAGCATTCTGAAGTTCCTTGTTGTTCCCTTCTACTTGCTTTCAACTCTGCTCAACCAATAGAGCTTCCGTCTTGAACCTCCCAATTCCCAGCGGTATGTAGCCCTTCCATCTTACTCTTGAAGGCAGTCTGGTTACCATGGTGATTTCCACTTGCACTGTATTTCCCAATGCGCGGTCTTTAACTCTTCCCTTTGAAATCTAGTGCTTTCACATTGTTATTGCTTGCTATTATCCCCGTCATCATACAGAATCTCATTGTATCACGGTTATTTCCAAATAAGTATTATTCAGCTTATAAATGGCCAACTATTTTGGGTTTATTGTTTAATATTTGATGTCCTGTGCCCTGGGCTCTGATAACATGTTTTTGAGGAGGAGTCTAGCTTTTGCTTTTGAATTTGCTTCCTCTGTTTCAAAACTACCTGCTTTTTGACTCCCATAGTTAAAGCTACCCAGTGCCTTCCCTTAATCCTGCTGCTGATATAGTTATTACTCTCGCCTTCTCAGCTTCATTCTCTCTCTCTCTTTCATTCTCTGCCGTTCTCCCTCCCACTTTCTCTCTCTCAGTCCCGCTTTCTCTCTTTCTCACTCTGTATATTGAAATATTTGTTATTTTATTGCTACACTCTGGGGGCGCGAAATTCGGTTAGGCCCCGTTTGCGGGCGGTAACCGAGTTAAGGCCAGACATTTAGCGCCTGGCACGGAAGTACCGCCCCGGCCGCTAAATTCGGCTTACCGTCCCGCACGGGAAGTGGAGCGCAATCTCGGGCCGTAACCGAGGCGATGTCGGGGTGCGATTGGCAGCGCTCTACTGAGGCTCCGCGGAGCGCTGCCGTGTTTCAACGCCCCTCCCCTTCAGTTAGAGGCTGTTGCGCACTCTGCAGGGCCTCCGATGGCCCACACTAGGCCATCAGGGCGGCGTGGTGCCGTGGCCGCAGCCCGGCACCGAGACGCGGTGCAGGGCTGCACGACGGCGGCCAGGACCACGCCCCTGGAGGCGCTAACAGCAGGCGCAAAGGAGCCGAATTTTGGGTGTTCATCTCCAGATCCTCACTATGTTGAAATCAAGACTAAGTGCACTGTCTCCCACTATAACTCAATCTAGCTCAGTATATTAAAATGTGGACCGCATCTCCTCCCTCACTCTTCCCTTCCACCTGCAATGTACAGGCTTAAAAAAACAACGCTTGGCGTTACCTGACCCAATACTTGAGTTATCTTGTCTTCTATCTTTTCATATCAGCCTTAACGGCATCCTATTTGCCTTGGCCGTTCATTTAGACTTCTCAACAAAATAGCCTGCCTGACTAGAGAGTGTGCAGTGTGTATAATCCTGCAGCGCTTAGCCTAAATTTAAGAGAGAAATTGCATTTATATAGCACCTCCCCCATCCTCAGGATGTTCCACAACTCTTCACAGATAATGAAGTATCTTTGAAGTTCAGTCACTGAATCATAGAATTATACAGCACAGAAGGAGGCCACTCGGCCCATCGGGATTGCGCCGGCTCTTTGAAAGAGCTTTCCAATTACTCCCACTCACCAGATCTATCCCCATATTCCTGCAAAATTTTCCTTTTCAAGTATTTATCCAATTCCCATTTGAAAGTTACTATTGAATCTGCTGCCACCACCCTTTCAGGCAGCGCACTGCAGTTCATCATAACTCGCTGTGCAAAAAAAAAACTCCTCATCTATCCCCCTGGTTCTTTTGCCAATTATCTTAAATCTGTGTCTGATGGTTTCCCACCCTCCTGCCAGTGGAAACAGTTTTTCCATATTTGCTATCAAATCCCCTCATAAGTTTGAACCCCTCGATCAAATCTCCCCTTAACCTTCTCTGCTCTAAGGAGAACAAGCCAGCTTCTCTAGTCTTAAGTTGGCAAGCACAGTAGTCAATTTGTGCACAGCTAGATCCCACAAGTGGAAAAGGAGATGAATAACTAACTAATCTGTTTTGATGGTGTTGCTTGAGGGATGAATGATGGCCAGGACTCTGGGAGAACTCTCTGTTCTTTGAACAATGCAATGGGCCCTAAATGAATCTACTGGTGAAACTCTACTGGCCTCAGGGATTGGACTCATTATTTTTATTCATTCATGGAATTTGAGCGTCACTGCCAAGGCCAGCATTTATTGCCCATCCCTAATTGCCCTTTGAGAAGGTGGTGGTGAGCCACCTTCTTGAACTGCTGCAGTCCGTGAGGTGAAGGTGCTCCCACAGTACTGTTAGAGAGGGAGTTCCAGGATTTTGACCCAGCGACGATGAAGGAACGGCGATATACTTCTAAGTCAGGATGGTGTGTGACTTGAAGGGGAACTTGGAGGTGGTGGTGTTCCCATGTGCCTGCTGCCCTTGTCCTTTTAGCTGGTAGAGGTTGTGGGTTTGGGAGGTGCTGCCGAAGAAGCCTTCTTGTAGATGGTACACACTGCAGCCATGGTGCGTCGGTGGTGGAGGGAGTGAATGTTTAAGGTGGTGGATGGGGTGCCAATCAAGCTGGTACCAGGCGAGGCTTGAATATGTGTCACGGCACGCATCTGATTCTGAGACATGGGGTGGGGAAAATTTTCTTGAAACTACTGCAACGCCACTGCACACTTCTGGCAAAGTTAAGGCAGTAGAGCTGGAACAGCTCGGGGGAAAGTCCTGGCGAGTTGATTTGAGGTGTTAAGTGGGAGCTGACTGCTTTACTCCATCAGCTCAGCTACCTGGGTGGCTTTTGGCTGAGGACGTGTAGCCAAACTGGAGTGAAATTTGTTCACCTCAATGCTTTTCCTGTGCAAAGGTAGTGCTGGAGTAATGAAGTAACAAGCCGTCTTTATCTGCTCTAATCGGTTTGATCACTCGATATAATTTTATTATCGAGCTCCCTGCGAGGAACTGACCAGATGTCAATGAGTGGATTTGGGCAGGAAACTGCGGGATGCTGAGCCCAATCATCAACCTCCCGCAGGCCAACTCATTGGGCCACCTCTCGACTGGCAACGTCCATCATTAGAATTGGATCCCTTCCACTCACCCCATCTGTTGATGACGCTGGTCTGCTGAACACAAGGGTAGAGTGGAAAACTGGCTGGATCCCAAACATCCTGTAGCATGGATCTTTCCGATAGAAGCCTGCAGGTCTCAAGCATAGTCTAGCAACCGTGAGGAATCGCAGGACTATCCTTCCTCATCCTCAGGGCTGTGACTAACAAAATTCCACAAAGGGCATGTTTCAGTGGCAACAATAAATTGGTTCTTATTATTTTACATTAAGAAATGTTATTGTTTTTAGCTGTTTCTAAAAGCATGAAATGTGATTGTATTTCACAGAGAGACAGCAGCTTATTACTTTGTAGTTATGAAGTTTCTTTTTGCACACAGTGCAATATTGAGTTTGTCACCACATTTTATATATTATTCAATTGTGTTTCTCAAAGAGATACAGAAGCTTAGTTACATACCAACTAATATATTGTAAATGTGTTACACCTTTCAACTTAATTAGCGCTACCTGTACCAACAGAATACAGCTAACCCGAAGGATAAGGAAGTCAATCTTTCATGTTCTATAAATATGAGTGTTTTTTCTGCTCTGCTGTCTCTGGCCACCGACCTGCCTCTCTAGGAGCAGGAGTAGGCAATTCAGCCCCTCGAGCCTGTTCCGCCATTCAATGAGATCATGGCTGATCTGTACCTCAACTGTACAGTTTTGGTCTCATATTTAAGGAAGGATATACTTGCATTGGAAGCAGTGCAGAGAAGGTTCACGAGGTTGATTCCTGGGATGAAGGGGTTGACGTATGACGAAAGGTTGAGCAGGTTGGGCCTATACTCATTGGAGTTTAGAAGAATGAGAGGTGATCTTATTGAAACATATAAGATTCTGAGGGGGATTGACAGGGTGGATGCTGAGAGGATGTTTCCCCTAGTGGAGGTATCTAGAACTAGGGGGCATAGTTTCAGAATAAGGGCTCGCCCATTTAAGATGGAGATGAGGAGGAATTTCTTCTCTCAGAGAGTGGTGAATCTTTTGAATTCTCTACCCCAGAGAGCTGTGGAGGCGGAGTCATTGAATATATTCAAGGCGGAGATTGACAGACATTTGAACTACAAGGGAGTCAAGGGGTATGGGGAGAGAGCGGGAAAGTGGTGTTGAGGCCAAGATTGGATCAGCCATGATCTTATTGAATGGTGGAGCAGGCTCGAGGGGCCGATTGGCCGACTCCTGCTCCTGTTTCTTATGTTCTTATGTTCTAACTCCATTTACCCGTTTCTGCTCCATATCCCTCGATGCCCTTACCCAACAAAAATCTATCCATCTCAGTCTTGAAAGTTTCAACTGACCCCCCAGCATCCACAGCCTTTTGGAGGAGAGAGTTCCAGATTTCCACTACCCTTTGTGTGAAGAAATGCTTCCTGATTTCACTCCTGAATGGCCTGGCTCTAATTTTAAGACTATGTCCTCTTGTTCTGGATTCCCTCACCAGAGGAAATAGTTTCTCTGCATCTATCCTATCAGATCCCTTAATCATTTTGAATACCTCGATTAGATTACCCCTCAATCATCTAAACTCGAGGGAATACAAGCCAAATTTATGAAACCTGTCCTCATAATATAACCCTTTAAGCCCCGGTATCATTCTGGTGAATCTACGCTGCACCCCCACCAAGAACCAATATATCCTTCCTGAGGTGCGGTGCTCAAAACTGAACACAGTACTCCAGATGGAGTCTGGCCAAAGAACATAAGAACATACAAAATAAGAGCAGGAGTAGGCCTTTCGGCCCCTCGAGCCTGCTCCGCCATTCAATAAGATCATGGCTGGTCTCCGACATCAACTCCACTTTCCCGCCTGATCCCCACATCCCTTGCTCTGTACAACCGAAGCACCACTTCCTCCCTTTTTTGAATTCCAGTCCCCTTGAGATAAAGGTCAACATTCCATTAGCCTTTTTGATTACTATTTGTACCTGTGCACCCACCTGCCTGCCCGCCTCTCTCGCTGTCGCTCTTCCTGTCTGCCTGCCTAGTTATCTACAGTACGTCAGTCTGCCAGGAACATCCGCTCAACTCTGGATCTGCAATTATGTTCCTTCCATTTTCACAATTAATAAATTGCCTGAGGCGTTGCAAACCTCAGTTGAGGGATACAAGATGGCCACCGAGTTTGAGGAGAGACTCACTCAATAGCACCAACTACTGGACAGAGCCTGCATATGTCAGATTCCACCTGTACACTGATGACACCCAGAAGCGCCACCTCACCGCCACCTTTCTCATCCCTTCCACTGCCTCTGATTTGTCACGCTGCTTGTCCGACATCCAATTTTGGATGAGCAGAAATTTACGCCAATTAAATATTGGGAAGACCGAAGCCATTGGCTTTGGCCCCCCACCACAAACTCCGTTCCCTAGACACTGATTCTATTCCACTGCCTGGCCACTGTCTGAGGCTGAACCAGACTGTTCGCAACCTCGGTGTCCTATTTGTCCCTGACCTGAGCTTCCAACCCCATATCCTCTCCATCACCAAGACAGCCTACTTCCACCTCCGTACTATCGCCTGTCTCCACCCCAGCTCAGCTCATCTGCTGCTGAAGCTCTCATCCATGTTTTTGTTACCTCCAGGCTAGACTATTCCAATGCTGTCCTGGCCGGCCTCCCACCTACCGCCCTCCGTAAACTTCAGCTCATCCAAAACTCGGCTGCCCCGTGTCCTAACTCGCACCAAGTCCCGTTCACCCATCACCCCTGTGCTCGCTGACTTACATTGGCTCCCGGTCCGGCAATGCCTCAATTTTAAACTTCTCATCCTTGTTTTCAAATCCCTCCATGGCCTCGCCCCCTCCCTATCTCTGTAACCTCCTTCAGTCTTACAACCCTCTGAGATCTCTGCGCTCCTCCAATTCTGGCCTCTTGTGCATCCCCGATTGTCATCGCTCCACCATTGGCGGCCGTGCCTTCAGCCGTTTAGGCCCTAAGCTCTGGAATGTCTATCTAAACCTCTCCGCCTCTTTCTCCTCCTTTAAACCTACCTCTTTGAGCAAGCACCTGTCCTAATATGTCCTTATGTGGCCCGGTGTCAAATTTGCCTGATAACGCTCCTGTGAAGCGCCTTGGGACATTTCACTACGTTAAAGACGCTATATAAATGCAAGTTGTTGTTGTTGTTGTGACTAGATCACTGCAGGCAACCGTTTACATACAAAATTTCCATTCGAAATGACCAAAAATTGTGACAACAGGAACAGACAGGAAGTGCGTGCATACACAAGATTTTTAATAAAATAATAGACTCTTGGCTGAGCTTCATTCTAGCCAAGGTGAAGGAAATCAGTGTTCGGGAAGTGTTATTAGCAGCAAGCACTCCCAGGTTAGGTACAACACAAGCAGCCACGAAAACAAAGCTATCTCTACTCGGCCTCCCCAATGTACCTCAGCCCTGACTTCAGAAGATCATTTCGACTGCACCAGTGGGAATTTTTCCAATTCTCACACCACCTATCTCTAAGGTTTGTTGGAGTGAAATTGATAATTAGTGCCAAATTAGGAGACTGTTTTGTGCTGAATTGAAGACACTCACTGGGAGCTGATTTGACACCTCTGAATTTCATCTCATGTGCAGTCATTCCCATCGGGGTGCAGGCAGGTTAATGTGCAGCAATGCAGAAATAGATCAGTTGAGATAACTGGAGCATTAACAGTAGGAAGCATGGAACATGGGTGGATGTTGCTTGGAATTCTGATTCCCAACCTAAGCCATGCCAAGGTGGAGCAGCCAAGCAGAGGCTTGGAGAAAGGCAGGAATTTCAAGGGTGTACTTTAGGTGTACTGTGCCTGACTACTGCCCAAGTTGGATGGGACGGGGTGGGGGCAGGTGTGGGGGTAGGGGAAGAAAACCGACCTCTATAAACATTGGATCAGGAGGACCACAAATGGCAAATAACTTTCCGATGGAAAGACTCCATCAAAGACAGAGATAAGGACTTCTAGCCAAAAATACAAGGGTGTATACTCATCTGTCAGGTTCGGTCTGTCAGGCGTGGCTAGTGTGCAGCACTCTCGCCTCTAGGTCAGAAGGTTGTGGGTTTACGTTCCACTCCAGAGAGTTGAGCACATAAAGCTAGGCTGACTCTCCAGTGCAGTACTGAGGGAGTGCTGCACTGTCGGAGGTGCCGTCTTTTGGATGAGACGTTAAACTGAGGCACCGTCTGCTCTCTCAGGTGGACGCAAAATATCCCACGGCACTATTTCGAAGAAGAGCAGGGGAGTTATCCCTAGTGTCCTAGTCAATATTTATCCCTCAATCAACATCACAAAAAGAAGATTATCTGGCCATTATCACATTGCTGTTTGTGGGAGCTTGCTGTGCGCAAATTGGCTGCCGTGTTTCCCACATTACAACAGTGACTACACTTCAAAAAGTACTTCATTGCCTGTAAAGCGCTTTGTGACATCCTGTGGTCATGAAAGGTGCTATATAAACGCAAGTCTTTCTTTTCTTTTTTCTACACTATCTACATCTCTGTCTTCAACACTCTGTAAACAATCACCCATCAAGGCTGATAAGTAATCAGCTTGTAGTGACGGGAAGATGGTTGTTAAAGAGGAATCATGCTTTGCTGAAGAACTTGGATCAGCTTACAGAGAAAGGGTCTAAATGTTGAGTGAGAGTCAGTAACATTGTTGATATAAAAAAGTATCAGATTAACATCTCACCCCTGGATTCCTGTTACACTCTTGGGGGATGAAAGTGGTTTTCAGCAATCGCACAAAACGGGCGATAGCGAATCAGCAACCCATTTTACACCCTCCTGACTTGGACATGTAGCTCCGTTCCTTCATTGCCGGGTCAAAATCCTGGAATTCCCTACCTAATACCATCGTACGAGCACCATCACGACAAGGACCATGTGGTTAAAGGACAAGTCCCACCAAAACCTCACTAGGGTTTGGCAATAAATGCAGTCTTGCCAGCGTGCCCAAGCACGAATGGTAAGAATCTCGGCAGATGTATCACTGCAATGCTTCCTCTTCCTACACCGGCACCTCTGCAGCCTCCTAGGTGAGATTGCTAGTCAGTACTTAATGAGCAGTTTTGTACCAGGATCTCCTGCGACAACTTCGCTGCCCTCATTGTTTTTCATGGCAGTGGAAGGATTCATGGGCTGATTAACAGTCTGACAGGTCACAATGTGAACGCTCCTTCCATAGCTGGAACCATCTTTATACCAGCTGACAGGGTGGCTAGTCCTATACCGCGGCAGAGTTTTATGGGCTCCTACAACCCATACAATGAGAGGGCCCCCCCCCCCGCCACACCCACCGGACGCGAGTATCCCACTGGATGTCAACCCAGAATTCCGAGCAGGAATGTCTGGAGTGGGGTTCAGACCTTCTGACTCAAGAGGTGGGAGTGCTACCACTAAGATGCTCTGCAGCAACTCGCCAAGGCTTCTTCGGCAGCACCTCCCAAACCCGCGACCTCTTCCACCTAGAAGGACAAGGGCAGCAGGCACATGGGAATACCACCTCCAAGTTCCCCTTCAAGTCACACACCATCCCGACTTAGAAGTATATCAGCCGATGCTTCATCGTCGCTGGGTCAAAATCCTGGAACTCCCTACCTAACAGCACTTTGGGAGCACCTTCACCACACAGACTGCAGCGGTTCAAGAAGGCGGCTCACCACCACCTTCTCAAGGGTCAATTAGGGATGGGCAATAAATGCTGTCCTTGCCAGCGATGCCCACATCCCATAAACGAATAAAATTTAATAAAAAGCCAAAGGCTCGCTCGGCTCCCTCACTACCTGAAGGTGTTGACTCATGCTGGGTTTGCAGTTCAATTTATAGTTAGGGCTAGATTCAAAAGTCCCAATGTGTTGGGTTGTCCGGTCTACATTTATGCATTGTCTTCTGATGCCGCTCTGCATACCTAAGTGAGGAAGATTAGTGTCTAAAGAAGGGAGAGGAATCAAAGTATCCATCATTGGGCTTAATATAAATCAGTAAGCATCAAGGGGGAAAAATTCTGTATCGCCCATTTTGGGGCGCTAATATCGGCCGGTCGCAAAGTTTAGCGCCCAGCCCTAATTATCGCCTCCGACTGCAAAATTCACCTCTATTGCCCCTGGAGATGATTTGAGCATTAAATCAGGCGCTACCCACCTCTCTTAAGGCGCAAACGTCGGAGCGAGGCGCTACCTCAGAACGCTACCGAAGCTCAGGTGATGCCAATTACCATGGAAACCAGACAGACAGTTCTTAAAGGGGAGGGGCCATCTTGCTGGCCAGCCACTCCCTGCTCATCGCAGCCTTGAATCTTGGCCTGGAGAGACCTCAAAAGCAGTTGTGTTGGAAGCACTAATGGATAGGCCCAGGGAAAGAGCTCGGCACTTAGGAACCTCAAAAGTGGTGCTGAGGGCCAAAACTCCTTAGGACAGCGTTAAAACCAAAAATTTTGCCGACAAGAAAAGGCAGGAAGCGCCCGCCTTTAAATAGCGCTCCCCCAGCCCCTTCCCGACTTGAAAACGTTCCCCTCTACCTGTCGTTCATAGCGGCAGACGCTGAGGCAGGGGGCGCGACTCAATATCCGATCCGGAGCGCTACCGGGGCATTGCACGCCCGATTGACATCACGATCTGCGGGCACAGGAGATCATGGCGGTAGTGTTTAGCGCCACCGCAAAATGAATGGTCAATTTCGCGAGCACCGCTAAAATCGGCATGCTCGGGCGCTAAGTTCCTAGCGCCCCGTTAGCGCCCCCGGAGGCGTTAAAGGTAGGCGCTAACCAACCAAATTTTTCCCCCCAAGTATCATTGCTGCTGGGTTCTGTTAATGATGAGCATAATGATGAGATACTTGGTATCTCTAAAGATTCCCAGAATTACTGATGATGTCTAGCAAGGATGTTATTTGGCCAGTGATGAAAATTGGGAAGGTTAGCGGTGACCTGTGGCTTTTGTGGAAGATATGTGTGGTCTTGGGTAGCAGAGTTGTGAGAAAGATTAGCTGGGAAGGGTGGCCATGGAGTGGTTGTCCAAGGCTTTGGGAGCACTGAGGAAGGAAGGAAGCTGGGGTCGGCCATTTAAGACTGAGATGAGGAGGACTTTCTTCACTCAGAGGGTGGTGAATCTTTGGAATTCTCTACCCCAGAGGGCTGTGAATGCTCAGTCGTTAAGTACATTCAAGGCTGAGATCGATAGATTTTTGGACTCTATGGAATCAAGGGATATGGGGATCGGGCAGGAAAGTGGAGTTGAGGTCGAAGATCAGCCATGATCTTGTTGAATGGCGGAGCAAGCTCGAGGGGCCGTATGGCCTACTCCTGTTCCTAATTCTTATGTTCTTGTGTGACCTGAGGGGCAATAGCAGAGGAGTTCTGGGCGAAGGTGGGAAGCCAGGGTGTTTGGGTAGCTCTGCATGCCAGATGACACTTTCGAAAACACTGCGGCATGCTCTGATTGAAACCCGTGAGCCTGTGGAGCCCTGAATCAGGTCCTACTTGTTGATTGAGGCCTCTTGTAGAGCTAGTAATAAAAGCCATGAATATAGTTGATGTAACGAGGTGGCATTTGACTCAAGTGCATGTGATTATTGGACTGGCTGTCCATGCAAAATGGAGTAATTTGAGTGTAGGACTGAAAGGTATCACCAATTACTTTATAGCTTTATGTTCTTAGCAAGCAACCTTTGCTTTTGGTTCTGGAAACCTTGTAGGGTTTTATTTATTGGATGTCTATTGTAGCGATTCTATTTACAATCAGAGACCCATTATTGGAACCATCGTGAGGTAGCAAGCAAAGCTACGGAGAGTTCTCGGACGGGAAGCGATACAAACTGATCTTTTGTTAATTGCTCTATTACCATCTTTTTCTTCCTTCTTTTCCTGCCCCGAAGGTGCAACTCTTACTGGTGAATTGTTCCGAGGGGCGGGCCTTGGGGCTGGTTGCCCTCCCGTACCTCACTCAGGTGTCCAAATCTTCTTGAATGAACCCAGACAGTGAGGGTTGTCAGGCTATTCAATTGCTGGGGCATCACAAACAAGCCTGCTCCACAAAAGTCACGTTTCCAGTGGGTGACATTACACAGCAGCAGGAATTTAGGCTGATTTGCCCTTTCCTAACCCAAAGGTGCTGAGGCCAATTGCAGCATCCCCATTGCTCGCCCCACTGAGATCGCCCAACCGTGTGACACGACTGCCCCTCATGTGTTCTCACACTCACCGTGTGACACTGCTGTCCACCCCCGCCCCCTCAGCACTCTCTCACTCACAGTAACACGCGCATGTGTTGAGCTATGTCACTAACTGCTCGCTATTCTGTGGCTATACCTGAATATGCTTTTAGGAATGTTCCTAGTGTAGAAATTCAGAACATTCCTCCACCTGACTGATGATGTTGATGAAGGCTCATTTCTTGAACTTTTTCCTACGGGAGGAGATTAAATGGGCGGGTGGTGTCCATGAGAGGGTAGATTGTACATAGACTGTGGAAGGAGATGAATTTGGGAGTGTAGAGTCCATGATAGGATTAGCGTGTGCATGGGCTGTGGAAGGAGATTAAATGGGTGGGTAGAGTCCATGATAGGGTAGAGTGTACGTGGGCTGTGGAAGGAGATTAAATGGGTGGGTAGAGTCCATGATAGGGTAGAGTGTACGTGGGCTGTGGAAGGAGATTAAATGGGTGGGTAGAGTCCATGATAGGGTAGAGTGTACGTGGGCTGTGGAAGGAGATTAAATGGGTGGGTAGAGTCCATGATAGGGTACAGTGTACGTGGGCTGTGGAAGTGGGCTAAACGGGCTAATTGGCCTTCTCTCGTCCTGTGCTGTCTAATGTTCGGTGTAAAATCCTGAATCTGCTGCATTAATTACATTGTGGGATGCCACAATATTATTCCACCTTTCATTTCATTTTTTAAAAGCCTCTGAGTCATCCCATAATGATGGTTTTTTTTCATTTTTCAAAAAGGTGTTTACATAATTAGATTGCATAAAATATTCCAGGATTGGAGCACTGGTATTCAGGCAGCAGATTTCAAGCATTAGTTGACCACCACAAAAGCAGGACAACTAGCCTCTTATCTCATTGCTATTTGTGGGATCTTGTCGGGTATAAACTAGCTGTCATACTGGGCCACATAGCAACAGTCAGTGCACTTTAAGATAATTCATTCTATGGTGAGTGCTCTCGGATGCTTTCGACAGGTGCTACATAAATGCAAGGCTGTCCTCTTTCTGAGCCATTCTGACGTTGTGACTCGAATTGAATGGGTAGTTTGCTGGGTAAATGATGCCAGGTCATCTATGGGGTGGGGCAGGGAGCCAGCTGAATGAAACCCAATGTGTAGATTAGCACTGTGTCTAACAGGAGGTCAGCACTGCAGACACGAGTGAGTGAAATATCGTCTGTGGATTAAAAATGCACTTAAATGGAAGGCACCCTGAACTGGTTCACCGTCAAATGAAATAGCTTTTTTGCAAAGACATAAATATAATTAACCGACATGCTTCTTGCTCCAGCTGGGTCAGAAGGACATTCAGGGCAGGTGACATCTCTCATACCTGTATTCACCTGTGCACTGAGACCCTCCCCCTGTGCTCTACCCCGAGACCCTCCCCCTGTGCTCCACACTGAGACCCTCCCCCTGTGCTCCACACTGAGACCCTCCCCCTGTGCTCCACACTGAGACCCTCCCCCTGTGCTCTACCCCGAGACCCTCCACCTGTGCTCCACAATGAGACCCTCCCCCTGTGCTCCACACTGAGACCCTCCCCCTGTGCTCTACCCCGAGACCCTCCCCCTGTGCTCTACCCTGAGACCCTCCACCTGTGCTCTACCCCGAGACCCTCCCCCTGTGGTGTACACAAGCCAGAACTAATGCTTCAGCATCTCACTGCACCCAGGGAGCTGTTGGAGCTGGAGATGCCCTTTTTCCTTTAGTTTTGTGGTTTATCAAAGGGGAAAATGGCAGTAATGTGGAATGGACAATGTTCCACTTCTTGACCCCGCAGTCAGAGTCAAATACTTCCAGGTCAGATATTGCAAAGGTTAGTGGCAAGAGCCAAGCTCCTTCTTCAGTGCCCCACTAAACACCCTCAGGACAGGACCAGCCCAGGTTGGAATTAATGTAAAGCTGCCTCTGAACCGATCAGCGGAAAGGAATATCGGGCGGCGTGTATAAGGTGCGGCCATTCTGCCACCTCCTGTTTTGCACCTGTGCCGAAGCTGAATTTCACCCCATGCTGTTATGTATCTCTTGAGCACTTGTCGTCTTCCTAATTGCCAGATGGTTTAGCCCTTGGGTTATAATCCAACATCAGCTGCCACCTGGGTAAGGGAGGTGTTGGCGGTTGCATGGTTAGGACTGTTGGGCAACGAGAATGTGTGGTTGGGTTGAGTGGCAGCATGGTGAGGTGCATTGGGTGTGCAGATGTGATTGTGCTCATTTCAGTAAAGATCCCTGTCCTAACATTCAGAAATCTCCATCTTCCCCAGTCATTTGTATTGCAGTCCAGCCTGACAGACTCGCCGGCCATGACTCGGAGGGTACTTGCCAGGTTACGTATGCAAACTATAATATGCACCCTCTCAACCTCTTGAGGGTGTCTGCCGAGGCTCAGTTGGCAGCCACTCTGAGTCAGCCAGTTGTAGGTTCACACCCCATGCTTGAGCCCATAATCTGGCTGACGTTCCAGTGCGGTGCTGAGGCAGCGCTGCACTGTCGGAGGTGCCGTCTTTCGGATGAGACATTAAACCGAGGCACCGTCTGCCCTCTCAGGTGAACGTAAAAGATCCCAGGGCACTATTTTGAGGAAGAGCAGGGGAGTTTTCCCCCGGTGTCTTGGCCAGTATTTATCCTTCAACCAATATCACAAAAACAGATGATCTGGTCATTATCACATTGCTGTTTGTGGGAGCTTGCTGTGCGCAAATTGGCTGCCACATTTCCTGCATTACAACAGTGACTACACTTCAAAAGTACTTCATTGGCTGTAAAGCGCTTTGGCACGTCTTGCGGTCATGAAAGGCGCTATAGAAATGCAAGTCTTGCTTTCCTTTTTCAACCAACTCAAGAACTGACCTCAAACACCCAGTAATACCCAAAGTACTGGCCACTCTTCAAGCTGCTAGTCGATACATCACGTTAGAAATCAGTATATCTGGATTAGATTGGATTATCGGTTGTCTGTCTACATTACATCTCATTAAGATTCAACTAAGGATCACATCATAATTTACAACATGATCATTCTATGATGAAAATAGATTTTTCATCAGAAAATTCACTTGCAATATTATTCCAGTCGTGAACGTTGTTTAATGCTGGGGTTTATTGAAAACCTGCAGATACATTGCTTATTGTGCAAAGGATAAAGCAAAGCATTTGTGCAAAGAGCATTCAACATTTTATATTAAAATAAAAATCAGTCACAATAACGCATTTAATAATTGATGCAGTAATCACTCTTGGCAATAGTGGCCTGGAAGCAAGGAAGATACGTTGATTAAAATAGTGATGGGTGTGTTGTAACATGATTAAAATTAGAATTGCTTGGAGAGAATTAAAATGGGGAGGTTTAGTTCTGCACTGTTCAATTCTGAAGCGCCTGCATCAAAGAGTTCCAGGACTGGGAGGTGCTGCAGGAACAGCACTCAGTAGTGAGATTCTCCTCGATGAATTGTGCTCCCCCCAACTCTCCTGAAGGCATTGACTCCTCCAACTGGCCATTGTTCATATGTGAGCGTTGACGGGCTGTTCAACCATGGGAGCATCAGAGCCAGATCCTGTCTTGTTCTCAGCTGGCGGGGAACTGAGGGGATCGGACTGCCCGCCCATTTTACGCCCCCCTCCCCCACCGATGCCAACACGCCTCCCCAAACGCGCACACGCACGTGTTGCTGGGCAGTGAACGGAGAAGGAGTCCTGGCTGGTTTGTTGCTCCCTCACCCAGGGGTGCTGAGGCCAACTGTAACAACCCTACTGCCGTCTCTGCTGAGACTGGCTAACTCATCAGAACCTGGGAGCCAAGCCAGGAACCATCTTGGCCTGCCTGGCTCAGTTAATACACAACTCGAACCAACTGAGCCACTGGGAAAATTCCAACTGGCGCGCTGTTAATGGGGCACTGCTTCTTGTCACGAGGGGAGGAGAAGGTGAGCCACACGTGGTTTTCACTGTGACAGTGTTGTGATATAATTGGATGATTTTTGTCATCCAGGTTTCTGACATGTGTTACATAGTATTTACAGCACAGAAACAGGCCATTCGGCCCAACTGGACCATGCTCCACAGGAGCCTCCTCCTGCCCTTCTTCATCTCACCCCATCAACATATCCTTCTATTCCTTTCTCCCTCATGTACTTATCTAGCTTCCCCTGAAATGCACCGATGCTAGTCTCCTCAACTACTCCTTGTGGTGGTGAGTTCCACATTCTCACCGTTCTCTGGAGAAAGAAGTTTCTCTTGAATTCCCTATTGGATGTATTAGTGACTATCTTATATTGATGGCCCCTAGTTCTGGTCTCCCCCGCAAGTGGAAACATCTTATCTATGTCTACCCTATCAAACACTTTCATAATCTTAAAGAGCTCTATTCGGTCACCGCTCAGTCTTCTCTTTTCTAGAGAAAAGAGCCCCAGCCTGTTCGGTCTTTCCTGATCGGTATAACGTCTCGGTTCTGGTATCATCCTAGTAAAGCTTTATTGCACCTTCTTCAGTGCCTCTGTATCCTTTTTGTAATATGGAGACCTGAACTGTTCGCAGCCCTCCGAGTGTGATCTAACCAAGGTTCTATTCAAGTTTAACGTGACTTCTCTGCTTTACAATTCTATCGCTCTAAAAATGACTGCTTTGTTTATGGCCTTATTAACCTGTATCATTATTTTCGTGATTTGTGTATCTGTACCCCCAGATCCCTCTGCTCCTCTACCCCATTTAGACATTCATTTTCCAAGGAGGATGTGGCCTCCTTACTCTTCCTACCAAACTTCTCACACTTATCCATACTGAAGCCCGATTTTAACTCTGGGCTGTTTTTGGTGGTTGGGTAGCCTGGTGATGTCATCGGGACCCTCGATGGGTGTCCTTGCTGCCTGTTCAAGTCGAGCAGGTTAATATTCGGAACGGTCGGTCCCAGGTGGCTTTTCGGCGGGTAAGTAACCTCGGGCGATTTTTACTGCCCAAAACGCACGGTTTCCGTCGGGCAAAAAGAGTTAAAATCGCCCCAGTGGAATCCAGCTTCCGAAACCAAGCTACTAAGAAATCCACGTACGCATTCCATTCACTGAATGTGGAGCACCCTTCCTCCAGATGCAACCGAAGTCAGTGAACTCGTCCCCGACCGGTAATAGAACCCAGGACCTTCCTGGTCTACCTGACTCAGCCAGTCACTGGAGAAACTCACCAAGGCATTGAGAAAGCATTCCTCTCCAATCTTCAAAAGACTCCACCGATTACAGGCTCCTTCACCCATCTGTTTCGCTCAGAGATCTGGTTGCCCATCTCACATACGCAGAAGTTCATGGAGAAAGTTGACTTGCCTCTGTGCTGACTCACCGTGTTGCCTCATCCGCTGGGGCACAGCTAGTTTCTAGGGTTCCTTCTCCTTGGCTCCCCCTCCCAACACAAATCCTCCAAGTCTTTGATGGCTTTCAGCAACCAGCAGCGTCGGTTTGGTGGGACACATCTGTGCATAAAATCTTTGTTTGTGCCAAGCCACATTCAGCTCCAGATCCGTGATAAGCTTGAGCAGAAAAATTCCGCCAAGTGTTGATTCCCCCCAACTCAGACGATTGTGAATTCCTTTTTTTTGGTGGGGTGAGGGAAGTCACTGAACTCTGGAACCTGAAACAAGGCTGAAATTCGGCCCCTTCCATGTCCCAGTGACATTTTTGCAGGCTGGTTTTAAGCCCAACGCATCTCTGTTCTTGAACCAAACACACCTATTAAGGCAACGTTTTGATTCTGAGTCATGTTTAGCTCAGTTAGCAGCAACTATCTTGCTGTTGAAAACCTCGAGTTCTATGTGCTAGTAACTGGTGGCTGTGCATCCTTGCTGCCAGATTTCTCTTTGTATTTATTCACACGAAAGGCTGCTGCCATCTGGTCTGACTAAACCAATCATGTCTCAAGGGAGCTGGAATACAAAGGGGTGGAAGCGATGTTACAGCTGTATAAAGCTCAGGCTAGACCACATCTGCTTTCAGTTCTGGGCACTGCGCCTCAGGAAGGATATATTGGCCTTGGAGTGGGTGCAGCCAGAATGATACTGGGGCTAAAAGGGTTAAATTATGACGATTGGTTGCATAGACTAGGCTTGTATTCCCGGGAGTGTAAAAAATTAAGGGGTGATCTAATTGAGTTGTTTAAGATGATTAAAGGATTTGATAGGATAGAGAGAGAGAAACTATATCCTCTGGTGGGGGGAGTTCAGAACAAGGGGCCACAACCTTAAAATTAGAGCCAGACAGTCCAAGGATGATGTCAGGAAGCACTTCTTCACACAAAGGGCAGTGGAAATCTGGAAGTCTCTCCGCCAAAAAGCTGCTGAGGCTGGAGGTCAATTTAAAATTTCTAAACTGAGATTTTTGTTGGGTAAAGGATATGGGACCAAGGTGGGTAAATGGAGTTGACATACAGATTAGCCATGATCTAACTGAATGGTGGAACAGACTCGAGGGGCTGAATGGCCTGCTCCAATTCCTATGACCCTAGATTCAGGGCCTTGATTTGAATGGTTGGGCTTGGTTGAGTGCTCGGGCCGTAACAAACCAGACGTACAGCTCCTAGGTCTCTCTTCTCCGCCCCCCAACACTTGTCCTCTACATAACATTATTTCAAGCAGGTCTTCTGAATGTCATTATCTAAGGTCTGTTCAATGCTTATTATATGAGGTGGAGTTTCCAGCTTCCCACAGATACAGAAAGTCCTGAGTAACCCACTTTAGATACTGTGCTTTGATGGATATAGTTTAGATCTTTGACTCACTCAAGGTCCTTGAGCGATAATCCAGGCTGCAGTTTATGCTCATTTTACTTGCATAGGGCAATGAAAGCTAAGACAGATGGTCTACTCCTTAACTCAACAGCCCATTGCTCATACTGACTGGTAATTATTCCTGTATCAACAACAACTCACCACAGCAAACCCTATATTCTAGATTGCTAGAGAGCTGGAGTTGGAATACTCACGTGAATCTTGATGTGTGAATGTGCAAGGTAAGCAAGCTGCAGTGCAACTTGGAAAATGGGGGTGTGATTGACCTTAAAAGGCAAAGAGGGAGAAATTCGGTATCGCCCCGTTTGGGGCACAATTATCGGCTAGGCGCAAAGATTAGCGCCTGGCGCTAATTATCGCCTCCGACTGCAAACTTGGCCTCTATCGCCCCTGGAGGTGATTTGAGCGCTAAATCAGGCGCTACACACCTCACTTAAGGCGCTCACGCTGAGGAGCGAGGCGCTACCTCAGAGCACTGGCGAAGCTCATGTGATGTCAGTTCGCAATGGAACACAAACAGACTGGCGCCGGCCAGTTCTTAAAGGGGAGGGTCGATCTTGCTCTCCAGCCACACCCTGCTCATTGCAGCCTTGAATCTTGGTCTGGAGAGACCGGTGCATCAATTCTGCTGGAAAGAACAATGGAGAGCCCAGGGAAAGAGCTCAGAGAACAGCCCCCATAGTCTCTTCTAAATCGATGCAAGGAAGGTCAAATCAAAATGAACCTGCAAAGTGCTGCTCAGTACCCAAAACTCCTTCACACAGCGTTGAATCTCTCCAGAAGTCTCTCTCTCTCTCTCAGAATACGTGGTGCAAAAATGTCGCCGACAAAAAAGGCAGGAAGCGGCCGCCTTTAAATAGCGCTCCCCCAGTCCCTTCCCGACTGCAAAACGTTCCCCTCTACCTGTCATTGCTAGCGGCAGGCGGAAAGGCAGGGGGCGCCACTCAATATCTGGTCCGGGGCGCTACCGGGGCATTGCATGCTCGACTGACGTCACAATCTGCGGGCGCAGGAGATCGTGGCGGTAGTGTTTAGCACCGCCGCAAAATGTCAATTTCGCGAGCGGCGCAAACATTGACGCGCCCGGGCACTAGTTGCTTTGCACCCCATTAGCGCCCTCTTAGGGAGCTAACGGGAGGCGCTAATCAACTGAATTTTTCCCCCAAAGTTTCTTCACAATCCCACACTGGAACTCCCTCCCTCTGTCTCGCTAGCCTTTGCCTCTTTTAAGACAACAACAACTTGCATTTATATAGTGCCTTTACCATAGTAAAACGTCCCAAGACGCTTCACAGGAAGGAGCGTTATCAAAACAAAATTTGACACCGAGCCACTTAAGGAGATATTAGGACAGGTGACCAATAGCTTTGTCAAAGAGGCAGGTTTTAAGGAGCGTCTCAAAAGGAGGAGGGAGAGGTAGAGAGGCGGAGAGGATTAAGGAGGCAATAGCAGACCTTAGGGCCCAGGCGACTGAAGGCACGACCAGTAATGGTGGAGTGATGAAAATCGGGAATGCGCAAGAGGCCAGAATTGGAGAAGCGCAGAGATCTCGGAGGGTTTTTCGGCTGAAGAAGGTAGTAGAGATAGGGAGAGGCGAGGCCATGGACAGATATGGACACAAAGATGATCATTTTAAAATCGAGGCGTTGCTTGACCGGTAGCCAATATCGGTCAGCGAGCACAGGGACAATGGGCGAACAGGACTTGGTGCAAGTTAGGATACAGGAAGCAGCGTTTTGGATGAGCTGAAGTTTACAGAGGGCGGTAGGTCGGAGGCCGGCCTGACAGCATTGGAGTAGTCTTGTCCGGAGGTAACCCTAGATGGTTTCAGCAGATGAGCTGAGGCAGGGGTGGAGACGGGTGATATTACGGAGGTGGAAGTAGGCGGTCTCGGTGATGGAGAAGATATGGTGTTGGAAACTCAGCTCCGGGCCATATAGGATGCCAAGGATGCGAACAGTCTGCTTCAGCCTCAGACAGTGGCTAGAGAGAGGTATGGAGTTGCTGGCGAGGAAAGGGAGTTTGCGGCTGGGAACCGGTCTTGCCAATATTCAATTGGAGGAAATTTCTGCTCATCCAATATTGGCGGACAAGCATTGAAACAAATCAGAGACAGTGGAGGGGTCATCAGGAAAACATTTCTAATTAGATTCCAGCCACTAACTCTCGGGTATCTGCTACTCTATATATAAAGCATCTGATCTCTCCGTTACAGTCCAGTCTGTAACTCACTCCCAGGTATCTGCTACTCTATACATAAACTCATCACTCAAACCCACCACCCCATCCCCCAAACCCACCGCCCCATCCCCCAAACCCACCGCCCCGTCCCCCAAACCCACCGCCCCATTCCCCAAACCCACCGCCCCGTCCCCCAAACCCACCGCCCCGTCCCCCAAACCCACCGCACCGTCCCCCAAACCCACCGCCCCTTCCCCCAAACCCACCGCCCCGTCCCCCAAACCCACCGCCCCGTCCCCCAAACCCACCGCCCCGTCCCCCAAACCCACCGCCCCGTCCCCCAAACCCACCGCCCCATCCCTCAAACCCACCGCCCCATCCCCCAAACCCACCGCCCCGCCCCGTCCCCCAAACCCACCGCCCCGTCCATCCCCAAACCCACCGCCCCATCCCCCAAACCCACCGCCCCACCCCCAAACCCACCGCCCACCCCCCAAACCCACCGCCCGTCCCCAAACCCACCGCCCCACCCCCCAAACCCACCGCCCGTCCCCCAAACCCACCGCCCCGTCCCCCAAACCCACTGCACCGCCCCGTCCCCCAAACCCACCGCCCCGTCCCCCAAACCCACCGCCCCATCCCCCAAACCCACCGCCCCATTCCCCAAACCCACCGCCCCATCCCCCAAACCCACTGCACCGCCCCATCCCCCAAACCCACTGCACCGCCCCATCCCCCAAACCCACCGCCCCGCCCCGTCCCCCAAACCCACCGCCCCGTCCCATCCCCCAAACCCACCGCCCCATCCCCCAAACCCACCGCCCCATCCCCCAAACCCGCCGCCCCACCCCCCAAACCCACCGCCCGTCCCCCAAACCCACCGCCCCATCCCCCAAACCCACTGCACTGCCCCGTCCCCCAAACCCACCGCCCCGTCCCCCAAACCCACCGCCCGTCCCCCAAACCCACCGCCCCATCCCCCAAACCCACTGCACTGCCCCGTCCCCCAAACCCACCGCCCCGTCCCCCAAACCCACTGCCCCATCCCCCAAACCCACCGCCCCATTCCCCAAACCCACCGCCCCATCCCCCAAACCCACTGCACCGCCCCATCCCCAAACCCAGTGCACCGCCCCATCCCCCAAACCCACCGCCCCACCCCCCAAACTCACCGCCCCACCCCCCAAACTCACCGCCCACCCCCCAAAACACCCGCCCCGCCCCCCAAACCCACCGCCCCACCCCCCAAACCCACCGCCCCACCCCCCAAACCCACCGCCCCATCCCCCAAACCCACCGCCCCATCCCCCAAACCCACCACCCCATCCCCCAAACCCACCGCCCCATCCCCCAAACCCACCGCCCCATCCCTCAAACCCACCGCCCCATCCCCCAAACCCACCGCCCCATCCCCCAAATCCACTGCACCGCCCCATCCCCCAAACCCACCGCCCCATCCCCCAAACCTACTGCACCGCCCCATCCCCCAAACCCACCGCCCCATCCCCCAAACCCACCGCCCCATCCCCCAAACCCACTGCACCGCCCCATCCCCCAAACCCACCACCCCATCCCCCAAACCCACCGCCCCATCCCCCAAACCCACCGCCCCATCCCCCAAACCCACTGTGCCACCCAGTTGCCATATCAACAATGAACCAGTGGAACATTCCTGCTATCATGAATGACTTTATCTAATAACATGGCTGAGATCACAAAACAGAGTTCCCTGACGTACATTGACTCCAACTGACAGCCATCAGAAAGGAGTGGAAAGTTAGACTGAAGCGGGTCATTTAACTAAGGCGGTGAGTGCCGCACTAGACATCCCAAATATAAATCTAGCATGCTTGAAAGAAGACAGGACTGGAAGGAATTGTGTCCCACAGAGTTGTGGACAGACACAAGCACGTATAAAGCTGTTAATGGGTGTCAGCTGATGCCTTTAAAGAGCTAGTTAGGAGCAAGACTGAGAGCTGGAAGGACAAGGACAGATAGCGATGATTGAATGTGATGTGGAACATGAGGGTTCTTCAGCTGCTGGGACCCTGGAATGTCAGAGCCTGGAAGGACGCTGGCCAAAGGATGTATAATGTAGGGTGTCAGGGCGGACAGGTACTCTACAGTTTTATTGACTTATCTGAGCATAATTCTACCTCAGGAGCCGAAGAAAGGAGGGAGTGGATGATAAAGTGGATTGTACCTGGTTTGAGGGAGGAACGGCTTTCATTGGCTGATGGTATTTTCGATTCCCATGCTTTATTTACATGTCCAACATTCCGAATGTGCGTGACTGCCCACTGGTTGTTGCTATCAGGAAACAGTGGGTGGTGCACCCATGATTGTCCAATCAGTGCTGCCAGTGGTCAAGGCTCCCCACCGATGGACGAGATTCTCCACCGATGGACGAGATTCTCCACTGATAGACGAGATTCCTCACCGATGGACGAGATTCTCCACCGATGGACGAGATTCTCCACCGATGGACGAGATTCTCCACTGATAGATGAGATTCTCCACCGATGGACGAGATTCTCCACCAATGGACGAGATTCCCCACCGATGGACGAGATTCTCCACCGATGGACGAGATTCTCCACCGATGGACGAGATTCTCCACCGATGATCGAGATTCCCCACCGATGGACGAGATTCTCCACCGATGGACGAGATTCTCCACCGATGATCGAGATTCTCCACCGATGGACGAGATTCTCCACCGATGGACGAGATTCTCCACCGATGGACGAGATTCTCCACCGATGGACGAGATTCTCCACCGATGGACGAGATTCTCCACCGATGGACGAGATTCTCCACCGATGATCGAGATTCCCCACCGATGGACGAGATTCTCCACCGATGGACGAGATTCTCCACCGATAGACGAGGCTCCCCCTAACGGTGCTAAAAATACCCCAAAATACTTTGCCGTCTATAAAACCAGCCACTCTGATCTCCAACGTCCCATGATTTGTCTAAGAAAGAGACTCGCTCTATATCACGCTCTCACATGCTTTCTTTACGGTCCTCAAAGATAGTCAATAAAGCATAGTGCATGTCTCAAAATACAGGAAACATGTTCTATTTATAAGATTTCACCTTGTGGCACCCTCAGAGCAGGGTGGCTGAAGGGAGTGGTGGAATAATTGAGAGTTACTGTACATGTAAATGCTTTTACTTGCTGTTCTTTAATTCTCGCTGCCTTTGCTGAAGAGTCCCGCAAGTTGAGAGCTGGAGGAGTGTTCTACTCCCTCCTGTTGTTTAGTGTTTCAGCACTGTTGCAGTTCCACCACAGCGATCTTCTGATCCAGTGTGTTTTCAAAATGCTTGTCAACATTTCCAATTGTTTGCGGATTCCTGGGCATCTACCTGGCTCCCAGCAGTTTCGACCCTGTGTGGTGTCTTGGGTTGGGAATGCAATGGCACAACTGCATTTGGCTTGGCCGTGATGCCCGCCACGGTGGAATAGCACATCAATGCTCACTGTTAAGGCCTGGAAGAACGTAAGAAAATTCAACCCTTCCAGGGCTGGCATCAATGAATCTGCCAAATGGGATCTGCCAAGCACTGAATCCAAAGTATTTTTGTCCCCCCAGACCAGTCAATTTTTTTTTTTACAAAGACACTGACTGGGGCTAGTCAGGATGGGGATGGATCACCTGCCTTCAGACTTCACATTTTCTCTGTAAAAAAAAAATGCCATGACTGATTGGCGAGGCTGAAAGGGAAATTCGGTCGGCTGGGAGCTGGTGTCATTGCAGTGTGATGTTCTTAAAAACCAAAAGCCTCATAAGCCTCTTGTGTTGTGTTGGCTCTGGTATCTCATACCAGGAACATTGGCAGGGCCTGATTAGCATCTCAAAGCACTGTTTCCCGCCTGCAGCCATTCAGATGGAGAGGCTGGCTGGCGGGCGAGTAGGCCTATACGGCACCAGGCCGCAGAGAGGAGGGAGGGAGGGATCAGAGAGGGGGAATCGGAGGATGGAAGGGGATCAGGGGCTGGTGTAGGGCAGTCAGAAAGGGATCGGGGCTGGGGATCGGAGGCTGGAGGGGGTGATCGGAGATCGGAGGCCTCATGTGGGGGTGGTGAGGGGTGGGTCGGTGGCCTCCGAGTGCCGATCGGAGGCCTCGGGGGGTCGGGGGGCAGATCGGAGGCACCAGGGGGAGATAGGAAGGATCGGGGGCGTGTCCGATCATGGGGGGTTGGCGAGGCAGGGACGATGGATCCAGCAGGTGAGTGGAAAGGCCCTTGCCTGCTGGATCCGGCAGTCCTCGCCTCCCTCTAGCTGGTGGGTTCCCCGAGGCCCGGGAAACCCAACCAGCCAGAGTTAAATTTGAAATGGTGGATCAGCATGAGGCACAGAGCCTCATTATAATATTTAAATGAGCGACCTGCCTCCTGGGAGTAAATTGGCTGCCTGTTCTCAGTCCCACCTCCGTTAAAATCGGAAGTGGGCAGGTTGGAGGAGGGTTGGGGTCGGGATTCAGATTTTTAACTCTTTAACCTCCCACCTGACCCCAATCCACCCATTTTATGGGGGTTAAAATTCCTCCCCCATTGCATCTGAGCCCCTGATGGGGGCAGCGGCTTGTCATACTTTTTTCACCAATTTTTCCACTGAAAAGTTTTGGAAATGAGAATTACTTTAATGCTTTTTAACGCAAATTCTTACAATGTTTAAAGAAAGACACCTGGATGAAAGATGGTTAATATATCAAATGGAAGTTGTTTCCCCCCCGAGTCTCAAGGTGAAGTAATTTGTTAGCTTGTCTGGGTATTCAGAAAAACAGCTCAGACCCGCTGTGTTGGAAAATCCTTTGTTTCCACACCTGTCTGTGAACAGCTGGGAGATAAAGAGAGAGAGCTTACAGGGTTTTTGTAAAGAGCAAAGCTCTGAGGACAGTCAGGCTTCTAAATAGAGAGCCGTGCAATTTTTTAGTAGGCCCAGACAGGCAGAAATGCTGGAGGACTAGTCGGAGTAAGAGAATCCACCCATATGGGGAAGCGTGGCGTGTGAGTTATTTTAAATCATTATGCCAAGATAAGAATGATTGAGTGAGTCTGATCATCACTATGTATGCTTGCTTGATGTGAAATAAATCAGCTTAACGATTCGTATTGAACTTTGCCTCACCAAGTGCTTGGCCTACCTCTGGAGAGATTGAAGAAGTACGTGTGTGAAAGACATGAATAGCCACTCTAAATAACAGGGGGAGGTTATTGTTAGGATCTTGGGTTACATTATCGTACAGGTAGATGTAGGGAAGTGTGAGTCAACTCCCATGAAAGACGCTCAGACATTACGGACGAACGCCACTGAACGCGAGTAGAACCAAATGTTTAGCTAAAAGGTTACGCGATGTAAAGAAAGGAAAGAAGGAACTTGCATTTATACAGCACCTTTCACGACCTCAGGACGTCCCAAAGCGCTTTACAGCCAGTGAAGTACTTTTGAAGTGTAGGCACTGTTGTAAATGTAGGAAAGGCGACGGACAATTTGCGCACAGCAAGCTCCCCCAAACAGCAATGAGATAATGACCACCTCCCCTGCTCTTCTTCGAAATAGTGCCATGGGATCTTTTACGTGCAGCTGAGAGGACGGACGGGGCCTCGGATTGACGTCTCATCTGAAAAACGGCATCTCCAACATTGCAACACAACCTCAGTACAGCCTGTACTGCAGAGAAACTTCTATGCTTCAACCAGTTCTACTTCCCTGCTTCACAACTTGCTGTAAGTTTTGCTATTTAGCCAACATTAATAATATTAAATCAAAGTATTATATAAAAATAAGGACCGAATGAATGGGGACTGAATTATCCTCACCTTCTAACCTCACTTCACAGTTGCTCTTGATTTTCCCCTGTGCCATGGGAGATCATCGGCGGTATTCAATTATTATTATTTATAGTCACTAATGCTGAGGATACACAGTAGGATGGAAGGCGTGTTGTACCCGGGGAGGGAGGTGTCTGGTATTTAGCAGTACTGGGGAAAGGGGTGGGAATTAACTGCACGAAGGAGTGGTCCTGGGCTTTGGTTGAACTGAGAATCCTGAAGTGTGGCAGCACTGAGTTGGGGTGGGTGGGAGGCGGGGTGATGAGATTTGGCAGTAGGCCAGTGGGGGGAGCTGGGTGTTCTTTTGGTCTGGTATTAATGTGGAGGGGGAGCCTGAGGCTCAGCAGATCTTGGTGCAATATGGAGTTTGGCTAGTGTCTGTCAGCAGTGAGGGAAAGGAAGGACATGGGCTTGACGGAACTGTGTGGATGATGGGTCCCAGGTCTGTCAGCACAGTGTGGGGTGGAGGTAGGGGAGATGAGAGGGGTCTCGAGTCTGCTAAACCCATGCTGGCTGTCTCTTATTAAATTGTGGTGTCTCGCACAACACCAGGTTATAGTCCAACAGTTTTATTTGAAATCACAAGCTTTCAGAGCGCTGCTCCTTCGTCAGGTGAAGTGAAGAGATGTATATAGGCACAGCATATATAGTCAGAGAACACTGCCAGATGATTACAGTTAATCTTTCTAACTGTTGTGCGACTTCTCTTATTAAATTAGAATCATACAGCACAGAAGGAGGACATTTGGCCTATCATGACTGTGGTGGCTTTTCGGAGGAGCTGTGTAAATACTCCCACTCTCCTGCTCTGTTCCCCATAGCACTGCAATTCTTTTCCTTTTCAAGTATATATCCATTTCTCTTTTAAACGTTACTATAGAATCTGCTTCCGCCACTCTTTGAGGTGGTGCATTCCAGATCATAACCACTCGCTGCATGAAAACAATTCTCCTCATCTCCCCCCTGGTTCTGTTGCCAATTATCTTCAAATTATTGGCACACGAATAATGGCCAGTTGGGTGAGGTGCTGCAAGGGACGCTCATGAAAACGCCTTCAGGAGATGAGGGAGGGAAATTGAAGAAAGAAACATTTCATCATGTTAGCGAGCGATGTGGGAGAGAATCTGAGCTCAGCAGCCGGTGGGTTGAAGTAAGGTGTCAACAGAGGATGAATGTGTTTCACCGAGAGAAAAGTGTTAATGCTCGTTAGAAACCATTCCAATGCGACTGGTGAAAATCTTTGCCCTGCAAATGTTCACCTCAAAGGAAAGGAGCAATTCTGAAAATCAGACATTGCTGATAATGGAGTTTAAATCATGCTGCAGTTTGTTCGTATAAAACATACTCCCGTGTGTCTGCATGGAATGACTCTAGCGATAGGTAAAAGAAAAGACTTGCATTTATATAGCGCCTTTCACGACCTCAGGATGTCCCAAAGAGCTTTACAGTCAATGAAGTACTTTTGAAGTGGAGTCACTGTTGTAATGCAGGAAACGCGGCAGCCAATTTGCGCACAGCAAGCTCCCACAAACAGCAATGTGATAATGACCAGATCATTGTTTTAGGCATTGGTTGAGAGATAAATATTGGCCAGGGTGCAGAGAGAACTCCCCTGCTGTTCTTCAAATAGTGCCATGGGATCTTTTACATCCACCTGAGAGAGCAGACAAGGTCTCAGTTTAACATCTTACCTGAAAGAGAGCATCTCTGACAGTGCAGCACTCCCTCAGTACTGCACTGACGTGTCAGCCTAGATTTTGTGCTGAAGTCTCTGGAGTGGAGCTTAACAAGTAAGACGGAGGGCAGGAGGGAAATAACATAAGCCTAAAGATAAGAGAAATAGGAGATGAGAGAAAAGGTCAGATCAAGGTAAGGAATAAGGGTAATATAAATGGTCAGGAAATAGATTCAGTTATAGAACACAGGTATAAAATGACCGTTAAAAGTAAAGTGAGAGGGATGATTAATAAAAACAAATTGAACTGATCAGCTGTACAGCAGTGTGCACAGCATCTGAAACAAAACCAGGGAACTGGAACCAATAATTCGTAGCGAGGAGCCAATTGTAGTAGGGATAACTGAAACATGGCTACATAAAGAACATGACTGGCAGTTAAATATTGCAGCTTATAACATATTTAGAAAGGATAGGAAAGGAAGAAGAAGAGGTGGGGTATCTATACTGATTAGAGATAACATAATGGCAGTAGGTCAAAGCTAACATTAAGCTAGAAACAGAATCCATATTCTACAGACCACCTAATAGTGGAAGGGAAATGGAAGAAGAAATAAGTAAGAAAATCTATGAAATGAGTAAAAGACATAAAGTAATAATCATGGAAGATTTTAATTACCTCCAAATAAACTGGCAAGCAGAGGCAGTGGAAGAGGAAAAGGGAATGGAATTTTTACAGTTTGTACAGAACTCCTTTCTTACCTAGCATGTAAGAAGTCCAACAAGAGAGGAATCACTGCCGGATCTAGTAATGGACAATGAACCAGAGCAGATAAGAGAAGTAAGCATGGGGGAACATCTAGGCAATAGCGATCACAGCATAATAAGGTTTAAGATAATCATTGAAAAAGGCTTAAGTAAGACAAAGACCAAAGTAATAGATTGGGGGAAAAAACTAATTTTAAGGGAATGAGAATAGAAGTAGGAAAGATAAACTGGAAAAATTATGGACAAACAAAAAGATTGAACAGCAGTGGGAAATATTTTAAAAGTTGATCAATAGAGTTCAGGAGAAATATATACTGCTAAAAAAACAAAAAGAAACAAACCAATAATGAAGCACCATGGATGAATAAAGAGATAAGGGAAAATTGAAACTGAAGAAAAAGACATACACTAAGTACATAGACAATAAAGGAAAGGATGACAAAAGGGAACGTGAAGAGGTTAGAAAAGATGTCAAAAAAAACATAAGAAGGCAAAGAGGAATTACGAAATTAAATTATCAAGGAATATAATAAAGAAATAGTAAAGTATTCTACAGACATATCAATAACAAAAGGAAAATCAAAATAGGGATCGGGCCACTAAGAGATGCACAAGATAAACTCACAGGTAATGACAGTGAAATGGCAGAAAAAGTGAACAATTACATTAGAATCATAGAATCCTAGAATGGTTACAGCACGGAAGAAGGCCATTCGGCCCGTCGGGCCCCTGCCGACTCTCAGCTAGTCCCACTCCCCTGCCTTTTCCCCTGCAATTTTTTTCCTTCAGATACTTATCCAGCTCCCTTTTGAAAGATAAGATTGAGTCTGCCTCCACCACCCTCTCAGGCAGTGCATTCCAGATCTTAACCGCTCGCTGTGTAAAAAAGTTTTTTCTTACGTCGCCTTTGGTTCTTTTGCCAATCACCTTAACTCTGTGTCCTCTGGTTCTCGACCCTTCTGCCAATGGGAACAGTTTCTCTCTATCTACTCTGTCCAGACCCCTCATGATTTTGAACACCTCTATCAAATCTCCTCTCAATCTTCTCTGCTCCAAGGAGAACAACTCCAGCTTCTCCAGTCTATCAACGTAACTGAAGTCCCTCATCCCTGGAATCATTCTCGTAAATCTTTTCTGCAACGTTTCTAAGGCCTTCACATCCTTCCTAAAGTGTGGTGCCCAGAATTGGACACAGTACTCCAGTTGGGGCCGAACCAGTGTTTTATACAGGTTCATTATAATTTCCACACTTTTGTACTCTGTACCTCTACTTATGAAGCCCAGGATCCCGTAAGCCTTTTTAACTGCTTTCTCAACCTGCCCTGCCACCTTCAACAATTTATGCACACATACCCCCAGGTCTCTCTGTTCGTGCACCTACTTTAGGATTGTACCATTTAGTTTATTGCCTCAGTATTTACAAGGGAGACTAACAAGGTGAACATGACATTAGAAGGAGTGATCAAAAAAGATATGAAGACATTTCAGATAGAAAGGGGCAAAGAATTGATAAACTAGTCAAAGTTAGAGATGATAAAACCCCTGGTCTGGATGGATTGCATTCACATATGCTAAAAATTCCATAGATTCTAGAACAGTTCCCGCGGATTGGAAGGTGGTAAATGTAACCCCACTATTTAAGAAAGGAGGGAGAGAGAAAACGGGGAACTATAGACCAGTTAGCCTGACATCAGTAGTAGGGAAAATGCTAGAATCTATTATTAAGGACATGGTAACAGGACACTTGGAAAATAATAATAGGATTGGGCAAAGTCAACACGGATTTATGAAAGGGAAATCGTGGTTGACAAATCTGTTCGTTTTTTTGAGGTTGTAACTAGCAGTATAGATAAGGGGAACCAGTGGATGTGGTGTATTTGGATTTTTAGAAGGCATTCGATAAGGTGCCATACAAGAGGTTATTAAACAACATTAGGGCTCATGAGATTGGGGGTAATATACTAGCATGGATTGAGGATTGGCTAACGGACAGAAAACAGAGAGTAGGAATAAACGGGTCATTTTCAGGTTGGCAGGCTGCAACTAGTGGGGTACCGCAAGGATCAGTGCTTGGGCCTCAGTTATTCACAATCTACATCAATGATTTGGATGAGGGGACCAAATGTAATATATCCAAGTTTGCTGATGATACAAAGCTGGGTGGGAATGTAAGTTGTGAGGAGAATGCAAGTAGGCTTCAAGGGGATATAGCCAGGCTAAGTGAGTGGGCAAGAACATAGCAAATGGAATATAATGTGGAGAAATGTGAAGTTATCCACTTTGGTAAGAAAAATAGAAATGGTGAGAGATTGGGAAATGTTGGTGTTCAGAGGGACCTCGGTGGGCTTGTACATGAATCACTGAAAGTTAACATGCAGGTACAGCAAGCAATTAGGAAAGCAAATGGTATGTTGGTCTTTATTACAAGAGGATTTGAGTATCAGAGTAAAGACGCCTTACTGCAATTATATAGGGCCCTGGTGAGACCACACCTGGAGCATTGTGTACAGTTTTGGTCTCCTTACGTAAGGAAGGATATACTTGCCATAGAGGGAGTGCAACGAAGGTTCACCAGACTGATTCCTGGGATGGGGGATTGTCCTATGAGGAGAGATTGAGTAGACTAGGCCTATATTCTCTAGAGTTTAGAAGAATGAGAGGTGATCTCATTGAAACATACAAAATTTTTACAGGATTTGACAGGGTAGATGCAGGGAGGATGTTTCCCCTGGCTGTGGAGTCCAGAGCCAGGAGTTACAGTCTCAGGATAAGGGGTCGGCCATTTAGGACTGAGATGAGGAGAAATTTCTTCACTCAGAGGGTGGTGAATCTTTGGAATTCTCTACCCCAGAGGGCTGTGGAGGCTCAGTCATTGAGTATATTCAAGACAGAGATCGATAGATTTTTGAATATTAAAGGAATCAAGAGATATGGGGATAGTGCACAAAAGTGGAGATGAGGTAGAAGATCAGTCATGATCTTATTGAATAGCGGAGCAGGCGCGAATGGCCTACTCCTGCTCCTATTTCTTATGTTCTTAAAAAGCCAGGGAAGAGATAGCAGAGGCACTATTATATGGGGGAAAAATTCAGTTGGTTGCGCCTCCCGTTAGCGCCTTAAGAGGGCGCTAATGGGACGCAAAGCAACTAGCACCCGGGCGCGGCGATGTTTGCGCCGCTCGCGAAATTAATTAGATATTTTGCGGCGGCGCTAAACACTACCGCCACGATCTCCTGCGCCGGCAGATCATGACGTCAGTCGAGTGCGCAACGCCCTAGTAGCGCCCCGGAGCGGATATTGAGTGGCGCCCCCTGCCTTACCGCCTGCCGCTAGCAACAACAGGTTGAGGGGAGCATTTTGCAGTCAGGAAGGGACTGGGGGGGGCGCAATTTAAAGACGACCGCTTCCTGCCTTTTATTGTTGCTGACATTTTTGAACCACGCATTCTGAGAGAGGGAGAGACCTCTGGAGAGATTCAACGCTGTGTGAAGGAGTTTTGGGTTAGAGCAGCACTTTGCAGGTTCATTTTGATTTGCCCTTCCTTGTATCAATTTAGAAGAGACTTTGGGGGCTGCACTCTGAGCTCTTTCCTTGGGTCTCTCCATTGTTCTTTCCAGCAGATTTGATGTACAGGTCTCTCCAGGCCACGATTCAAGGCTGCAATGAGTAGGATGTGGATGGAAAGCAAGATCAACCCTCCCCTTTAAGAACTGGCCGGCGCCATTGTGTGTGTGTTCCATTGCTGACTGACATCACATGAGCTTCGCCAGCGCTCTGAGGTAGCGCCTCGCTCCTCAGCCTTTGCGCCTTAAGACAGGTGTGAAGCGCCTGATTTAGCGCTCCAATCACCTCCAGGGGCGATAAAAGTCAAGTTTGCAGTCGGAGGCGATAATTAGCGCCAGGCGCTAATCTTTGCGCCCGGCCGATAATTGCGCCCCAAATGGGGCGATACTGAATTTCTCCCCCTATATTTATAAAAATTTGTTAGAAAAGGGAAAACTACCATAGCACTGGCGGACAGCTACTGTTATTCCAATATTTAAAAAGGGAAATAGAACAAGTCCAGGGACTATAGACTAGTTACCTTAATGTTGGTGATAGGAAAAACAATGGAATTTTTACTCAAAGATGTAATAGAAAAGCTTCTAGAAACCAAAAATATAATCAAGACCAGTCAGCACAAATTTTAAAAGGGAAGGTCATGCTTGACCAACCTTGTTGAATTCTTTGTAGAAAGGGTAGATAAGGGTAATGTAGTAGATGTAATATAATTGGGTTTTCAAAAAGCCTTTGATGACGTACCACATAGTAGACATATGACTACGGTCAGAGCATGTGGAGTCAGGGGACAAATAGCAGAATGGATAGCACACTGGCTACAAAACAGAAAACAGTGAATAAGGGTTGCAGGTATTTACTCAGACTGGCAGAAGGTGTGAAAGCGGTGTTCCACAGGGATCGGTGCTGGGATCCGTGTTGTTCACCATTCACATAAACGATTTGGACTCTGGAATCAGAAGTACAATTTCAAAATTTGCGGATGACACCAAATTTGGGGTACAGTTAATACTGAGGAAGACTGCGACAAAATGCAAGAAGAGGTTAATAAACTTGCAGAATGTGCATGTAAATGGCAAATGAATTTCAATATAAATAATTGTGAGGTGGCGAATTTTGGTGGGAGGAATAAGGAGGCCACCTATTCCTTGGAAAATAAGAGTCTAACTAGGGTAGAGGAGCAAAGGGATCTAGGGGTACACATTCACAAATCATTAAAAGTAGCGATGCAGGTTAACAAGGCCATAAAAAGGCAAACAAAGCACTCGGGTTCATTTCTCAAGGAATAGAATTGAGAAGCAGTGAGCTTGTGTTAAGCTTGTACAGAACCTTGGTTAGAAAACACTTGCAGTGCACAGTTCTGGTCTCCATCTTATAAAAAAGGATGTAGAGGCACTGGAGATGGTGCAGAAAAGATTTTGTAAGGGTAATACCAGAACTGAGAGATTATAACTAGCAGGATAGACTGAACAGGCTGGGGCTCTTTTCTCTGGAATAGAGACGGCTGAGGGGAGACCTAATTGAGGTCTTTAAAATTATGAAGGGGTTTGATAGGGTAGACGTAGAGAAGATATTTTCACTTGCGGGGAAGTACAAAAACTGAGGGTCATAAACAATGTTCCCTGTAATTTTTTTTCTGTGCGCGGCCCATTCAAATTTCCGCACATGCGCAGTTATTCCCATTGAAAAGCCGGTGAGCGGCCTGCACGGGACCTCCAGACTGCCACGCAGCTTAGCAGGACCGTTGGTCATAATTATAAGACAGTCACTAATAAAGCCAATAAGAAATTCAGGAGAAACTTCTTTACCCAGAAAGTGGTGAGAATGTGGAACTCGCTACCACGGGGAGTGGTTGAGGCGAACAGCATAGAGGCATTTAAGGGGAGGCTAGATAAATGCATGAGGGAGAAAGGAATAGAGGGTTCTGCTGATTTTGTGAGCTGAAGAGTGGTGGAAGGAGGTTTGTGTGGAGCATAAACATCGGCATAGACCAGTTGGGCCGAATGGCCTGTTTCTGTGCTGTAAATTCTACGTAACCCACAACCTTCTGACTCAGAGGCACGAGTGCTACCGCTGACTCAAATGACACTACATTAAACATCGTTAAAACAGTGCTGTGGCACACATCCATCATTGCTGTTTCTCATTCTAAACATGTCAGAAGGAAGAAATTCTGTAATGAAAGCATATATTATGCTGTTTTCACAAATGCAGACCTCTCAGAACAGAAAGGGATTACTGATGTACACCTTATTGGATTGTCTTTAACAGAACATACACCTTTCATACATCTTTATTGTGATGGATAATATTTGTCTACTGCCCTTAATTAATTATAATTAAATTTGATTAGTCAGTTTAGCCTGAACGAAGTCAGTCTACAGTCTGACATTTTCTACCTTCTAGCCTGACAGTAGATTTAGTGAGGATACTGCGTGAATTCCAGTATTACAGTGTGTTATCTGCAGTGCCCTCAGTCCTGTTACTGCCTATGTGAGTGTGTGTGTGCGTACCTAGTGCAGATTCACTCTCTCACTTCCTTTGTTCTCTCCCACAGTGTAGAAACCTACCTTATGTAGACTAGTATGGCAGGGGGCTAGAAACCCATGTAGTGAAATAGAGGAAAGTGAAAGGCAGACAGAAATAAATGGTAAAAAGGAGAGGAACAAAAAACAAAGGGCCAAACTAATTCATAAAAAATGTGAGCATAAAAAAAGCCTGAGGGTTTTATACCTTAATGCGAGAAGCATCAGGAACAAGGTAGATGAATTAGCTGTGGAAATAGAGGTTAATAATTATGATCTAATTGGGATTACGGAAACATGGTTGCAGGGTGAGCAGGGCTGGGAGCTTAACATACAGGGGTATTCAGTATTTAGGAAGGATCGACAAAAAAGAAAGGGAGGAGGGGTAGCATTGCTGGTAAAAGAGGGGATAAATGCAATTGAAAGGAAGGATATTAACTCAGTTAATACAGAATCTATATGGGTGGAGCTAAGAAATAGCGAGGGGCGAAAAACATTAATAGGAGTGGTATATAGGCCTCCAAATAGTAAAATAGAGGTTGGGGAGGGCATCACGAGGGAAATTAGAGAAGCGTGCAATAAGAGCACAGCTGTCATCATAGGTGACTTTAACTTACATATAGATTGGACTAGCCTAATCAGTAAAAATAATGAGGAGGAGGAATTCCTTGAGTGTTTAAGGGATGGTTATCTGGATCAATATGTCGAGGAACCAACTCGGGAACAGGCTATATTGGACTGGGTACTGTGCAATGAGAAGGGACTAATTAGTAATCTTGTTGTACGGGGACCCTTGGGTCAGAGCGATCATAACATGATCGATTTCTCACTCGAAATGGAGAGCGAAGAAATTGACTCAGAGACTCAGGTCCTGAATTTAAACAAGGGGAATTATGATGCCATTAGACGGGAACTGAGTAGGTCTGATTGGACAACGTTCCTGGGAGGACTGGAGGTAGATAAACAATGGCAAGCATTTAAAGATAGAATGACAAAATTGCAAAAATTGTTTATACCAATCTGGCATAAAAGGAAATCTAAAAAGGTGACTCAACCGTGGATAACAGGGGAAATTAGAGACAGCATAAAATCCAAAGATAGGGCGTATAAAATAGCCAAAAAACGCGCCAGAGCGGAAGATTGGGAACAGTTTAAGATAGAGCAAAGGAGGGCAAAGGGCTTAATCAAGAAGGGCAAAATAGCTTACGAAAGCAAGCTGGCGGAAAATATAAAAACTAACTCCAAAAGCTTTTATAAGTATATCAAGAGGAAAAGACTGGTGAAAACCAAAGTTGGTCCATTGCAGTCAGATACGGGGGAATATATAATGGGAAATAAGGAAATGGCAGACCAACTAAATGCATACTTTGGGTCAGTCTTTACGAAGGAAGACACAAAAAACCTCCCTGGGATATCGGGAAAAATAGGGACATTGGCAAAGGAGGAACTGACGCAAATCAATATCTCTAAGGATATGGTGTTAAGGAAGCTAAAGGGATTGAAGGCGGACAAATCCCCAGGGCCTGATAACATGCATCCTAGGGTACTGAAGGAGGTGGCCCTAGAGATAGCGGATGCACTAAGCATGATTTTTCAGAATTCATTAGACTCGGGAACAGTGCCCATGGATTGGAGGGTAGCTAACGTTACCCCACTATTCAAAAAGGGGGGTAGGGAAAAAGCAGGTAATTACAGACCTGTAAGCCTTACATCAGTTGTGGGCAAAATGCTGGAGTCCATCATTAAGGATGAAATAGCCGAGCACTTAGCAAATGGGGACAGGATAGGACAGAGTCAACATGGATTTACAAAGGGTAAATCGTGCTTGACTAATCTATTGGAATTTTTTGAGGGAGTAACTGGTAAAATAGATGGGGGAGAGCCAGTAGATGTGGTGTACCTGGACTTCCAAAAGGCCTTCGATAAGGTCCCACATAAAAGATTAGCATGGAAAATTGAAGCTCATGGGATAAAGGGGAAAGTATTGACGTGGATAGAGAACTGGCTGTCAGATAGAAAACAGAGAGTTGGAATAAACGGCTCATTTTCTGAATGGCAGGCAGTAACAAGTGGGGTACCACAGGGATCTGTCCTGGGTCCCCAGCTGTTCACAATTTATATTAATGACCTGGATCAGGGAGTCGAATGCAGCATTTCCAAATTTGCAGACGACACTAAACTAGGAGGGGGGGTGGGCTCAGAGGAGGAGACCAGGAAGCTCCAAAGCGATTTGGACAGACTGGGTGATTGGGCGGTTAAATGGCAGATGCACTATAATGTGGACAAGTGCGAAGTTATCCACCTTGGGTGCAGGAACGGGAGGGCAAATTATTATTTAAATGGCAATAAATTGGGAGAGGGGGAAGTACAGAGAGACCTGGGTGTTCTTGTACACCAGTCACTGAAGGCGAGCATGCAGGTGCAACAGGCGGTCAAGAAGGCAAACGGTATGCTGGCCTTCATAGCAAAAGGGTTGGAATACAGGAACAGGGATACCTTGCTGCAGCTGTACAGGGCACTGGTGAGACCACACCTCGAGTACTGTGTACAGTTTTGGTCGCCTCATCTGAGGAAAGATGTTCTTGCCATGGAGGGGGTGCAGCGGCGATTCACCAGGCTGATACCAGGAATGGCGGGATTGACCTATGAGGAGAGACTATGTAGTTTAGGGATGTACACACTGGAGTTTAGAAGATTGAGAGGGGACCTCATAGAAGTGTATAAAATTCTGACAGGTCTAGACAGATTAGATGCAGAAGGAATGTTTCCCTTGGCGGGTGAGAACAGAACTAGAGGACATAATTTAAGGATAAGGGCTAAACCATTTAGGACAGAAATGAGGGGGAATTTCTTCACTCAGAGAGTGGTGAACCTGTGGAACTCATTGCCACAGAGGGCAGTGTACGCCAGCTCATTAAATATATTTAAGAGGGAATTAGATATATTTCTACAGGCAAAAGGGGTTAAGGGTTACGGAGAGAAGGCGGGGACGGGATACTGAATTGAAGGATCAGCCATGATCTCATTAAATGGCGGAGCAGGCTCGAAGGGCCGGATGGCCTACTCCTGCTCCTATCTTCTATGTATCTATGTATCTATGTAATAAAATCATTACAAAGCAACACACAAAGGTTGAAATCGTACTTTGCAGTATTAAACAATGAAAGTGGTAATGGGCTGTAAGAAACAGTTTAATATCATCATAGGAATAGCTGGACATATTTTGGATAAAGTATTAAACTGAGGACCTGTTCAGGTGAACATAAAAATCGCCGTGGTTCCATTAGAAGAAGAGTAGAGCCTAGAAATTCGTCTCAGACTGTGGCGCAAGATGGGCGGTATTGGATCGTCAGCCCGTTATACGTAGCGCCTGGTATTCCGTTCCATGGAGCTGAATATCAGGCACTGCATATAACGGGCTGCCGATCTGATACTGCCCATTTTGCGTCAACGCCCGAGATGAATTTCTAGGTCTAGGTGCGTTCTTTCAATGTCCTGTGTATTTAAAGCTGCATGAGGCAATGTATTTTGGAGCTGTATGGGACCGTGTATTAAAAGTTGTTTGGAGCGGTGTATTGAAAGTTGTTTGGAGCGGTGTATTGAAAGTTGTTTGGAGCGGTGTATTGAAAGTTGTTTGGAGCGGTGTATTGAAAGTTGTTTGGAGCGGTGTATTGAAAGTTGTTTGGAGCGGTGTATTGAAAGTTGTTTGGAGCGGTGTATTGAAAGTTGTTTGGAGCGGTGTATTGAAAGTTGTTTGGAGCGGTGTATTTAAAGTTGTTTGGAGCGGTGTATTTAAAGCTAGGTAAAATTACATGGAATTTAAAGCACAGAAACAGGCCAACTAGTCTATGCCAGAATATACACTTCACACACGTCTCCCATCACTCTAATGAACTCTTCACATCCTGGCTGGGTATCCGCCTATTCCCCATCAGTGGTCCCCCATCAGTATCCCCCAAAAGTGTCCCCATAACAGTGTAATCCCCATCAGTGTAAAACCCATCAGTGTTCACCATCAGCCTAATCCCCATCAGTGTCCCCCCATCAATGTAATTCCCACCAGTGTAATCCCCATCAATGTAATCCCCATCAGTGTAATCCCCATCAGTGTAATCCCCATCAGTGTAATCCCCACCAGTGTAATCCCCACCAGTGTAATCTCCATCTGTGTAATCCCCATCAGTGTAATCTCCATCTGTGTAATCCCCATCTGTGTAATCCCCATCTGTGTAATCTCCATCTGTGTAATCCCCATCAATGTAATCCCCATCAGTGTAATCCCCATCAGTGTCCCCCATCAATGTAATTCCCACCAGTGTAATCCCCATCAGTGTAATCCCCATCTGTGTAATCCCCACCAGTGTAATCCCCACCAGTGTAATCCCCATCAGTGTAATCCCCATCAGTGTAATCCCCATCAGTGTCCCCCCATCAATGTAATCCCCATCAGTGTAATCCCCATCAGTGTAATCCCCATCTGTGTAATCCCCACCAGTGTAATCCACATCAGTGTAATCCCCATTAATATAATTCCCATCAGTGTAATCCCCATCTGTGTAATCCCCATCAGTGTAATCCCCATCAGTGTAATCCCCACCAGTGTAATCCCCACCAGTGTAATCTCCATCTGTGTAATCCCCATCAGTGTAATCCCCATCAGTGCAATCCCCATCAGTGTACCTTCCCCATCAGTGTAATCCCCATCAGTGTAATCCCCATCTGTGTAATCTCCATCTGTGTAATCTCCATCTGTGTAATCCCCATCAGTGTCCCCCCATCAATGTAATCCCCATCAGTGTAATCTCCATCAGTGTAATCCCCATCAGTGTAATCCCCATCAGTGTAATCCCCATTAATGTAATCCCCATCTGTGTAATCCCCATCAGTGTAATCCCCATCAGTGTAATCCCCATCAGTGTCCCCCCATCAGTGTAATCCCCATCAGTGTAATCCCCATCAGTGTCCCCCCATCAATGTAATCCCCATCAGTGTAATCCCCATCAGTGTAATCCCCATCTGTGTAATCCCCATCTGTATAATCCCCATTAGTGTAATCCCCATCAGTGTAATCCCCATCAGTGTAATCCCCATCAGTGTTATCCCATTAATATAATCCCCATCAGTGTAATCCCCATTAGTGTAATCCCCATCTGTGTAATCCCCATCTGTATAATCCCCTTCAGTGTAATCCCCATCAGTGTAATCCCCATCAATGTAATCTCCATCAATGTAATCTCCATCTGTGTAATCTCCATCAGTGTAATCCCCACCAGTGTAATCCCCACCAGTGTAATCCCCACCAGTGTAATCCCCATCAGTGTAATCCCCATCAGTGTAATCCCCACCAGTGTAATCCGCACCAGTGTAATCCCCATCAGTGCAATCCCCATCAGTGCAATCCTCATCAGTGTAATCCCCATCAGTGTAATCCCCATCAGTGTACCTTCCCCATCAGAGTAGCCCCAACCGGATTGGCCCCATCGGAGCAGCACCATATTGTTATTGATCGAGCCTGCATGGCCAACAGACCTTCACATGTGAACCCAACAACCATAAACAGGAAGGCGTATCACCCCATAATCATTCAATTTGTGTCAGATCACCGAAAACTGACCCTGCACCATAATACCCATTACCGAGCAAGCATGCGTATTACAGCTGTTGGCTCCAATCTTTTAAGATCCTGAGCGAATGAACTATTGGCTCTTGGGAAACTCGGGTTACCCTTTGCAGGCGGAACTCATGATGTGGATTAATAATCGCCACACAGCAGTGGAACGCAGACCCAACCAATGTAGCATCGATATAAGATAGTCACCAAGAACTCAAATAGGGAATTCAGAAGAAACTTCTTCAACCAGAGAGTGGTGAGAATGTGGAACTCGCTACCACGAGGAGTAGTTGAGGCGAATAGCAGAGATGCATTCAAGGGGAGGCTAGATAAGCACGTGAGGGAGAAGGGAACAGAGGGTTATGCTGATAGAGTTAGATGAGGAAGGATAGGAGAAGGCTTGAGTGGAGCATAAACGCCAGCACGAACTGGTTGGGCCGAATGGCCTGTTTCTGTGCAGTATTTTCTATGTAATTCTACGTAATTGAGTTGGTTTCAAATTTTCAGAAAGATAGATTAGGGCAGTTACCTCACACAGTTGGAAGGTACCAGAAAATAATGAATATATAAATGTTAACTACATAATAACAGCTCAGCATTCCGATTGTAACCATTTATTGTTAGTTAGTATACTTAATATAGAATCATAGAAATTTACGGCACTGAAGGAGCCCATTCGGCCCATCATGTTTGGCCCGGAAAATATATATATATTATATTACTGTTATATGTTGTCTTGTCCATCTATGCTCAGTTAATTTGTTTGATAGTTAAAGACTGATACCAGGTCTGTGGCTGTGAGGCTCGACCATTTTTCAAAGATGTGGGATAAGTCCTGTGGAAGCAACAGCTAAAGTACTGACAGCTTTTTGATTTGTTACCGCAGCTAGCTATGAAAGAAAGAAAGGACTTGCATTTATATAGCGCCATTTACATCCTCAGGACTTTCCAAAGTGTCTTACATCCAATTACTTACTTTTGAAGTCCAGTCATTGTCGTTATGCAAGCAAATACGGCAACCAATTTATAAACAACAAGATCCCACAAACAACAAAGAGATAAATGACCAGATAATTTGGGCTAGAAAGTCATTATAGCCCAGGAATGGGCGGTATCATTAGAAAAGTTTGAGAATTAGCGCCAGGCGCTAATGCTTTAGACTGCACGCCAAATTCATTCTCACTGCTCAAAGAAATGATTGGGGCACTAATTCAAGTCTTAAAGGCCTCGCTCAGTGGCGTTATACTCAAAGGGTGGACCAATATCGGGTGCAGTCTAATCGCAACTCATCATTGCCGCAGGCTCTTCCCAGTACTGAAAGGGGAGGTTCGTTGATGCTGCAGCCCCTCATTGTCAGCATTGCTGGCTGTGCAGCTGCCTCAGCAAGGAGAAGCGCAACAAGGAGAAGGAGCCGGAGGACTGAAGTGAAGCAGGTGTCTCATGGCAGATCCACCTCAGTCGGGTGGTCAGGGTGATTGAATGCTTCAACAAATGCTACATACCACCATCTGTACCACAAGCTTCGCACACTGCCCAAAGCACCAGACCCCCAGCACTCACCCACCAACAATCTCTACCTATCAACACTCAAACCCACATCTCACACCTTGCACACAATGACAGCTATTCAACTATGGCAGGCACAAGGGTCATTAGTTATTAGAATGAATGTGACATGTGTGATATGTTTATGCATAAATGTATTAATGGAGTTTGTAATATTTTGTGGTCTCTCTCATTTCACCGTTGCGCCCAGGAGGACTCTGTGATATGGCATGACACATGGATGGTATGATGGGGTTGTGGTGAGCAAAAGGAATGTGGGATTTAAGTCATCCTGGTGTGAGGCTGGAGGTCTGTTTGGAGGACATGGCAGTGTTCTGTGACCACCACCTTGGTGATGCAGAGCTGTCTAGTACACTACTCCTCGCTTAATTGAAGGTAGGAGAAGTGCTGTCGGAATACTCTCGGAGGGTAAGGCCTCCTGGTGAGAGCCCTGAGGTCCCTCCTCATCCCTCTGCGCACATGTTCCTGTATTTCTCGCTGCCTACGCTCCCTCCGCTGTTGATCAGCCCCCATGAATGTTGCCAAGTGTCGCAGTTTGAATCTTTGAACAATAAATGTAGCTACTTTGTAGTATAAATGTAGCTACTTTGTAATTGCCAGAAGACTGCTGATACAAAGGAAGCTTGAAATTAGGAACTGTCCGACTGGGTAAAACTGACAAGAAACTGCTGAAACTAACCTGCCCTGACAGCTCGGAGTGATTAATGCTGATGCCTTTAAATAATGCCACTGGGGCCAGCTTCCTGGAGCTGCATGCCAGCTCTCCCTGTCACAGTCTGGTCGAGGCGCTAAGGTAAGTGGCGACAATGAATTTTCCAGGTCGGGCAGCCAGTGAGCGTTGCATGCTCACTGACGTCACAATCTGCCTGGCGTTGAAGTCCCCGGCGGTACCTTGTACTGGCGGCGCAAGGGTGGGGAGGGTGCAGATTTGCTGTGCGTCACTGGATTCGCCTCGCCCCGGCGCTACGGCATCAGTGCCTCATTACTGCCATCTGCTGGTGCTAATGGGAGGCGCTGAGGTACCAAATTTGTCCCCCTTTGTCTTTGGTGATGTTGGTTGAGGGATAAATGTTAACCAGGACACCAGGAGAACGCCCCTGCTTTTCTTTGAATAGTACCATGGGATCATTTACATCCACTTGCGAGTGCAGATGGGGCCTCGGTTTACAGTCTCATCCAATGTCAGCCTAGATTATGCACTCAAGTCCAGGGAACGGGGCTTAAACCCTTAACTTTCTGACTGAAATGAGAGTGCTATCAAGTGAGCCAAGCTGGCACTTAGGCTGGCTCTTGGAAACATATCTAGCTATCAGGGCAAGTGATGATACTCTCCTTTAGGGAGCTAAGACCTACCTATGAGAGTACTCTAAAAGTAAAGAAGCCACTGAGTAAAGGGGTAGCAATGACCCAAACATGTAACAATCTCTGGATTTTCAAAAGAAGAAACTGCTTCCCTACCCTTTTCTCACAACGTAAATTCTCAGTACCCAGATTCACCTTTTTTTTATTCATTCACAGGATGTGGGCGTCGCTGGCAAGGCCAGCATTTATTGCCCATTCCTAATTGCCCTTGAGAAGGTGGTGGTGAGCTGCCTTCTTGAACCGCTGCAGTCCGTGTGGTGAAGGTGCTCCCACAGTGCTGTTAGGGAGGGAGTGCCAGGATTTTGCCCCAGCAACAATGAAGGATCGGCGATACTTCTAAGTCAGGATGGTGTGTGACTTGGAGGGGAACTTGCAGGTGGTGGTGTTCCCATGCGCCTGCTGCTCTTGTCCTTCTAGGTGGAAGAGGTCGCGGGTTTGGGAGGTGCTGCCGAAGAAGCCTTGGCGAGTTGCTGCAGTGCATCTTGTAGATGGTACACACTGTAGCCACGGTACGCCGGTGGTGGAGGGAATGTTTAAGGTGGTGGATGGTGTGCCAATCAAGCGGGCTGGATGGTGTCGAGCTTCTTGAGTGTTGTTGGAGCTGCACTCATCCAGGCAAGTGGATTGGGTCTGTAGCTCAGCAAGGACACTCATTTTTCCATCTTGTAAATATAGAAGTTCACAAGGCCAATCTCAGCCAAGAAGGGATCGTGTGAAGCCAGAATCTAATCTATGAGTACGTTGTAGAGTATTTATTGGAAAGGTAACAATCAGGTAGAGGTTCAGGTTTCACAGTAGACTTTACAGGTAAGTGGGGTTGCAGAAGTAATTACCAGTGATGGTCATGGTATTTTATTGCTGTGTGATTAGGATCTGGTGAGTACTTTGGTTTAAGGATCTAATTATCTATTGCAGGGAATAAACTCAATGAAGATGAGGCACATGGGCTTGCAACTCCTGAAGGTTTTATTAATACTCGTGTCTCATGTGGATTGGGCGAAAGGAATCTTGAAAAGCAACCCCACCCTGAACATTGCCGTGATCCTCGGCGGCACGTCCTGCGAGATGGACATCAAAGACGTTTTGAACAAAGATGATTTCCAACATTTGCCCATTGATCCCAACGTGGTGCAGGTGACCGTCAACGAGACCGACCCCAAGAGCATCATAACGCGCGTGTGCGATCTCATGTCCGGGATGAAAATGCACGGCGTGGTTTTTGGTGATGACACGGATCATGAGTCCATCGCAGAAATTTTGGATTTTATTTCCGCTCAAACTATGATCCCAATTCTTGGAATACATGGCGGTTCTTCGATGATAATGGCCGACAAGGTAGGAACTGGCTTTTTCCTTGTTAACGCTATCATGACTTGCTCAGTGTTGGAAAAGGGCACATTTTCCGACTATTGGCATCCAATCTTAACAATGAGCAGGTGTAGCGTGGATTAGATGCAGACTAAAGCTTTCTTTACTCACCATCGCTGTGTCCCTATCTCAGCTTCCAGCTGTGGAAGATCAGGCTTTTGGCCGGTGTCAATTATTTTCACTTTCCGCACCAGCCGCCCAGCTTAGTGCTGCAATACACTGCCTGAAAGGGTAGTGGAAGCAGATTAATAGTAACTTTCAAAAGGGAATTGGATATACACTTGAAAAGGAAAAACATTTCAGGGCAATGGGGAAAGAGCAGGGGGTAGTGGGACTAATTGGAGAGCTCTTTCAGAGAGCCGGCACAGGCACGATGGGCCCAATGGCCTCCTTTTGTGCTGTATGATTCTAATTTCCTCTGGTACTTTTTTTGCCGAGAAATTGTGTTGGGAGCACTCAAACATGGAGGACACTTACATCCAGCAGAGAGAGGAGTCATGCATCCCACCTGTCAGGGTAGGATTTCAACCTACTGCAGACTTGGTTTTATGTCTTAATAATGCACTATCGCGGGTACGGTAGCATAATGATTATTTTACTGGACTAGTAATCCAGAGGCCTGGACTAATAATCTGGAGATGTGAGTTCAAATCCCACCATGGATAAATTCAGTTAATTAAATAAATCTGGAATTTAAAAAAAAGCTAGTATCAGTAATGGTGACCATGAAACTACCAGATTGTCATTAAAAACCCATCTGGTTCACAAATGTCCTTTAGGGAAGGAAATCTGCCGTCCTTTACCCGGTCTGGCCTATATGTGACTCCAGACCCACAGCAATGTGGTTGACTCTTAACTGCCCCTCTGAAATGGCCCAGCGAGACACTCAGTTGTACCAAACCGCTACAACAAAGTCAGCACTGTGGGAGTAACTTCACCACACAGACTGCAGCGGTTCACCCCTACCATCTCGAGGGCAATTAAGGATGGGCAATAAATGTCGGTCTTGCCAGCGACGCCCACATCCCGTGAGCGAATAAAAAAAAAAAATTTACTCTGTTGTCACACTATATCATGATACGGAGATGCCGGTGTTGGACTGGGGTGGACAAAAATGAGAAGTCGCACAACACCAGGTTATAGTCCAACAGTTTTATTTAAAATTACGAGCTTTCGGAGCTCTGCTCCTTCTTCAGGTACAGGTACAGTGAGGGACACTATATCATCACAAGGAAGCAAAACCACTCTCATCGTTTGATTTTCTTTTTACACGGTTGCATTCTCTTCTTTTGAAATGCATTTTCTCCCCCTTCTGGAGTCCCCCTGGGTAGTAGTTGTGCCCAAGATTGTGGGCAGTAATCTGCTTGCTTGCTTCCAACTATTGCCACTCCGCGCCAGCTTAAGGTGGGTGCAAGTGTACCCGGATAATGCCTTCCCCCCCGATTTTATGTTTTCTCTCTGTGAGGGAGCAGCTAGCCTTTGATATTATTCCATAGCCACACGACTGAAACGGTGACCAGAGTGGTGTAGGGCTTCAGGATGTGAAGTCCTGTCCCACGGTTCCATGGCACTGGTGCACCAATGCACTGTGCCACCACGGGAATCAAACCTTCACCATTTCACTGTTGCTGTATAATGAAATAGACATTTAATTCTGGTTTATGTATGCGCAATCTTACTGCTTGCATGTACAGATTACATACAACATAGAAAAGTGTGAGGTGGTGCATTTTGGTAGGAAGAATAAGGAGGCCACATGCTCCTTGGAAAATAACGGGGCGCAAAGCAACTAGCGCCCAGGCGTGGCGCTGCTAACGCCTCCCGCGAAATTCAGAGGGAGGTTAGCGACGGTGGTAGCCGGTAGCACCCTGCGGTGCTTCGCCTCTGGCGCTGCACCTCCGGCGATGACGTCATCGCTGTGCACAGCGCTCCGCTTGCGTCCCGGCCGCAAACTTGACTCGCGCCCCCTGACCGACCGCCGGACGCTATGTCCGACAGGGTCAGGGGGGCGGTTTTTGCGGCCGGGGCAGCGATAATGAAAGGGCAGGTGCCGGGCGGTCATTTTTTTGGGGGCTGCCTGCCGGCACCTGCCCCGTCTGGCCTCCTGCTGCGGGGTGCTGACTGCGATCCGTCAGCCCGGCACTCCTCTTGAGCGCCGGGCTCTTTTGCCGGCACCCCGCTCCCCGGTGGTCCAGCAGGGCCCCGGTGCGTGCTGCGCTATGCCCCTCCCCTTTAATCAGGGGAGGGAGGCCTGCAGTACCGCAGCGCTATGTGCCGACACGCGTGTCACTGCTGCACGTAGCGCCGCGATATTCCATAGGAGCGCCCCAAGAGGGAGGGGGAGCGCTTCCAGTAGCGTCCCGCCTCTTGCTTGGGGCGCTCCCATTGAATTTCAGGCGCGGGGGCATTAACTTTTTCGGGGGCCATGTTTCCATGGTGCACCAATGCACTGTGCCACCACGGGAATCAAACCTTCATCATTTAACTGTTGCTGTATAATGAAATAGACATTTCTAGGGGGTCATCAGTGTAAGATAGTCTAATAAATCCAATAAAAAATTCAGGAGAAACTTCGGGAGGAAACAAAAAGGGGGCGCGAGCCAATTTTCCCCCCTAAGAGTCTAAATGGGGTGGAGGAGCAAAGAGATCTCGGGGTACAGATACACAAAGCACTAAAAGTTGCGAAGCAGGTTAATAACACCATTTTAAAATAGCAAAAAAAGCACTGGGGTCCATTTCCAGACGGATAGAATTGAAAGCAGCGAAGTTATGTTGAACATGTTTAGAATCTTGGTTAGACCACACTTGCAGCACTGTGCACAGTTCTGGTCACCATATTATAAAAAGGATATAGAGGCACTGGAGAAGGTGCAAAAAAGATTTACTAGAATGGTACCAGAACTGAGAGGTTATAACTATCAGGAAAGATTGAACAGGCTGGAGCTCTTTACTCTAGAAAAGAGAAGGCTGAGGGGTGACCTGATAGAGGTTTTTAAAATTATACAGGGGTTGACATAAGAACATAAGAATTAGGAGCAGGAGTAGGCATATGGCCCCTCGAGCCTGCTCCGACATTCAGTAAGATCATGTCTGATGTTCGACCTCAACTCCACTTTCCCGCCCGATCCCCATATCCCTTGATTCCCCATGAGTCCAAAAATCTATCGATCTCAGCCTTGAATATACTCAACGATTCAGCATCCACAGCCCTTTGGGGTAGAGAATTCCAAAGATTCACAACCCTCTGAGTGAAGAAATTCCTCCTCAACTCAGTCTTAAATGGCCGACCCCTTATCCTGAGACTATGACCCCTAGTTATAGACTCCCCAGCCAGGGGAAACAACCGCTCAGCATCTATCCTGTCAATCCCCCTCAGCATCTTATATGTTTCAGTGAGATCACCTCCCATTCTTCTAAACTCCAGAGAGTGTAGGCCCAATCTACTCAATGGTAGGGTAGGCGTAGAGAAGATGTTTTCACTTGTGGGGCAGGCCAAAACTAGAGGTCATAAATATAAGACAGTCACTAATAAATCCAATAAAAAATTCAGGAGAAACTTCTTTACTCAGAGAGTGGTTAGAAGTGGAACTTTCTACCACATGCAGTGGTTGAGGTGAATAGCATAGATGGCTTTCTTCTTAGGCAGTCCCTCGGGACCGAGGATGACTTGCTTCCCACCAAAAATGAGTTCTCGGGTGACTGATGAGTCCAATGTCTCTGTCACAGGTGGGGCAGACGGTGGTTGAAGGGGCGGGTGGGTGGGGTACTTGGGTTGACGTGCGCTCCTTCCGCTGTTTGCGCTTGGCTTCCGCTTGCTCCCGGCGAAGAGACTCGAGGTGTTCGGCGCCTTCCCGATGCTTTTCCTCCACTTTGTGCGGTCTTGGGCCAGGGATTCCCAGGTGTCGGTGGGGATGTTGCACTTTTTCAAGGAGGGTGTCCTTGAAGTGTTTCCTCTGCCCACCTGGGGCGCTCTTACCGTGTCGGAGCTCCGAGATGGCTTTAAGGGGAAGCTAGCTAAGTACATGAGTGAGAAAGAAATAGAAGGATATGCAGATAGTGTTGGAAGAAGTAGTGTGGAGCATAAACACTGGCATATACCGGTTGGGCTGAATGGCCTATTACTGTGCTGCAAATTCCATGTAAATCAAAGACAAAAGGCCAAAATCAGTGATGTTTTATCTTGCTATTCATAGCATGATGGCTATTCAGTTAATCTAATATTATTTTTTGTGTCATGATTAACGTGATTCTAATGAATTTTATGCACTGTAACATTTCCCATCAATACAAATTAAGACAACTTCAGGTTGGTGTGTGCTTAATTTGTTTTTATCACACTTTTCAATAAGATGGGTTAAAACCTTATTGTATTCTGATGTACATAGCTTTAATGATGTATCATCAAAACTGATTGAGAGTGAAATAAATTAAATTAAACACACCAGACTTTCTTTATCCTCTAACTCTTTTGACTCCAAAAAGAAGTCTCCAAGACTCTAATTATTTCACCAGCATTTTAAAGCTTGAGACTATAAGAACATAGGCCAATCAGCCCCTCAAGCCTGTTACACAGGAACAGGAAGAGGCCAGTCAGCCCCTCGAGCCTGTTGCATAGGAACAGGAGGAGGCAATTCAGCTCCTTGAGCCTGTTGCATAGGAACAGGAGGAGGCAATTCAGCCCCTTGAGCCTGTTACACAGGAACAGGAGGAGGCCAGTCAGCCCCTCGAGCCTGTTGCATAGGAACAGGAGGAGGCCATTCAGCCCCTCAAGCCTGTTACATAGGAACAGGAGGAGGCCATTCAGCCCTTCGAGCCTGTTACACAGGAACAGGGGGAGGCCAGTCTGCCCCTCGAGCCTGTTGTACAGGAACAGGAGTAGGCCATTCAGCCCCTCGAGTCTGTTGCAGAGGAGCAGGAGGAGGCCATTGAGCCTGTCGAACATGTTACGTAGGAACAGGAGTAGGCCATTCAGCCCCTCGAGCCTGTTACATAGGAACATGAGTAGGCCATTCAGCCCCTCGAGCCTGTTACATAGGAACAGGAGTAGGCCATTCAACCCCTCGAGCCTGTTACGTAGGAACAGGAGTAGGCCATTCAGCCCCTCGAACTTGTTACATAGGAACAGAGGTAGGCCATTCAGTCCCTCGAGCCTGTTGCACAGGAGCAGGAGGAGGCCAGTCAGCCACTCGAGCCTGTTGCACAGTAGCAGGAGTAGGCCATTCAGACCACTCAATTATGTTACATAGGAACAGGAGGAGGCCATTCAGCCCTTGAGCCTGTTGCATAAGGACAGGAGTAGGCCATTCAGGCCCACGAGCCTGTTGCATAGGAATAGGAGTAGGCCATTCAGGCCCACGAGCCTGTTATATAGGAACAGGAAGAGGCCATTCAGCCCTTGCATAACGACAGGAGTAGGCCATTCAGCCCCTCGAGACTGTTGCAAAGGAACAGCAGAAGGCCATTCAGCCCCTCGAGCCTGTTACATAGGAATAGGAGTAGGCCATTCAGCCCCTCGCGCCTGTTGCATAGCAACAGGAGTAGGCCATTCAGCCCCTCGAGCCTGTTGCATAGGAATAGGAGTAGGCCATTCAGCCCCTCATGCCTGTTGCATCGGAAGAGGAGTAGGCCATTCAGTACCTCAAATATGTTACATAGAAACAGGAGAAGGTCATTCAGCCCCTCGAGCCTGTTACATAGGAGTAGGCCATTCAGCCCCTCGAGCCTGTTGCATAGGAACAGGAGGAGGCCATTCAGCCCCTCAAGCCTGTTACATAGGAACAGGAGGAGGCCATTCAGCCCTTCGAGCCTGTTACACAGGAACAGGGGGAGGCCAGTCTGCCCCTCGAGCCTGTTGCATAGGAATAGGAGGAGGCCAGTCAGCCCCTCGACCCTGTTGCATAGGAGCAGGAGGAGGCCAGTCAGCCACTTGAGCCTGTTACATAGGAACATGAGTAGGCCATTCAGCCCCTCGAGTCTGTTGCAGACGAGCAGGAGGAGGCCATTGAACCTGTCGAACATGTTACGTAGGAACAGGAGTAGGCCATTCAGCCCCTCGAGCCTGTTACATAGGAACATGAGTAGGCCATTCAGCCCCTCGAGCCTGTTACATAGGAACAGGAGTAGGCCATTCAGCCCCTCGAGCCTGTTACGTAGGAACAGGAGTAGGCCATTCAGCCCCTCGAACTTGTTACATAGGAACAGGAGTAGGCTATTCAGCCCCTCGAGCCTGTTACATAGGAACAGGAGTAGGCCATTCAGTCCATCGAGCCTGTTGCACAGGAGCAGGAGGATGCCAGTCAGCCCCTCGAGCCTGTTGCATAGTAGCAGGAGTAGGCCATTCAGACCACTCAATTATGTTACATAGGAACAGGAGGTGGCTATTCAGCCCCTCGAGCCTGTTACATAGGAACAGGAGTAGGCCATTCAGCCCCTCGAGCTTGTTCCATACGAGCAGGAGGAGGCCAGTCAGCCCCTCGAGTCTGTTGCATAGGAACAGGAGGAGGCCATTCAGCTCCTCAAGCCTGTTACATAGAAACAGGAGTGGGCCATTCAGCCCCCTTGAGTGTGTTACACAGGAACAGGAGGAGGCCATTCAGCTCCTCAAGCCTGTTACATAGAAACAGGAGTGGGCCATTCAGCCCCTTTGAGTGTGTTACATAGGAACAGGAGGAGGCCATTCAGCCCCTCGAGCCTGTTGCAAGGGAACAGGGGTAGGTCAGTCAGCCCCTCGAGCCTGTTGCATAGGAACAGGAGGAGGCCATTCAGCCCTTTGACCCTGTTACATAGGAACAGGAGGAGGCCATTCAGCCCCTCGAGCCTGTTGCATAGCAATAGGAGCAGGCCATTCTGCCCCTTGAGTCTGTTGCATGGGAACAGGAGGAGGCCAATCTGCCCCTCGAGCCTGTTACATAGAAATAGGAGGAGGCCAGTCAGCCACTCGAGCCTGTTGCATAGGAACAGGAGGAGGCCATTCAGCCCTTCAAGCCTGTTACATAGGAACAGGATTAGTCTATTCAGCCCCTCGAGCCTGTCACATAGGAACAGGAGTAGGCCATTCAGCCCCTCGAGCCTATTACATAGGAACAGGAGTAGGCCATTCAGCCCCTCAAGCCTGTTCCATAAGAGCAGGAAGCGGCCAGTCAATGCCTCGAGCCTGTTGCATAGGAACAAGAGGAGGCCATTCAGCGCTTCGAGCCTGTTACATAGGAATAGGAGGAGTTCATTCAGCCACTCGAGCCTGTTGCATAGGAACAAGAGGAGGCCATTCAGCCCTTCGAGCCTGTTACATAGGAATAGGAGTAGGCCATTCAGCCACTCGAGCCTGTTGCAAAGGAACAAGAGGAGGCCATTCAGCCATTCGAGCCTGTTACATAGGAATAGGAGGAGGTCATTCAGCCACTCGAGCCTGTTGCATAGGAACAAGAAGAGGCCATTCAGCCCCTCGAGCCTATTGCGTAGGAACAGGAGTAGGCCATTCAGCCCCTCAAACATGTTATATAGAAACAAGAGTAGGTCATTCAGCCCTTCGAGCCTATTACATAGGAACAGGAGGAGGACATTCAGCCCTTCGAGCCTGTTACATAGGAGCAGGATTAGATCATTCAGCCCCTCGAGCCTGTTGCAGAGGAACAGGAGTAGGCCATTCAGCACCTCGAGCCTGTTGCATAGGAACAGGAGTAGGCCATTAAGCCCCTCAAGCCTGTTGCACGGGAACAGGAGTAGGCCATTCAGCCCCTCGAGCCTGTTGCATAGGAACAGGAGTAGGCCATTCAGCCTCTCAAACATGTTATATAGGAACAGGAGTAGGCCATTCAGCACCTCAAAAATGTTACATAGGAACAGGAGAAGGTCATTCAACCCCTCGAGCCTGTTGCATAGGAACAAGAGGAGGCCATTCAGCCCTTCGAGCCTGTTACATAGGAATAGGAGGAGGTCATTCAGCCACTCGAGCCTGTTGCAAAGGAACAAGAGGAGGCCATTCAGCCATTCGAGCCTGTTACATAGGAATAGGAGGAGGTCATTCAGCCACTCGAGCCTGTTGCATAGGAACAAGAAGAGGCCATTCAGCCCCTCGAGCCTATTGCGTAGGAACAGGAGTAGGCCATTCAGCCCCTCAAACATGTTATATAGGAACAAGAGTAGGTCATTCAGCCCCACGAGCCTATTGCATAGGAACAGGAGTAGGCCATTCAGCCCCTCAAACATGTTATATAGAAACAAGAGTAGGTCATTCAGCCCTTCGAGCCTGTTACATAGGAACAGGAGGAGGACATTCAGCCCTTCGAGCCTGTTACATAGGAGCAGGATTAGATCATTCAGCCCCTCGAGCCTGTTGCAGAGGAACAGGAGTAGGCCATTCAGCACCTCGAGCCTGTTGCATAGGAACAGGAGTAGGCCATTAAGCCCCTCAAGCCTGTTGCACGGGAACAGGAGTAGGCCATTCAGCCCCTCGAGCCTGTTGCATAGGAACAGGAGTAGGCCATTCAGCCTCTCAAACATGTTATATAGGAACAGGAGTAGGCCATTCAGCACCTCAAAAATGTTACATAGGAACAGGAGAAGGTCATTCAACCCCTCGAGCGTGTTACATAGGAACAGGAGAAGGTCATTCAGCCCCTCGAGGTGTGTTACATAGGAATGGGGGAGGCCATTCAGCCCTTCGATTGTTGCATAGGAACAGGAGTAGGCCATTCAGCCCCTCAAGCCTGTTACATAAGAATAGGAGAAGGCCATTCAGCCCCTCGAGCTTCTTACATACGAATAGTAGTATACCATTCAGCCCCTCAAGCCTGTTGCAAGGGAACAGGAGTAGGCCAGTCAGCCCCTCGAGCCTGTCGAATAGGCACGGGAGTAGGCCATTCAGCCCCTTCGAGGGTGTTACACGGGAACAGGAGGAGGCCATTCAGCCCTTCGAGCCTGTTACATAGGAACAAGAGGAGGCCGTTCAGCCTTTCGAGACTGTTACATAGGAATAGGAGCAGGCTATTCAGTCCCTCGAGCTTGTTACATAGGAATAGGAGTAGGCCATTCAGCCCCTCGAGCCTGTTGCACGGGAACAGGAGTAGGCCATTCAGCCCCTCGAGCCTGTTACATAGGAACAGGAGGAGGCCAGTCAGCCCCTCGAGCCTGTTACATAGGAATAGGAGAAGGCCAGTCAGCCCCTCGACCCTGCTGCATAGGAACAGGAGTAGGCCAGTCAGCCCCTCGAGCCTGTTGCATAGGAATAGGAGCAGACCATTCAGCTCCTCGAGTCAGTTGCATGGGAACAGGAATAGGCCATTCAGCCCCTTGAGGTTGTTACATAGGAAAAGGAGAAGGCCATTCATCCCCTCGATCCTCTTGCATAGGAACAGGAGTAGGCCATTCAGCCCCTCAAGCCTGTTACATAAGAGCAGGAAGCGGCCAGTCAGCCCCTCAAGCCTGTTGCATAGGAACAGGAGGAGGCCATTCAGCCCCTCAAACATGTTATACAGGAACAAGACTAGGTCATTTTGCCCCTCGAGCCTGTTGCATAGCAACAGGAGTAGGCCATTCAGCTATTCAAATATGTTACATAGTAACAGGAGTAGGTCATTCAGCCCTTCGAGCCTGTTACATAGGAGCAGGAATAGATCATTCAGCCCCTCGAGCCTGTTGCATAGGAACAGGAGTAGGCCATTCAGCCCCTCAAACATGTTATATAGGAAATGGAGAAGGTCATTCAGCCCCTCGAGGAGTGTTACATAGGAATGGGGGAGGCCATTCAGCCCTTCGAGCCTGTTACAGAGGAACAGGAGTAGGCCATTCAGACCCTCAAGCCTGTTACATAAGAATAGGAGAAGGCCATTCAGCCCCTCGAGCCTCTTACATACAAATAGTAGTATACCATTCAGCACCTCAAGCCTGTTGCAAGGGAACAGGAGTAGGCCAGTCAGCCCCTCGAGTCTGTCGCATAGGCACCGGAGTAGGCCATTCAGCCCATTCGAGCCTGTGACATAGGAACAGGAGGAGGCCATTCAGCCCTTCGAGCATGTTACATAGGAACAGGAGGAGGCCATTCAGCCTTTCGAGACTGTTACATAGGAATAGGAGCAGGCTATTCAGTCCTTCGAGCCTGTTACATAGGAATAGGAGTAGGCCATTCAGCCACTGGAGCCTGTTACATCGAAACAGGAGGAGGCCAGACAGCCCCTCGAGCCTGTTACATGGGAATAGGAGGAGGCCAGTCAGCCTTTCGAGCCTGTTACATAGGAATAGGAGTAGGCCATTCAGCCACTCGAGCCTGTTACATAGGAACAGGAGGAGGCCAGACAGCCCCTCGAGCCTGTTACATGGGAATACGAGGAGGCCAATCAGCCCCTCAAACATGTTATATAGGAACAAGAATAGATCATTCAGCCCCTCGAGCCTGTTGCATAGGAACAGGAGTAGGCCATTCAGCCCCTCGAGCCTGTTGCATAGGAACAGGAGTAGGCCATTAAGCCCCTCAAGCCTGTTGCACGGGAACAGGAGTCGGCCATTCAGCCCCTCGAGCCTGTTGCATACGAACAGGAGTAGGCCATTCAGCCCCTCAAACATGTTATATAGGAACAGGAGAAGGTCATTCAGCCCCTCGAGGAGTGTTACATAGGAATGGGGGAGGCCATTCAGCCCTTCGAGCCTGTTACAGAGGAACAGGTGTAGGCCATTCAGCCCCTCGAGGTGTGTTACATAGGAATGGGGGAGGCCATTCAGCCCTTCGAGCCTGTTACAGAGGAACAGGAGTAGGCCATTCAGCACCTCAAGCCTGTTACATAAGAATAGGAGAAGGCCATTCAGCCCCTCGAGCCTCTTACATACGAATAGGAGTATACCATTCAGCACCTCAAGCCTGTTACATAGGAACAGGAGGAGGCCAGTCAGCCCCTCGAGCCTGTTACATAGGAACAGGAGGAGGCCAGTCAGCCCCTCGAGCCTGTTACATAGGAATAGGAGAAGGCCAGTCAGCCCCTCGACCCTGTTGCATAGGAACAGGAGTAGGCCATTCAGCACCTCAAAAATGTTATATAGGAACAGGAGAAGGTCATTCAGCCCTTCGAGCGTGTTACATAGGAGCAGGATGAGACCATTCAGCCCCTCGACTCTGTTGCATAGGAACAGGAGTAGGCCATTAAGCCCTTCGAGCCCGTTGCACGGGAACAGGAGGAAGCCAGTCAGCCCCTTGAGCCTGTTGCATAGGAACAGGAGTAGGCCATTAAGCCCTTCGAGCCTGTTGCATTGGAATAGGAGAAGGCCAGTCAGCCCCTCGAGCCTGTTACATAGGAATAGGAGAAGGCCAGTCAGCCCCTCGACCGTGTTGCATAGGAACAGGAGTAGGCCATTCAGCACCTCAAAAATGTTACATAGGAACAGGAGAAGGTCATTCAACCCCTCGAGCGTGTTACATAGGAATAGGGGGAGGCCATTCAGGCCCTCGAGCCTGTTGCATAGGAATAGGAGCAGGCCATTCAGCCCCTCGAGTCAGGTACATGGGAACAGTTATAGGCCAGTCAGCCCCTCACGCCTGTTGCATAGGAACAGGAGTAGGACATTCAGCCACTCGAGACTGTTTCATAGGAACAGCTGCAGGCAAGTCAGCTCCTCGAGCCTGTTGCATAGGAACATGAGTAGGACAGTCAGCCCCTCGAGCCTGGTACAAAGGAATAGGAGGAGGCCAGTCAGCCCCTCAAGCCTGTTACATACGAACAGGAGTAGGCCAGTCAGCCCTTTGAGCCTGTTACATAGGAACAGGAGTAGGCCATTCAGCCCCTTCGAGCATGTTACACGGGAACAGGAGGAGGCCATTCATCCCTTAGAACCTGTTACATAGGAACAGGAGGAAGCCATTCAGCCCTTCGAGCCTGTTACATAGGAACAGGAGGAGGCCATTCAGCCTTTCGAGCCTGTTACATAGGAATAGGAGTAGGCCATTCAGCCACTGGAGCCTGTTACATCGGAACAGGAGGAGGCCAGACAGCCCCTCGAGCCTGTTACATGGGAATAGGAGGAGGCCATTCAGCCTTTCGAGCCTGTTACATAGGAATAGGAGTAGGCTATTCAGCCACTCGAGCCTGTTACATAGGAACAGGAGGAGGCCAGACAGCCCCTCGAGCCTGTTACATGGGAATAGGAGGAGGCCAATCAGCCCCTCAAACATGTTATATAGTAACAAGAGTAGGTCATTCAGCCACTCGAGCCTGTTGCACGGGAACAGGAGTAGGCCATTCAGCCCCTCAAACATGTTATATAGGAACAAGAATAGATCATTCAGCCCCTCGAGCCTGTTGCATAGGAACAGGAGTAGGCCATTCAGCCCCTCAAGCCTGTTGCATAGGAACAGGAGTAGGCCATTAAGCCCCTCAAGCCTGTTGCACGGGAACAGGAGTCGGCCATTCAGCCCCTCGAGCCTGTTGCATAGGAACAGGAGTAGGCCATTCAGACCCTCAAACATGTTATATAGGAACAGGAGAAGGTCATTCAGCCCCTCGAGGTGTGTTACATAGGAATGCGGGAGGCCATTCAGCCCTTCGAGCCTGTTACAGAGGAACAGGAGTAGGCCATTCAGACCCTCAAGCCTGTTGCATAAGAATAGGAGAAGGCCATTCAGCCCCTCGAGCCTCTTACATACGAATAGTAGTATACCATTCAGCACCTCAAGCCTGTTGCAAGGGAACAGGAGTAGGCCAGTCAGCCCCTCGAGCCTGTTGCATAGGTACTGGAGTAGGCCATTCAGCAACCCCTCGAGCGTGTTACACGGGAACAGGAGGAGGCCATTCATCCCTTCGAGCCTGTTACATAGGAACAGGAGGAGGCCATTCAGCCCTTCGAGCATGTTACATAGGAACAGGAAGAGGCCATTCAGCCTTTCGAGACTGTTACATAGGAATAGGAGCAGGCTATTCAGTCCCTCGAGCCTGTTACATAGGAATAGGAGTAGGCCATTCAGCCCCTCGAGCCTGTTACATAGGAACAGGAGAAGGCCAGTCAGCCCCTCGACCCTGTTGCATAGGAACAGGAGTAGGCCATTCAGCACCTCAAAAATGTTACATAGGAACAGGAGAAGGTCATTCAGCCCTTCGAGCCTGTTACATAGGAGCAGGATGAGACCATTCAACCCCTCGATCCTGTTGCATAGGAAAAGGAGTAGGCCATTAAGCCCTTCGAGCCTGTTGCATTGGAATAGGAGAAGGCCAGTCAGCCCCTCGAGCCTGTTACATAGGAATAGGAGAAGGCCAGTCAGCCCCTCGACCCAGTTGCATAGGAACAGGAGTAGGCCATTCAGCACCTCAAAAATGTTATATAGGAACATGAGAAGGTCATTCAACCCCTCGAGCGTGTTACATAGGAACAGGGGGAGGCCATTCAGCCCCTCGAGCCTGTTGCATAGGAACAGGAATAGGCCATTCAGCCCCTTGAGCCTGTTGCATAGAAATAGGAGTAGGCCAGTCAGCCCCTCACGCCTGTTGCATAGGAACAGGAGTAGGACATTCAGCCCTTCGAGCCTGTTACATAGGAACAGTAGTAGTCCATTCAGCCCCTCGAGCCTGTTACATAGGAACAGGAGTAGGCCATTCAGCCTTTCGAGCCTGTTACATAGGAACAGGATTAGACCATTCAGACCCTCGAACCTGTTGCGTAGGAACAGGGGTAGGCCATTCAGCCCCTCGAGCATGTTACATAGGAACAGGAGGATGCCAGTCAGCCCCTCGAGCCTGTTACATAGGAACAGCTGTAGGGCAGTCAGCCCCTCGAGCCTGTTACATAGGAACAGGAGTAGGACAGTCAGCCCCTCGAGCCTATTACATAGGAATAGGAGGAGGACATTCAGCCCCTCGAGCCTCTTACATAAGAGCAGGAAGTGGACAGTCAGCGCCTCGTGCATGTTGCATAGGAACAGGAGTAGGCCATTCAGCTCCTCGAACATGTTACATAGGAACAGGAGGATGCCATTCAGCCCATCGAGCCTGTTACATAGGAACAGGACTGGGGCATTCAGACCCTCGAGCCTGTTACATAGGAACAGGAGCAGGCCATTCAGCCCCTCGAGCCTGTTTCATGGGAACAGGAGTAGGCCATTCAGCACCTTGAACCTGTTACATAGGAACAGGATTAGGCCATTCAGCCCCACGAGCCTGTTACATAGGAACAGGAGTAGGCCATTCAGCCTTTCGAACTTGTTACATAGGAACAGGAGTAGGCCATTCATTCCCTCGAGCCTGTTACATAGGAACAGGAGGAGGCCATTCAGCCCTTCGAGCCTGTTACATAGGAACAGGAGGAGGCCAATCTGCCCCTCGAGCCTGTTGCATAGGAACAGGAGTAGGCCATTCAGCCCTTCGAGCCTGTTACATAGGAACAGTAGTAGTCCATTCAGCCCCTCGAGCCTGTTACATAGGAACAGGAGTAGGCCATTCAGTCCCTCGAGCCTGTTACATAGGAACAGGAGTAGGCCATTCAGCCCCTCAAGCCTGTTACATAGGACCAGCTGTAGGCCAGTCAGCCCCTCGAGCCTGTTGCATAGGAACAGGAGTCGGCAATTCAGCCCCTCGAGCCTGTTATATAGGAATAGAAGAAGGCCATTCAGCCCCTCGGGGCTGTTACATAGGAATAGGAGAAGGCCATTCAGCCCCTCGAGCCTGTTCACGGGAACAGGAGTAGGCTATTCAGCCCCTCGAGCCTGTTGCCTAGGAACAGGAGAAGGCCATTCAGCCCCTCGAGCCTGTTACATAGGAATAGGAGTAGGCCATTCAGCCTTTCGAGCCTGTTACATAGGAACAGGAGTAGTCCATTCAGCCCCTTGAGCCAGTTCACGGCAACAGGAGTAGGCTATTCAGCCCCTCGAGCCTGTTACATAGGAATAGGAGGATGCCATTCAGCCTTTCGAGCCTGTTACATAGGAACAGGAGTAGTCCATTCAGCCCCTTGAGCCTGTTACATAGGAACAGGAGTAGGCCATTCAGCCCCTCGAGCCTGTTACATAGGAACAGGAGTAGGCCATTCAGCCCCTCGAGCCTGTTACATAGGAACAGCTGTAGGCCAGTCAGCCCCTCGAGCCTGTTGCATAGGAACAGGAGTAGAACAGTCAGCCCCTCATGCATGTTACATAGGAATAGGAGGAGGCCAGTCAGCCCCTCGAGCCTGTTGCCTAGGAACAGGAGAAGGCCATTCAGCCCCTCAAGCCTGTTACATAAGAGCAGGAAGCGGACAGTCAGCGCCTCGTGCCTGTTGCATAGGAACAGGAGTAGGCCATTCAGCTCCTCGAACATGTTACTTAGGAACAGGAGGATGCCATTCAGCCCGTCAAGCCTGTTACATAGTAACAGGACTAGGCCATTCAGAACCTCGAACTTGTTACATAGGAACAGGAGTAGGCCATTCAGCCCCTCGAGCCTGTTGCATGGGAGCAGGAGTAGGCCATTCAGCCTTTCGAGCCTGTTACATAGGAATAGGAATAGGCCATTCAGCCAGTCGGGCCTGTTGCATGGTAACAAGAGTAGGCTATTCAGCCCCTCGAGCCTGTTACATAGGAAGAGGAGGAGGGCAGTCAGCCCCTCGAGCCTGTTACATAGGAAAAAGAGTCGGTCATTCAGCCCCTCGTGCCTGTTACATAGGAATAGGAGTAGGCCATTCAGCCACTCGAGCCTGTTGCACGGGAACAGGAGTAGTCTATTCAGCCCCTCAAACATGTTATATAGGAACAAGAATAGGTCATTCAGCCCCCCGAGCCTGTTGCATAGGAACAGGAGTAGGCCATTCAGCACCTCAAATATGTTACATAGGAACAGGAGAAGGTCATTCAGCCCCTCGAGCCTGTTACATAGGAACAGGAGTAGGCCATTAAGCCCTTCGAGCCTGTTGCACGGGAACAGGAGGAGGCCAGTCAGCCCCTCGAGCCTGTTACATAGGAACAGGAGGAGGCCAGTCAGCCCCTCGAGCCTGTTACATAGGAATAGGAGAAGGCCAGTCAGCCCCTCGACCCTGTTGCATAGGAACAGGAGTAGGCCATTCAGCACCTCAAAAATGTAACATAGGAACAGGAGAAGGTCATTCATCCACTCGAGCCTGTTACATACGAACAGGAGTAGGCCATTCAGCCCCTCGAGCCTGTTTCATGGGAACAGGAGAAGGCCATTCAGCCCCTAGAGCCTGTTACATAGGAACAGGAGTAGGCCATTCAGTCCCTCAAACTTGTTACATAGGAACAGGAGGAGGCCATTCAGCCCCTCGAGCCTGTTGCATAGGAGCAGGAGTAGGTCATTCAGCCTTTCGAGCCTGTTACATAGGAATAGGAATAGGTCATTCAGCCAGTCGAGCCTGTAGCATGGTAACAACAGTAGGCTATTCAGCCCCTCGCGCCTGTTACATAGGAAGAGGAGGAGGGCAGTCAGCCCCTCGAGCCTGTTACATAGGAAAAAGAGTCGGTCATTCAGCCCCTCGTGCCTGTTACATAGGAATAGGAGTAGGCCATTCAGCCACTCGAGCCTGTTGCACGGGAACAGGAGTAGTCTATTCAGCCCCTCAAACATGTTATATAGGAACAAGAATAGGTCATTCAGCCCCCCGAGCCTGTTGCATAGGAACAGGAGTAGGCCATTCAGCACCTCAAATATGTTACATAGGAACAGGAGAAGGTCATTCAGCCCCTCGAGCCTGTTACATAGGAACAGGAGTAGGCCATTAAGCCCTTCGAGCCTGTTGCACGGGAACAGGAGGAGGCCAGTCAGCCCCTCGAGCCTGTTGCATAGGAACAGGAGTAGGCCATTAAGCCCTTCGAGCCTGTTACATAGGAATAGGAGAAGGCCAGTCAGCCCCTCGACCCTGTTGCATAGGAACAGTAGTAGGCCATTCAGCACCTCAAAAATGTTACATACGAACAGGAGTAGGCCATTCAGCCCCTCGAGCCTGTTTCATGGGAACAGGAGAAGGCCATTCAGCCCCTAGAGCCTGTTACATAGGAACAGGAGTAGGCCATTCAGCACCTTGAACCTGTTACATAGGAACAGGAGTAGGCTATTCAGCCCCACGAGCCTGTTACATAGGAACAGGAGTAGGCCATTCAGCGCCTGAAGCCTGTTGCATAGGAGCAGGAGTAGGCCATTCAGCCACTCGAGCCTGTTGCATGGGAACAGGAGTAGTCTATTCAGCCCCTCAAACATTTTATATAGGAACAAGAATAGGTCATTCAGCACCCCGAGCCTGTTGCATAGGAACAGGAGTAGGCCATTCAGCACCTCAAATATGTTACATAGGAACAGGAGAAGGTCATTCAGCCCCTCGAGCCTGTTACATAGGAACAGGAGGAGGCCATTCAGACCTTCGAGCCTGTTACATCGGAACAGGAGTAGTCCATTCAGCCCCTCGAGCCTGTTACATAGGAACAGGAGTAGGCCATTCAGTCCCTCGAGCCTGTTACATAGGAACAGGAGTAGGCCATTCAGTCCCTCAAGCCTGTTACATAGGACCAGCTGTAGGCAAGTCAGCCCCTCGAGCCTGTTGCCTAGGAACAGCAGAAGGCCATTCAGCCCCTCGAGCCTGTTGCATAGGAACAGGAGTAGGCCATTCAGACCTCGAGCCTGTTACATAGGATAAGGAGAAGGCCATTCAGCCCCTCGGGCCTGTTACATAGGAATAGGAGAAGGCCATTCAGCCCTTCCAGCCTGTTCACGGGAACAGGAGTCGGCTATTCAGCCCCTCGAGCCTGTTGCCTAGGAACAGGAGAAGGCCATTCAGCCCCTTGAGCCTGTTACATAGGAATAGGAGTCGGCCATTCAGCCCCTCGAGCCGGTTTCATGGGAAAAGGAGTAGGCCATTCAGCCTCTCGAACATGTTACATAGGAACAGGAGTAGGCCATTCAGCACCTTGAACCTGTTATATAGGAACAAGAATAGGTCATTCAGCCCCCCGAGCCTGTTGCATAGGAACAGGAGTAGGCCATTCAGCACCTCAAATATGTTACATAGGAACAGGAGGAGGTCATTCAGCCCCTCGAGCCTGTTACATAGGAACAGGAGTAGGCCATTAAGCCCTTCGAGCCTGTTGCACGGTAACAGGATGATGCCAGTCAGCCCCTCGAGCCTGTTGCATAGGAACAGGAGTAGGCCATTCAGCCCTTCGAGCCTGTTGCACGGGAACAGGAGGAGGCCAGTCAGCCCCTCGAGCCTGTTACATAGGAACAGGAGGAGGCCAGTCAGCCCCTCGAGCCTGTTACATAGGAATAGGAGAAGGCCAGTCAGCCCCTCAACCCTGTTGCATAGGAACAGGAGTAGGCCATTCAGCACTTCAAAAATGTTACATAGGAACAGGAGAAGGTCATTCAACCCCTCGAGCGTGTTACATAGGAACGGGGGAGGCCATTCAGCCCCTCGAATCAGTTGCATGGGAACATGAATAGGCCATTCAGCCCCTTGAGCCTGTTACATAGAAATAGGAGTAGGCTAGTCAGCCCCTCAAGCCTGTTGCATAGGAACAGGAGTAGGACATTCAGCCACTCGAGACTGTTTCATAGGAACAGCTGCAGGCAACTCAGCTCCTCGAGCCTGTTGCATAGGAACATGACTAGGCCAGTCAGCCCCTCAAGCCTGTTGCATAGGAACAGGAGGAGGCCATTCAGCCCTTCGTGCCTGTTACATAGGAACAGGAGTAGGCCATTCAGCCCCCTCGAGCGTGTGACACGGGAACAGGAGGAGGCCATTCATCCCTTAGAACCTGTTACATAGGAACAGGAGGAAGCCATTCAGCCCTTCGAGCCTGTTACATTGGAACAGGAGGAGGCCATTCAGCCTTTCAAGCCTGTTACATAGGAATAGGAGTAGGCCATTCAACCACTCGAGCCTGCTACATAGGAACAGGGGAAGGCCAGACAGCCCCTCGAGCCTGTTACATGGGAATAGGAGGAGGCCATTCAGCCTTTCGAGCCTGTTACATAGGAATAGGAGTAGGCCATTCAGCCACTCGAGCCTGTTACATAGGAACAGGAGGAGGCCAGACAGCCCCTCGAGCCTGTTTCGTAGGAACAGGAGTAGGCCATTCAGCCCCTCAAGCCTGTTACATAACAGCAGGAAGAGGCCTGTCAGCCCATCGAGGCTGTTGCATAGGAGCAGGAGTAGGCCATTCAGCCCCTCGAACATGTTACATAGGAACAGGAGGATGCCATACAGCCCGTCGAGCCTGTTACATAGGAATAGGAGAAGGCCATTCAGCCCCTCAAGCCTGTTCACGGGAACAGGAGTAGGCTATTCAGCCCCTCGAGCCTGTTGCCTAGGAACAGGAGAAGGCCATTCAGCCCCTCGAGCCTGTTACATAGGAACAGGAGGAGGGCAGTCAGCCCCTCAAGCCTGTTACATAGGAATAGGAGGAGGCCAGTGAGCCCCTCTACCCTGTTGCATAGGAAGAGGAGTAGGCCATTCAGCCCCTCAAACATGTTATATATGAACAAGAATAGGTCATTCAGCCCCTCGAGCCTGTTGCATAGGAACAGGAGTAGGACAGTCAGCACCTCGAGCCTGTTACCTAGGAATAGGAGGATGCCATTCAGCCTTTTGAGCCTGTTACATAGGAACAGGAGTAGTCCATTCAGCCCCTTGAGCCTGTTACATAGGAACAGGAGTAGGCCAGTCAGCCCCTCGAGCCTGTTGCATAGGAACAGGAGTAGGACAGTCAGCCCCTTGAGCCTGTTACATAGGAATAGGAGGAGGCCAGTCAGCCCCTCGAGCCTGTTGCCTAGGAACAGGATAAGGCCATTCAGCCCCTCAAGCCTGTTACATAAGAGCAAGAAGCGGCCAGTCAGCGCCTCGTGCCTGTTGCATAGGAACAGGAGTCGGCCATTCAGCTCCTCGAACATGTTACATAGGAACAGGAGGGTGCCATTCAGCCCGTCGAGCCTGTTAGATAGGAACAGGACTAGGCCATTCAGACCCTTGAGCCTGTTACATAGGAACAGGAGTAGGCCATTCAGCCCCTCGAGCCGGTTTCATGGGAACAGGAGTAGGCCATTCAGCCTCTCGAACATGTTACATAGGAACAGGAGTAGGCCATTCAGCACCTTGAACCTGTTACACAGGAACAGGAGTAGGCCATTCAGCCCCACGAGCCTGTTACATAGGAACAGGAGTAGGCCATTCAGCCCCACGAGCCTGTAGCATAGGAATAGGAGCAGGCCATTCAGCCCCTCGAGTCAGTTGCATGGGAACAGGAATAGGCCATTCAGCCACTCGAGACTGTTTCATAGGAACAGCTGCAGGCAAGTCAGCTCCTCGAGCCTGTTGCATAGGAACAGGAGGAGGCCATTCAGCCCTTCGAGCCTGTTACATAGGAACAGGAGTAGGCCATTCAGCCCCCTCGAGCGTGTTACACGGGAACAGGAGGAGGCCATTCATCCCTTCGAACCTGTTACATAGGAACAGGAGGAGGCCATTCAGCCTTTCAAGCCTGTTACATAGGAATAGGAGTAGGCCATTCAACCACTCGAGCCTGTTACATAGGAACAGGAGAAGGCCAGATAGCCCCTCGAGCCTGTTGCGTAGGAACAGGAGTAGGTCATTCAGCCCCTCGAGCCTGTTACATAGGAATAGGAGTAGGCCATCCAGCCACTCGAGCCTGTTGCACGGGAACAGGAGTAGGCCATTCAGCCCCTCAAACATGTTATATAGGAACAAGAATAGGTCATACAGCCCCTCGAGCCTGTTGCACGGGAACGGAGTAGGCCATTCAGCCCCTCGAGCCTGTTACATAGGAATAGGAGTCGGCCATTCAACCCCTCGAGCCTGTTGCATAGGAACAGGAGGAGGCCATTCAGTCCTTCGAGCCTGTTACATAGGAACAGGATTAGACCATTCAGCACCTCGAGCCTGTTGCGTAGGAACAGGAGTAGGTCATTCAGCCCCTCAAGCCTGTTACATAACAGCAGGAAGAGGCCTGTCAGCCCATCGAGCCTGTTGCATAGGAGCAGGAGTAGGCCATTCAGCCCCTCGAACATGTTACATAGGAACAGGAGGATGCCATACAGCCCGTCTAGCCTGTTACATAGGAACGGGACTAGGCCATTCAGCCCCTCGAGCCTGCTGCATAGGAACAGGAGTAGGCCATTCAGCCAGTTGAGCCTGTTGCATAGTAACAAGAGTAGGCCAGTCAGCCCCCCGAGCCTGTTGCATAGGAACAGGAGTAGGCCATTCAGCACCTCAAATATGTTACATAGGAACAGGAGAAGGTCATTCAGCCCCTCGAGCCTGTTACATAGGAACAGGAGTAGGCCATTAAGCCCTTCGAGCCTGTTGCACGGGAACAGGAGGAGGCCAGTCAGCCCCTCGAGCCTGTTACATAGGAACAGGAGGAGGCCAGTCAGCCCCTCGAGCCTGTTACATAGGAATAGGAGAAGGCCAGTCAGCCCCTCGACCCTGTTGCATAGGAACAGGAGTAGGCCATTCAGCACCTCAAAAATGTAACATAGGAACAGGAGAAGGTCATTCATCCACTCGAGCCTGTTACATACGAACAGGAGTAGGCCATTCAGCCCCTCGAGCCTGTTTCATGGGAACAGGAGAAGGCCATTCAGCCCCTAGAGCCTGTTACATAGGAACAGGAGTAGGCCATTCAGTCCCTCAAACTTGTTACATAGGAACAGGAGGAGGCCATTCAGCCCCTCGAGCCTGTTGCATAGGAGCAGGAGTAGGTCATTCAGCCTTTCGAGCCTGTTACATAGGAATAGGAATAGGTCATTCAGCCAGTCGAGCCTGTAGCATGGTAACAACAGTAGGCTATTCAGCCCCTCGCGCCTGTTACATAGGAAGAGGAGGAGGGCAGTCAGCCCCTCGAGCCTGTTACATAGGAAAAAGAGTCGGTCATTCAGCCCCTCGTGCCTGTTACATAGGAATAGGAGTAGGCCATTCAGCCACTCGAGCCTGTTGCACGGGAACAGGAGTAGTCTATTCAGCCCCTCAAACATGTTATATAGGAACAAGAATAGGTCATTCAGCCCCCCGAGCCTGTTGCATAGGAACAGGAGTAGGCCATTCAGCACCTCAAATATGTTACATAGGAACAGGAGAAGGTCATTCAGCCCCTCGAGCCTGTTACATAGGAACAGGAGTAGGCCATTAAGCCCTTCGAGCCTGTTGCACGGGAACAGGAGGAGGCCAGTCAGCCCCTCGAGCCTGTTGCATAGGAACAGGAGTAGGCCATTAAGCCCTTCGAGCCTGTTACATAGGAATAGGAGAAGGCCAGTCAGCCCCTCGACCCTGTTGCATAGGAACAGTAGTAGGCCATTCAGCACCTCAAAAATGTTACATACGAACAGGAGTAGGCCATTCAGCCCCTCGAGCCTGTTTCATGGGAACAGGAGAAGGCCATTCAGCCCCTAGAGCCTGTTACATAGGAACAGGAGTAGGCCATTCAGCACCTTGAACCTGTTACATAGGAACAGGAGTAGGCTATTCAGCCCCACGAGCCTGTTACATAGGAACAGGAGTAGGCCATTCAGCGCCTGAAGCCTGTTGCATAGGAGCAGGAGTAGGCCATTCAGCCACTCGAGCCTGTTGCATGGGAACAGGAGTAGTCTATTCAGCCCCTCAAACATTTTATATAGGAACAAGAATAGGTCATTCAGCACCCCGAGCCTGTTGCATAGGAACAGGAGTAGGCCATTCAGCACCTCAAATATGTTACATAGGAACAGGAGAAGGTCATTCAGCCCCTCGAGCCTGTTACATAGGAACAGGAGGAGGCCATTCAGACCTTCGAGCCTGTTACATCGGAACAGGAGTAGTCCATTCAGCCCCTCGAGCCTGTTACATAGGAACAGGAGTAGGCCATTCAGTCCCTCGAGCCTGTTACATAGGAACAGGAGTAGGCCATTCAGTCCCTCAAGCCTGTTACATAGGACCAGCTGTAGGCAAGTCAGCCCCTCGAGCCTGTTGCCTAGGAACAGCAGAAGGCCATTCAGCCCCTCGAGCCTGTTGCATAGGAACAGGAGTAGGCCATTCAGACCTCGAGCCTGTTACATAGGATAAGGAGAAGGCCATTCAGCCCCTCGGGCCTGTTACATAGGAATAGGAGAAGGCCATTCAGCCCTTCCAGCCTGTTCACGGGAACAGGAGTCGGCTATTCAGCCCCTCGAGCCTGTTGCCTAGGAACAGGAGAAGGCCATTCAGCCCCTTGAGCCTGTTACATAGGAATAGGAGTCGGCCATTCAGCCCCTCGAGCCGGTTTCATGGGAAAAGGAGTAGGCCATTCAGCCTCTCGAACATGTTACATAGGAACAGGAGTAGGCCATTCAGCACCTTGAACCTGTTATATAGGAACAAGAATAGGTCATTCAGCCCCCCGAGCCTGTTGCATAGGAACAGGAGTAGGCCATTCAGCACCTCAAATATGTTACATAGGAACAGGAGGAGGTCATTCAGCCCCTCGAGCCTGTTACATAGGAACAGGAGTAGGCCATTAAGCCCTTCGAGCCTGTTGCACGGTAACAGGATGATGCCAGTCAGCCCCTCGAGCCTGTTGCATAGGAACAGGAGTAGGCCATTCAGCCCTTCGAGCCTGTTGCACGGGAACAGGAGGAGGCCAGTCAGCCCCTCGAGCCTGTTACATAGGAACAGGAGGAGGCCAGTCAGCCCCTCGAGCCTGTTACATAGGAATAGGAGAAGGCCAGTCAGCCCCTCAACCCTGTTGCATAGGAACAGGAGTAGGCCATTCAGCACTTCAAAAATGTTACATAGGAACAGGAGAAGGTCATTCAACCCCTCGAGCGTGTTACATAGGAACGGGGGAGGCCATTCAGCCCCTCGAATCAGTTGCATGGGAACATGAATAGGCCATTCAGCCCCTTGAGCCTGTTACATAGAAATAGGAGTAGGCTAGTCAGCCCCTCAAGCCTGTTGCATAGGAACAGGAGTAGGACATTCAGCCACTCGAGACTGTTTCATAGGAACAGCTGCAGGCAACTCAGCTCCTCGAGCCTGTTGCATAGGAACATGACTAGGCCAGTCAGCCCCTCAAGCCTGTTGCATAGGAACAGGAGGAGGCCATTCAGCCCTTCGTGCCTGTTACATAGGAACAGGAGTAGGCCATTCAGCCCCCTCGAGCGTGTGACACGGGAACAGGAGGAGGCCATTCATCCCTTAGAACCTGTTACATAGGAACAGGAGGAAGCCATTCAGCCCTTCGAGCCTGTTACATTGGAACAGGAGGAGGCCATTCAGCCTTTCAAGCCTGTTACATAGGAATAGGAGTAGGCCATTCAACCACTCGAGCCTGCTACATAGGAACAGGGGAAGGCCAGACAGCCCCTCGAGCCTGTTACATGGGAATAGGAGGAGGCCATTCAGCCTTTCGAGCCTGTTACATAGGAATAGGAGTAGGCCATTCAGCCACTCGAGCCTGTTACATAGGAACAGGAGGAGGCCAGACAGCCCCTCGAGCCTGTTTCGTAGGAACAGGAGTAGGCCATTCAGCCCCTCAAGCCTGTTACATAACAGCAGGAAGAGGCCTGTCAGCCCATCGAGGCTGTTGCATAGGAGCAGGAGTAGGCCATTCAGCCCCTCGAACATGTTACATAGGAACAGGAGGATGCCATACAGCCCGTCGAGCCTGTTACATAGGAATAGGAGAAGGCCATTCAGCCCCTCAAGCCTGTTCACGGGAACAGGAGTAGGCTATTCAGCCCCTCGAGCCTGTTGCCTAGGAACAGGAGAAGGCCATTCAGCCCCTCGAGCCTGTTACATAGGAACAGGAGGAGGGCAGTCAGCCCCTCAAGCCTGTTACATAGGAATAGGAGGAGGCCAGTGAGCCCCTCTACCCTGTTGCATAGGAAGAGGAGTAGGCCATTCAGCCCCTCAAACATGTTATATATGAACAAGAATAGGTCATTCAGCCCCTCGAGCCTGTTGCATAGGAACAGGAGTAGGACAGTCAGCACCTCGAGCCTGTTACCTAGGAATAGGAGGATGCCATTCAGCCTTTTGAGCCTGTTACATAGGAACAGGAGTAGTCCATTCAGCCCCTTGAGCCTGTTACATAGGAACAGGAGTAGGCCAGTCAGCCCCTCGAGCCTGTTGCATAGGAACAGGAGTAGGACAGTCAGCCCCTTGAGCCTGTTACATAGGAATAGGAGGAGGCCAGTCAGCCCCTCGAGCCTGTTGCCTAGGAACAGGATAAGGCCATTCAGCCCCTCAAGCCTGTTACATAAGAGCAAGAAGCGGCCAGTCAGCGCCTCGTGCCTGTTGCATAGGAACAGGAGTCGGCCATTCAGCTCCTCGAACATGTTACATAGGAACAGGAGGGTGCCATTCAGCCCGTCGAGCCTGTTAGATAGGAACAGGACTAGGCCATTCAGACCCTTGAGCCTGTTACATAGGAACAGGAGTAGGCCATTCAGCCCCTCGAGCCGGTTTCATGGGAACAGGAGTAGGCCATTCAGCCTCTCGAACATGTTACATAGGAACAGGAGTAGGCCATTCAGCACCTTGAACCTGTTACACAGGAACAGGAGTAGGCCATTCAGCCCCACGAGCCTGTTACATAGGAACAGGAGTAGGCCATTCAGCCCCACGAGCCTGTAGCATAGGAATAGGAGCAGGCCATTCAGCCCCTCGAGTCAGTTGCATGGGAACAGGAATAGGCCATTCAGCCACTCGAGACTGTTTCATAGGAACAGCTGCAGGCAAGTCAGCTCCTCGAGCCTGTTGCATAGGAACAGGAGGAGGCCATTCAGCCCTTCGAGCCTGTTACATAGGAACAGGAGTAGGCCATTCAGCCCCCTCGAGCGTGTTACACGGGAACAGGAGGAGGCCATTCATCCCTTCGAACCTGTTACATAGGAACAGGAGGAGGCCATTCAGCCTTTCAAGCCTGTTACATAGGAATAGGAGTAGGCCATTCAACCACTCGAGCCTGTTACATAGGAACAGGAGAAGGCCAGATAGCCCCTCGAGCCTGTTGCGTAGGAACAGGAGTAGGTCATTCAGCCCCTCGAGCCTGTTACATAGGAATAGGAGTAGGCCATCCAGCCACTCGAGCCTGTTGCACGGGAACAGGAGTAGGCCATTCAGCCCCTCAAACATGTTATATAGGAACAAGAATAGGTCATACAGCCCCTCGAGCCTGTTGCACGGGAACGGAGTAGGCCATTCAGCCCCTCGAGCCTGTTACATAGGAATAGGAGTCGGCCATTCAACCCCTCGAGCCTGTTGCATAGGAACAGGAGGAGGCCATTCAGTCCTTCGAGCCTGTTACATAGGAACAGGATTAGACCATTCAGCACCTCGAGCCTGTTGCGTAGGAACAGGAGTAGGTCATTCAGCCCCTCAAGCCTGTTACATAACAGCAGGAAGAGGCCTGTCAGCCCATCGAGCCTGTTGCATAGGAGCAGGAGTAGGCCATTCAGCCCCTCGAACATGTTACATAGGAACAGGAGGATGCCATACAGCCCGTCTAGCCTGTTACATAGGAACGGGACTAGGCCATTCAGCCCCTCGAGCCTGCTGCATAGGAACAGGAGTAGGCCATTCAGCCAGTTGAGCCTGTTGCATAGTAACAAGAGTAGGCCAGTCAGCCCCTCGAGACTGTTGCATAGGAACAGGAGGAGGCCATTCAGCCCCTTGAGCCTGTTACATAGGAACAGGAGTAGGCCATTCAGCCCCTCGAGCCTGTTACATAGGAACAGGAGTAGGCCATTCAGCCCCTCGAGCCTGTTACATAGGAACAGCTGTCGGCCAGTCAGCCCCTCGAGCCTGTTACATCGGTACAGGAGTAGGACAGTCAGCCCCTCGAGCCAGTTACATAAGAGCAAGAAGCGGCCTGTCAGCGCCTCGTGCCTCTTGCATAGGAACAGGAGTAGGCCATTCAGCTCCTCGAACATGTTACATAGGAACAGGAGGATGCCATTCAGCCCGTCGAGCCTGCTACATAGGAACAGGACTAGTCCATTCAGACCCTCGAGCCTGTTACATAGGAACAGGAGGAGGCCATTCAACCTCTCGAACATGTTACATAGGAACAGGAGTAGGCCATTCAGCCCCTTGAACCTGTAACATAGGAACAGGAGAAGGTCATTCAGCCCCTAGAGCCTGTTACATAGCAACAGGAGTAGGCCATTCAGCACCTTGAACCTGTTACATAGGAACAGGAGTAGGCCATTCAGTGCCTGAAGCCTGTTCCATTGGAGCAGGAGGAGGCCAGTCAGCCCCTCGAGCCTGTTACATAGGAACAGTAGTAGGCCATTCAGTCCCTCAAACTTGTTACATAGGAACAGGAATAGGCCATTCAGCCCCTCGAGCCTGTTGCATAGGAGCAGGAGTAGGCAATTCAGCCTTTCGAGCCTGTTACATAGGAATAGGAGTAGGCCATTCAGCCAGTCGAGCCTGTTGCATGGTAACAAGAGTAGGCTATTCAGCCCCTCGAGCATGTTACTTAGGAACAGGAGGAGGGCAGTCAGCCCCTCGAGCCTGTTACATAGGAAAAAGAGTCGGTCATTCAGCCCCTCGTGCCTGTTACATAGGAATAGGAGTAGTCTATTCAGCCCCTCAAACATGTTATATATGAACAAGAATAGGTCATTCAGCCCCCGAGCCTGTTGCATAGGAACAGGAGTAGTCCATTCAGCACCTCAAATATGTTACATAGGAGCAGGAGAAGGTCATTCAGCCCCTCGAGCCTGTTAAATAGGAACAGGAGAAGGTCATTCAGCCCTTCAAGCCTGGTACATAGGAACAGGAGGAGGCCAAGCAGCCCCTCGAGCCTGTTGCATAGGAACAGGAGTAGGCCATTCAGCTCCTCGAACATGTTACATAAGAGCAGGAAGCGGCCAGTCAGCCCCTCGAGCCTGTTACATAGGTACAGGAGTAGGACAGTCAGCCCCTCGAGCCTGTAACATAAGAGCAGGAAGCGGCCAGTCAGCGCCTCGTGCCTGTTGCATAGGAACAGGAGTAGGCCATTCAGCTCCTCGAACATGTTACATAGGAACAGGAGGATGCCATTCAGCCCGTCGAGCCTGTTACATAGGAACAGGACTAGTCCATTCAGACCCTCGAGCCTGTTACATAGGAACAGGAGGAGGCCATTCAACCTCTCGAACATGTTACATAGGAACAGGAGTAGGCCATTCAGCCCCTTGAACCAAGTAACATAGGAACAGGAGAAGGCCATTCACCCCCTAGAGCCTGTTACATAGCAACAGGAGTAGGCCATTCAGCACCTTGAACCTGTTACATAGGAACAGGAGTAGGCCATTCAGCCCCACGAGCCTGTTACATAGGAACAGGAGTAGGCCATTCAGTGCCTGAAGCCTGTTCCATTGGAGCAGGAGGAGGCCAGTCAGCCCCTCGAGCCTGTTACATAGGAACAGTAGTAGGCCATTCAGTCCCTCGAACTTGTTACATAGGAACAGGAGTAGGCCATTCAGCCCCTCGAGCCTGTTGCATAGGAGCAGGAGTAGGCAATTCAGCCTTTCGAGCCTGTTACATAGGAATAGGAGTAGGCCATTCAGCCAGTCGAGCCTGTTGCATGGTAACAAGAGTAGGCTATTCAGCCCCTCGAGCCTGTTACATAGGAACAGGAGGAGTCTATTCAGCCCCTCAAACATGTTATATAGGAACAAGAATAGGCCATTCAGCCCCTCAAACATGTTACATAGGAACAGGAGTAGGCCATTCAGCCCTTCGAGCCTGTTACATAGAAACAGGAGTAGGCCATTCAGCTCCTCGAACATGTTACACAGGAACAGGAGGATGCCATTCAGCCCGTCGAGCCTGTTACATAGGAACAGGACCAGTCCATTCAGACCCTCGAGCCTGTTACATAGGAACAGGAGGAGGCCATTCAACCTCTCGAATATGTTACATAGGAATAGGAGTAGGCCATTCAGCCCCTTGAACCTGTAACATAGGAACAGGAGAAGGCCATTCAGCCCCTAGAGCCTGTTACATAGCAACAGGAGTAGGCCATTCAGCACCTTGAACCTGTTACATAGGAACAGGAGTAGGCCATTCAGCCCCACGAGCCTGTTACATAGGAACAGGAGTAGGCCATTCAGTGCCTGAAGCCTGTTCCAGTGGAGCAGGAGGACGCCAGTCAGCCCCTCGAGCCTGTTACATAGGAACAGGAGTAGGCCATTCAGCCCCTCGAGCCTGTTGCATAGGAGCAGGAGTAAGCAATTCAGCCTTTCGAGCCTGTTACATAGGAATAGGAGTAGGCCATTCAGCCAGTCGAGCCTGTTGCATGGTAACAAGAGTAGGCTATTCAGCCCCTCGAGCCTGTTACTTAGGAACAGGAGGAGGGCAGTCAGCCTCTCGAGCCTGTTACATAGGAAAAAGAGTCGGTCATTCAGCCCCTCGTGCCTGTTACATAGGAATAGGAGTAGGCCATTCAGCCACTCGAGCCTGTTGCACGGGAACAGGAGTAGTCTATTCAGCCCCTCAAACATGTTATATAGGAACAAGAATAGGTCATTCAGCCCCTCGAGCCTGTTAGATAGGAATAGGAGAAGGCCATTCAGCCCCTCGACCCTGTTCACGGGAACAGGAGTAGGCTATTCAGCCACTCGAGCCTGTTACATAGGAACAGGAGGAGGGCAGTCAGCCCCTCAAGCCTGTTACATAGGAACAGGAGGAGGCCATTCAGCCCTTCGAGCCTGTTACATAGGAACAGGAGTATCCATTCAGCCCCTCGAGCCTGTTGCATAGGAGCAGGAGTAGGCCACTCAGCCTTTCGAGCCTGTTACATAGGAATAGGAGTAGTCCATTCAGCCAGTTGAGCCTGTTGCATGGTAACAAGAGTAGGCTATTCAGCCCCTCGAGCATGTTACAAAGGAAGAGGAGGAGGGCAGTCAGCCCCTCGAGCCTGTTACATAGGAAAAAGAGTCGGTCATTCAGCCCCTCGTGCCTGTTACATAGGAAAAGGAGTAGGCCATTCAGCCACTCGAGCCTGTTGCACGGCAACAGGAGTAGTCAATTCAGCCCCTCAAACATGTTATATAGGAACAAGAATAGGTCATTCAGCCCCCCGAGCCTGTTGCATAGGAACAGGAGTAGGCCATTCAGCACCTCAAATATGTTACATAGGAACAGGAGAAGGTCATTCAGCCCCTCGAGCCTGTTACATAGGAACAGGAGGAGGCCATTCAGCCCTTCGAGCCTGTTACATAGTAACAGGAGGAGGCCAATCAGCCCCTCGAGCCTGATGCATAGGAACAGTAGTAGGCCATTCAGCCCCTCGAACATGTTACATAGGAACAGGAGAAGGCCATTCAGCCCCTAGAGCCTGTTACATAGCAACAGGAGTAGGCCATTCAGCACCTTGAACCTGTTACATAGGAACAGGAGTAGGCCATTCAGCCCCACGAGCCTGTTACATAGGAACAGGAGGAGGCCATTCAGCCCCTTGAACCTGTTACATAGGAACAGGAGAAGGCCATTCAGCCCCTCGAGCCTGTTACATAGGAACAGGAGGAGGCCATTCAGCCCTTCGAGCCTGGTACATAGGAACAGGAGGAGGCCAATCAGCCCCTCGAGCCTGTTGCATAGGAACAGGAGTGGGCCATTCAGCCCCTCGAACATGTTACATAGGAACAGGAGTAGGCCATTCAGCCCTTCGAGCCTGTTACATAGGAACAGGAGTAGGCCATTCAGCCCCTCGAGCCTGTTACAGAGGACCAGCTGTAGGCCAGTCAGCCCCTCGAGCCTGTTGCCTAGGAACAGCAGCAGGCCATTCAGCCCCTCGAGCCTGTTGCATAGGAACAGGAGTAGGCCATTCAGCCCCTCGAGCCTGTTACATAGGAACAGGAGTGGTCCATTCAGCCCCTTGAGCCTGTTACATAGGAACAGGAGGAGGCCATTCAGCCCTTCGAGCCTGTTACATAGGAACAGGAGTAGGCCATTCAGCCCTTCGAGCCTGTTGCATAGGAGCAGGAGTAGGCAATTCAGCCTTTCGAGCCTGTTACATAGGAATAGGAGTAGGCCATTCAGCCAGTCGAGCCTGTTGCATGGTAACAAGAGTAGGCTATTCAGCCCCTCGAGCCTGTTACTTAGGAACAGGAGGAGGGCAGTCAGCCTCTCGAGCCTGTTACATAGGAAAAAGAGTCGGTCATTCAGCCCCTCGTGCCTGTTACATAGGAATAGGAGTAGGCCATTCAGCCACTCGAGCCTGTTGCACGGGAACAGGAGTAGTCTATTCAGCCCCTCAAACATGTTATATAGGAACAAGAATAGGTCATTCAGCCCCCGAGCATGTTGCATAGGAACAGGAGTAGTCCATTCAGCACCTCAAATATGTTACATAGGAGCAGGAGTAGGTCATTCAGCCCCTCGAGCCTGTTAGATAGGAATAGGAGAAGGCCATTCAGCCCCTCGACCCTGTTCACGGGAACAGGAGTAGGCTATTCAGCCACTCGAGCCTGTTACATAGGAACAGGAGGAGGGCAGTCAGCCCCTCAAGCCTGTTACATAGGAACAGGAGTAGGCCATTCATCCCCTCGAGCCTGTTACATAGGAACAGGAGTAGGCCATTCAGCCCCTCGAGCCTGTTACATAGGAACAGCTGTAGGCCAGTCAGCCCCTCGAGCCTGTTGCATAGGAACAGGAGTAGGACAGTCAGCCCCTCGAGCCTGTTACATAGGAATAGGAGGAGGCCAGTCAGCCCCTCGAGCCTGTTGCATAGGAGCAGGAGTAGGCCACTCAGCCTTTCGAGCCTGTTACATAGGAATAGGAGTAGTCCATTCAGCCAGTTGAGCCTGTTGCATGGTAACAAGAGTAGGCTATTCAGCCCCTCGAGCATGTTACAAAGGAAGAGGAGGAGGGCAGTCAGCCCCTCGAGCCTGTTACATAGGAAAAAGAGTCGGTCATTCAGCCCCTCGTGCCTGTTACATAGGAAAAGGAGAAGGCCATTCAGCCACTCGAGCCTGTTGCACGGCAACAGGAGTAGTCTATTCAGCCCCTCAAACATGTTATATAGGAACAAGAATAGGTCATTCAGCCCCCCGAGCCTGTTGCATAGGAACAGGAGTAGGCCATTCAGCACCTCAAATATGTTACATAGGAACAGGAGAAGGTCATTCAGCCCCCCTTGCCTGTTACATAGGAACAGGAGGAGGCCATTCAGCCCTTCGAGCCTGTTACATAGGAACAGGAGGAGGCCAATCAGCCCCTCGAGCCTGTTGCATAGGAGCAGTAGTAGGCCATTCAGCCCCTCGAACATGTTACATAGGAACAGGAGTAGGCCATTCAGCCCTTCGAGCCTGTTTCATAGGAACAGGAGTAGGCCATTCAGCCCCTCGAGCCTGTTACATAGGAACAGGAGGAGGCCAATCAGCCCCTCGAGCCTGTTGCATAGGAACAGTAGTAGGCCATTCAGCCCCTCGAACATGTTACATAGGAACAGGAGGAGGCCATTCAGCCCTTCGAGCCTGGTACATAGGAACAGGAGGAGGCCAATCAGCCCCTCGAGCCTGTTGCATAGCAACAGGAGTAGGCCATTCAGCACCTTGAACCTGTTACATAGGAACAGGAGTAGGCCATTCAGCCCCATGAGCCTGTTACATAGGAACAGGAGTAGGCCATTCAGCCCCTTGAACCTGTAACATAGGAACAGGAGAAGGCCATTCAGCCCCTCGAGCCTGTTACATAGGAACAGGAGGAGGCCATTCAGCCCTTCGAGCCTGGTACATAGGAACAGGAGGAGGCCAATCAGCCCCTCAAGCCTGTTGCATAGGAACAGGAGGAGGCCATTCAGCCCCTCGAACATGTTACATAGGAACAGGAGTAGGCCATTCAGCCCTTCGAGCCTGTTACATAGGAACAGGAGTGGGCCATTCAGCACCTCGAGCCTGTTACAGAGGACCAGCTGTAGGCCAGTCAGCCCCTCGAGCCTGTTGCCTAGGAACAGCAGAAGGCCATTCAGCCCCTCGAGCCTGTTGCATAGGAACAGGAGTAGGCCATTCAGCCCCTCGAATCTGTTACATAGGAACAGGAGTGGTCCATTCAGCCCCTTGAGCCTGTTACATAGGAACAGGAGGAGGCCATTCAGCCCTTCAAGCCTGGTACATAGGAACAGGAGGAGGCCAATCAGCCCCTCGAGCCTGTTGCATAGGAACAGGAGTAGGCCATTCAGCCCCTCGAGCCTGTTACATAGGAATAGGAGAAGGCCATTCAGCCCCTCGGGACTGTTACATAGGAATAGGAGAAGGCCATTCAGCCCCTCGACCCTGTTCACGGGAACAGGAGTAGGCTATTCAGCCCCTCGAGCCTGTTACATAGGAACAGGAGGAGGGCAGTCAGCCCCTCAAGCCTGTTACACAGGAATAGGAGGAGGCCAGTCAGCCCCTTGACCCTGTTACATAGGAACAGGAGTAGGCCATTCAGCCCCTCAAACATCTTATATAGGAACAAGAATAGGTCATTCAGCCCCTCGAGCCTGTTGCATAGGAACAGGAGGATGCCATTCAGCCTGTCGAGCCTGATACATAGGAACAGGAGTAGACCATTCAGCCCCTTGAGCCTGTTACATAGGAACAGGAGTAGGCCATTCATCCCCTCGAGCCTGTTACATAGGAACAGGAGGATGTCATACAGCCAGTCGAGCCTGTTATATAGGAACAGGACTGGGCCATTCAGCCCCTCGAGCCTGTTACATAAGAGCAGGAGGAGGCCATTCAGTCCCTCGAGCCTGTTGCATAGGAACAGGAAGAGACCATTCAGCTCCCCGAGCCTGTTACATAGGAACAGGAGTGGGCCAATCAGCCCCTCGAGCCTGTTGCAAGGCAACAGGAGTAGGCTAGTCAGCCCCTCGAGCCTGTTGCATAGGAACAGGAGTAGGCCATTCAGCCCCTCGAACATGTTACATAGGAACAGGAGGATGTCATTTAGCCCGTCGAGCCTGTTACATAGGAACAGGAGTAGGCCATTCAGCCCCTCGAACCTGTTAGAAAGGAACAGGAGTAGGCCATTCAGCTCCTCGAACCTGTTACATCGGAACGGGCGAAGGCCATTCAGCCCCTAGAGCCTGTTACATAGAAACAGGAGAAGGCCATTCAGCCCCTCGAGCCTGTTACATAAGAGCAGGAAGCGGCCAGTCAGCGCCTCGTGCCTGTTGCATAGGAGCAGGAGTAGGCCATTCAGCTCCTCGAACATGTTACATAGGAACAGGAGGATGCCATTCAGCCCATCGAGCCTGTTACATAGGAACAGGACTAGGCCATTCAGAGCCTCGAGCCTGTTGCATAGGAACAGGAGTAGGCCATTCAGCCCCTCGAGCCTGTAACATAGGAACGCGAGAAGGCCATTCAGCCCCTAGAGCCTGTTACATAGGAACAGGAGTAGGCCATTCAGCCCCACGAGCCTGTTACATAGGAACAGGAGTAGGCCATTCAGCGCCTGAAGCCTGTTGCATAGGAGCAGGTGGAGGCCAGTCAGCCCCTCGAGCCTGTTACATAGGAACAGGAGAAGGCCATTCAGCCCTTCGAGCCTGTTTCATAGAAACAGGAGTAGGCCATTCAGCCCCTCGAGCCTGTTACATAGGAACAGGAGGAGGGCAGTCAGCCCCTCGAGCCTGTTACATAGGAACAGGAGTAGGCCATTCAGCCCCTCGAGCCTGTTACATAGGAACAGGAGGAGGGCAGTCAGCCACTCGAGCCTCTTACAGAGGAAAAAGAGTTGGTCATTCAGCCCCTCGTGCCTGTTACATCAGAATAGGAGTAGGCCATTCAGCCACTCGAGCCTGTTGCACGGGGACAGGAGTCGTCTGTTCAGCCCCTCAAACATGTTATATAGGAATAAGAATAGGTCATTCAGCCCCTTGAACCTGTAACATAGGAACGGGAGAAGGCCATTCAGCCCCACGAGCCTGTTACATAGGAACAGGAGTAGGCCATTCAGCGCCTGAAGCCTTTTGCATAGGAACAGGAGTAGGCCATTCAGCACCTTGAACCTGTTACATATGAACAGGAGTGGGCCATTCAGCCCCACGAGCCTGTTACATAGGAACAGGAGTAGGCCATTCAGCACCTGATGCCTTTTGCATAGGAACAGGAGTAGGCCATTAAGCACCTTGAACCTGTTACATAGGAACAGGAGTAGGCCATTCAGCCCCTCGTGCCTGTTACATAGGAACAGAAGTAGGCCATTCAGTCCCTCGAACTTGTTACAGAGGAACAGGAGTAGGCCATTCAGCCCCTCGAGCCTGTTGCATAGGAGCAGGAGTAGGCCATTCAGCCTTTCGAGCCTGTTACTAAGGAACAGGAGTAGGCCATTCAGCCCCACGAGCCTGTTACATAGGAACAGGAATAGGCCATTCAGCCCCACGAGCCTGTTGCATAGGAACAGGAGTAGGCCATTCAGCCCCTCGAGCCTGTTGCATAGGAACAGGAGTAGGCCATTCAGCCCCTCAGACATGTTATATAGGAACAATAATAGTCATTCAGCCCCTCGAGTCTGTTGCATAGGAACAGGAGTAGGCCATTCAGCCCCTCAAACATGTTACATAGGAACAAGAATAGGTCATTCAGCCCCTCGAGTCTGTTGCATAGGAACAGGAGTAGGCCATTCAGCACCTCAAATATGTTACATAGGAACAGGAGAAGGTCATTCAGCCTCTCGAGCCTGTTACATAGGAACAGGAGGAGGCCATTCAGCCCTTCGAGCCTGTTACATAGGAACAGGATTAGACCATTGAGCCCCTCGAGCCTGTTGCATAGGAACAGGAGTGGGCCATTCAGCCCCTCAAGCCTGTTGCATAGGAACAGGAGTGGGCCATTCAGCCCCTCAAGCCTGTTACATGACAGCAGGAAGAGGTCAGTCAGCCCATCGAGCCTGTTGCATAGGAGCAGGAGGAAGCCAATCAGCCCCTCGAGCCTGTTGCATAGGAACAGGAGTAGGCCATTCAGCCCCTCGAACATGTTACATAGGAACAGGAGGATGCCATACAGCCCGTCGAGCCTGTTCTATAGGAACAGGACTGGGCCATTCAGCCCCTCGAGCCTGTTACATAGGAGCAGGAGGAGGCCATTCAGTCCCTCGAGCCTGTTGCATAGGAACAGGAAGAGACCATTCAGCTCCTCGAGCCTGTTACATAGGAACAGGAGTGGGCCAATCAGCCCCTCGAGCCTGTTGCAAGGCAACAGGAGTAGGCTAGTCAGCCCCTCGAGACTGTTACATAGGAAAAAGAGTCAGTCATTCAGCCCCTCGTGCCTGTTACATAGGAATAGGAGTAGGCCATTCAGCCACTCGAGCCTGTTGCACGGCAACAGGAGTAGTCTATTCAGCCCCTCAAACATGTTATATAGGAACAAGAATAGGTCATTCAGCCCCCCCGAGCCTGTTGCATAAAAACAGAAGTAGGCCATTCAGCACCTCAAATATGTTACGTAGGAACAGGAGAAGGTCATTCAGCCCCTCGAGCCTGTTACATAGGAACAGGAGGAGGCCATTCAGCCCTTCGAGCCTGTTACATAGGAATAGGAGGAGGCCAATCAGCCCCTCGAGCCTGTTGCATAGGAACAGTAGTAGGCCATTCAGCCCCTCGAACATATTACATAGGAACAGGAGTAGGCCATTCAGCCCTTCGAGCCTGTTTCATAGGAACAGGAGTAGGCCATTCAGCCCCTCGAGCCTGTTACATAGGAACAGGAGGAGGGCAGTCAGCCCCTCGAGCCTGTTACATAGGAAAAAGAGTTGGTCATTCAGCCCGCCGAGCCTGTTGCATCGGAACAGGAGTAGGCCATTCAGCCCCTCGAACATGTTACATAGGAACAGGAGGATGTCATACAGCCAATCGAGCCTGTTATATAGGAACAGGACTGGGCCATTCAGCCCCTCGAGCCTGTTACATAAGAGCAGGAGGTGGCCATTCAGTCCCTCGAGCCTGTTGCATAGGAACAGGAAGAGACCATTCAGCTCCCCGAGCCTGTTACATAGGAACAGGAGTGCGCCAATCAGCCCCTCGAGCCTGTTGCAAGGCAACAGGAGTAGGCTAGTCAGCCCCTCGAGCCTGTTGCATAGGAACAGGAGTAGGCCATTCAGCCCCTCGAACATGTTACATAGGAACAGGAGGATGCCATTCAGCCCGTCGAGCCTGTTACATAGGAACAGGAGTAGGCCATTCAGCCCCTCGAACCTGTTAGAAAGGAACAGGAGTAGGCCATTCAGTCCCTCAAGCTTGTTACATAGGAACAGGAGTAGGCCATTCAGTCCCTCGAGCCTGTTAGAAAGGAGCAGTAGTAGGCCATTCAGCCCCTCAAACATGTTACATCGAACAGGAGGTGGCCATTTAGCCCTTGAACCTGTTGCATAGGAACAGGAATAGGCCATTCAGCCCCTCAAGCCTGTTGCAATGGTACAGGAGTAGGCCAGTCAGCCCCTCGGGTCTGTCGCATAGGAACAGGAGTATGCCAGTCAGCCCCGCGAGCCTGTTACTTTGGAATAGGAGCAAGCCATTCAGCCCCTTGAGCCTGTTACATAGGAACAGGAGTAGGCCATTCAGCCCCTCAAACATGTTACATTTGAACAGGAGGAGGCCATTTAGCCCTTGAGCTGTTGCATAGGAACAGGAGTAGGCCAGTCAGCCCCTCAAGCCTGTTGCATAAGAACAGGAGGAGGCCATTCGGCCCTTCGAGCCTGTTACATAGGAACAGGAGTAGGCCATTCAGCCCCTCAAGCCTGTTACATAGGAATAGGAGCAGGTCATTCAGCCCCTTGAGCCTGTTAGATAGGAACAGGAGAAGGCCATTCAGCCCCTCAAATCTCTTACATAGGAATAGGAGTATACCATTCAGCCCCTCAAGCCTGTTGCAAGGGAACAGGAGTAGGCCAGTCAGCCGCTCGAGCCTGTCGCATAGGAACAGGAGTAGGCCAGTCAGCCCCTCGAGCCATTTGCATAGGAACAGGAGTAGGCCATTCAGCCCCTCGAGCCTGTTACATAGCAACAGTAGTAGGCCATTCAGCCCCTCAAACATGTTAAATAGGAACAGGAGGAGGCCATTTAGCCCTTGAGCCTGTTGCATAGGAACAGGAATACGCCAGTCAGCCCCTCAAGCCTGTTGCATAGGAACAGGAGTAGGCCATTCAGCCCTTCGAGCCTGTTACATAGGAACAGGGGTATGTCATTCAGCCACTCGAGCCTGTTGCATAGGAACAGGAGTAGGCCATTCAGCCCCTCGAGCCTGTTCCATAGGAACAGGAGTAGGCCATTCAGCCCCTCGAGCCTGTTACATAGGAACAGGAGTTGGCCATTCAGCCCCTCGAGCCTGTTACATAGGATCAGGTGTAGGCCATTTAGCCCTTGAGCCTGTTGCATAGGAACAGGAATACGCCAGTCAGCCCCTCAAGCCTGTTGCATAGGAACAGGAGTAGGCCATTCAGCCCTTCGAGCCTGTTACATAGGAACAGGGGTATGTCATTCAGCCACTCGAGCCTGTTGCATAGGAACAGGAGTAGGCCATTCAGCCACTCGAACATGTTGCATAGGAACAGGAGGATGCCATTCAGCCCGTCTAGCCTGTTACATAGGAACAGGACTAGGCCATTCAGCCCATCGAGCCTGATACATAGGAACAGGAGTAGGCCATTCAGCCCCTCGAGCCTGTTTCATGGAAACAGGAGTAGGCCATTCAGCCATTCGAGCCTGTTACATAGGAACAGGAGTAGGCCATTCAGCCCCTCGAACTTGTTACATAGGAACAAGAGAAGGCCATTCAACCCCTAGAGCCTGTTACATAGGAAAAGGAGTAGGCCATTCAGCCCCACGAGTCTGTTACATAGGAACAGGAGTAGGCCAGTCAGCCCCTCGAGCCTGTTACTTAGAAACAGGAGTAGGCCATTCATTCCCTCGAAATTGTTACATAGGAACAGGAGTAGGCCATTCAGCCCCTCGAGCCTGTTGCATAGGAGCAGGAAGAGGCCATTCAGCCCTGAAACATGTTACATAGGAACAGGAGGAGGCCATTTAGCCCTTGAGCCTGTTGCATAGGAACAGGAGTAGGCCAGTCAGCCCCTCAAGCCTGTTGCATAGTAGCAGGAGGAGGCCATTCAGCCCCTCAAGCCTGTTGCAAGGGAACAGGAGTAGGCCAGTCAGCCCGTCGAGCCTGTTGCATAGGAACAGGAGTAGGCCAGTCAGCCCCTCGAGCCTGTTGCATAGGAACAGGAGTAGGCCAGTCAGCCTTTCGAGCCTGTTACTTTGGAATAGGATCAAGCCATTCAGTCCCTTGTGCCTGTTACATAGGAACAGAAGTAGGCCATTCAGCCACTCGAGCCTGTTACATAGGAACAGGAGGAGGCCAGTCAGCCCCTCGAGCCTGTTACATAGAAATAGGAGTAGGCCAGTCAGCCCCTCAAACATGTTACATAGGAACAGGAGTAGGCCATTCAGCCCTTGAGCCTGTTGCATAGGAACAGGAGTAGGCCAGTCAGCCCCTCAAGCCTGTTGCATAGGAGCAGGAGGAGGCCATTCAGCCCTTCGAGCCTGTTACATAGGAACAGGAGTAGGCCATTCAGCCCCTGAAGCCTGTTATATAGGAATAGGAGCAGGACATTGAGCCTCTCAAGCCTGTTGCAAGGGAACAGGAGTAGGCCAGTCAGCCCATCGAGCCTGTCGCCTAGGAACAGGAGTAGGCCAAACAGCCCCTCGAGCCTGTTGCAGGGGTAAAGGAGAAGGCCATTCAGCCTTTCGAGCCTGTTACTTTGGAACAGGAGCAAGCCATTCAGCCCCTTGTGCCTGTTACATAGGAACAGGAGGAGGCCAGTCAGCCCCTCGAGCCTGTTACATAGGAGCAGGAGTAGGCCAGTCAGCCCCGCAAACATGTTACATAGGAACAGGAGTAGGCCATTCAGCCCTTGAGCCTGTTACATAGGAACAGGTGGAGGCCATTCAGCCCTTGAGCCTGCTTTGTCACTCAATTAGACCATGGCTGATCTGTACCTCAACTTTATTTACCCGCCTTAGCTTCATATTCCTTGATACCTAACAAAAATCTATCAACCTCAGTCTTGAAAGCTTCAGTGGACTCAGCAGCTACAGCCTTTCGCGTGAGAGAATTCCAGATTTCTACTACCCTTTGTGTGAAAAAGATTATAGCTTGGAAGATAGGAGTGAAATTGATTTACAAAACGTGATGTTCTGGTTAAGTCGGGATGGTTGAAAGCTCTGTATCCTATGAAGTTTAAATGAACAATTCATTTAAAAAATATATATACTTACTATAATCTTGTTGGCACAAAGGAAAATGGAACAAAATGCATAGCCCACAGGAGAAGTGAGATTACTGTCGGGAATATTGCGTTACCCGACGGAATAACCCCTTCGTAGCCCTTTCAGACAGCAGGCCTGCCATCTGAGGGTGCGGTAGGAGTTTGGGCGGAGAGGCCCAATTCTGTTTCTTGAAAGTCGCATTGGGTGCAAAGAGGATTAGTTGGGGGCTACTCGGTCAATGTGACATGCGGGGCTGCTGATGCAACGTTTGGAACCCGTAACACTGCGGCATTATAGGACGCTGAGGCCTGACTCACAGTACACGTCACAGTGTGGCCAGGAAGTGTATACAGCTCTGAGAGTTGGTGCACATGTTGTGCAACAGGCTCATTAAAGCCTTAAGAACATTAAATTTGGGCTCGAGTCCCTCAACGGTGTTCGAGTGCTGATTGCCCTCACAAATCAGGTGCTGAAAGGGGGCCCTTTCCCTCACTTTGGGTCTTTGCTATTATGGTGGTCTAGTTTGCTTGGACTTGCTGTGTATTTATCCATTTATTTCAGCGCTTCTTTGCTGTTTAACCGTTTTGGCATAAATGAACTTAGTCAGCTTCTTAAAGCTATAGTCCACCATGCTTTTTTAAAAATTCATTCTTGGGATACGCGTGTTGCTAGTAAAACCAATATTTATTGCCCATCTCTAGTTGTCTTGAGAAGGTGGTGGTGAGTCTTCTTAAACTGCTGCAGTCCGTGTTGTGAAGGTGCTTCCTCAGTGCCGTTAGGGAGGGAGTTTCCGGATTTTGGCCCAGTGACGATGAAGGAATGGCGCGATGTAAGTCCAAGTCAGGATGGTGTGAGACTTAAAGAAAGAAAGACTTGCATTTATATAGCATCTTTCACGACCACCGGACGTTTCAAAGCGCTTTACAGCCAATAAAGTACTTTTTGAAGTGGAGTCACTGTTGTAATATGGGAAATGCGGCAGCCAATTTGCGCACAGCAAGGTCCCACAAACAGCAATGTGATAATAACCAGATAATCTGTTTTTGTTATGTTGGTTGAGGGATAAATATTGGCCAGGACACTGGGGATAACTCACCTGCTCTTCTTCAAAATAGTGCCATGGGATCATTTTTATGTCCACCTGAGAGAGCAGACAGGGCCTCGGTTTAACGTCTCATCCGAAAGACAGCACCTCCGACAGTGCAGCACTCCCTCAGCACTGCACTGAAGTGTCAACCTAGCTTTATGTACTCTAGTCCCTGGAGTGGGACTTGAACCCACAACCTTCTGACTCAGATATGAGTGTGCTCACAACTGAGCCACAGCTGAGCCAAGGGGAACTTGGAGGTGGTGGTAGAATGGTACCATGAATGAGGGGACTTCAGTTATGTAGCAGGACTAGAGAAGCTGGGATTGTTCTCCTTAGAGTAGAGAAGGTTAAGGGGAGATTTAATAGAGGTGTTCAAAATTATGAGGAATTTTAACAGAGTAAATAAGAAGAAATTGTTTCCATTGGGAGGAGGGCCGGTAACCAGAGGACACGGGGGAGAGGGGAGATGAGAATTCTTTTTATGCAGCGAGTTATGATGACCTGGAAAGCACTGCCTGAAAGGGTGAAGGAAGCGAATTTAATAGTAACTTTCAAAAGGGAATTGGATATATAATTGAAAAGGAAAACATTTGCATGTCTATGTAGAACGAGCAGGGGGGAGTGGGACTAATTGGATAGCTATTTCAATTAGATACAAGATATAAATGCAAGATTTTTCTTTCTTTTGTGCGCCTTACTGGCACTGGCACAGAAATTATGGAGAATAATGAACTGGGAAGTTTGGCAGGGTAGCGGCCTGGGCTGGTTCATGGCCAGGATGCAGCAGTCTGTGATGTACTGTGGAACTGTAATTGATTAGAAGTTAATGGAAGATGGAAGGATATGATTTAGTGTCAGATATAACCAGCTGAAACTGTAGAACCTGGCCAAGATCCACCCGGGAACCCACAGCAATCACAAAACACTTTGTATATCATGATACGGTCATGTAATGAACAGCTGTATCATCACAACTGAGTCTCCAGCCATCGCAATCTGCAACCAGAACTGTACCAACTGAAGTGAGATGCTGTACCTCCAAGTACCTTTAGCAACCGCTGAACCCTTGCCTTCTTCTTCTTTCATATGGTAGTAGCAAAAAAAACAAATTAAATGTCAATATCTAAATCAGATATCCAGGCCAAAGCTTCCGGTGGATATCTTGTAGGTTGCCTGCAAATTTCCTCTGAGGGCAGTGCTCGATGATGTGCTCCAGGGTCTGATTAGGAGCTCCACAGTCGCATGATGGGGATGCTTTAATCTTCCATCTATGGAGAAGGTGGCAGCATCTACCATGACTGCTTCTGAGGCGGTTGATGATTGTCCACTGTTTGCGAGGGAGGTTTGATCTTTCAGGTTGTACTGTGGGGTCCTCTATAAGGAATCCACTTGGTATTTCGCCATCGGTCATCAAGGCTGAGGGGAGATCGCGGAATGGTTTCGGCGACGGTCCAAAATGGCCTTCTAGATTTGAGACGCTTGGTGGTAGTTTGGTCAAGTTGGCCTGGATCGGCACGTCTTTGCTGGTGTAGCGGTTGTATTCTATTGTAACCCTTACCAAACGAACCTATGACCCTGTGTTTAGGCACCTTAGCAACCTTGAGACACTGAAACTGACATTTTTTTAATGTTCTTGGGATGTGGGTGGTGCTGACAAGGTTGGCATTTAATGCCCGCCCCTACTTGTCCTGAGGGCATCAAGAATCAACCATGTAGTGTTGGATTGGAGTCGCAGGTAGCCCAGACTGGACAGGTTCCCTGCCCCGAAGGACATTAGTGAACCAGTTGGGTTTTTATGGCAATCTGGCTAATTTAGAATTGAAAATCTCTTGCCTTTAGGCACCCTTAGCAACCTGCAGTGAAGGCTCCTGCCTCCTCAGTAACCTCCAGCCAATGCAGCCTTACTAGTAGTCCATATCCTTTGATGAGGCAATGGAAATCTTGTTTTCCTTCAATTCATCCAAAATAGTTTCTTGATATCTCTCACCTCTCTCAAGTCCATCTAACAGCAAGCGTTTCTAACCTCTGATGGCTCCACCCTTACTCCCCCCTCTTTTATTGGCACTCTTGGCCTTCCCAGCTCTTCTAATCCCAAATGAACCTTGACATCTCCTCCCTATGGTTAAAGTTGCCTCCAAGAAACCGGTTTCCTCTTTCATGTTCTCAACAACAGCTTCCACCTCTTGAGCATCCCCGATTTTGATCGCTCCACCATTGGTGGCCGTGCCTTCAGCTGCCAAGGCCCTAAACTCTGGAATTCTCTCCATAAACTTCTCCGCCTCTCTACCTCTCTCTCCTCCTTTAAGACGTTCCTTAAAACCTACCTCTTTGACCAAGCTTTTGGTCATCTGCCCTAATATCTCCTTATGTGGCTCGGTGTCAAATTTGTGTGACATGCCTTGGGACGTTTTATTACATTAAAGGTGGTACCATAAATACAACTTGTTGTTGTTTTGATGGATCCACTTTCTGTCCTTTTTTTCATCTTTCGACATGCTTGGCCTCACTCTAACCTCTGACCGCTAATGGAACTCGCACATTTTCTCCATCGCTAAAGCCGTGTCTACAAAGCTCCGATTCCTCTTCTGTGCCAAACATTTTTTTTCTGCTCAATATTTCTTAGTTGTAGTCTAAGACTTGAATCCTGCTCCCATATCTGGGGAGGGTCTTCGAACATCTTGCTCACACTCCTGGACAGAATGGATCAAAAAGCTTCTTGTCTGACAGACCAACCTTCTCTCAAGTCTAGCTTTCAACCTTTTCACTCCCTGTCGCAATCTTTCTCTCACATCTCTCCTTTTTTGTCAATCATTCTATGGTCAGTGCTCCTCTAAACTATCTCCTTTAGTTCCTCCTAAGCTGCAAATGTGCTGTTTTGAACTATCTTCCTGCTGCCTACATCTTCACTATGTTGAAATCCGACTGCTTCTTTATTCTTTCCCAGGAGCTCAAAAACTGTGCAATACCTTTGTCTCTCAGTCTTCCCTTCCTACAACAATTGACAGGTTTTTAAAACCCACTACATCCATGTTTCAGTGGTGACCTGTACTAAGGACCTTGTCATTTCTGGTTGGTATCAATAAAAAACAACTATTTATTTGGCAAAAAAAAAAGCAAAATACTGCGGATGCTGGAAATCTGAAATAAAAACAGAAAATGCTGGAAATACTCAGCAGATCAGGCAGCTCAGTCCGTAAAGGTGACCCCGAGCTTCTGGTCGCCTGTCACTTTAATTCTCCGCTTCACTCCCACTCAGACCTCACCGTCCTCAGCCTCTTGCATTGTTCCAATGAAGCTCAACATAAGCTCGAGGAACAGCACCTCATCTTTCCATTAGGCACTTTACAACCTTCTGGACTCAAAATCGAGTTCAACAATTTCAGACTATAACCTCTGCCCCTATCCTTTTTACTCCATTTTTTTCTCTCTCTCACAAGGCAGCTGTCTTTCATTCTGCCAGTGCCATTTACACTTCATCTAGAGCCATCTTTTGTTTCTTAACTTGTCCCATTACCATCTCCTTTTGCCTTGCACCATCATCCTTTTGTCTCTTAATCTCTCCTGCCTTCCACCCTATCACAGACCTTCCCTTTTGTTCTTTCCTCCCCCTCCCCTCCTTTCCCTGCCCCTACATTTACTTAAAAACCTGTTCCATCTCCAGCTTTTTCCAGTTCTGACGAAGGGTCATCGACCTGAAATGTTAACTCTGTTTCTCTCTCCACAGATGCTGCCTGACCTGCTGAGTATTTCCAGCATTTTCTGTTTTAATCTATTTAGCATCCTGCATAAATGTCCACATGTGAAGGCCTTGTGAGACGACGACTTCTACTAAATACCCATCCTTCAGCTTAGCAGTGACGATGGGGCCGAATGAATGCACTCCATCGTTGTTGGTTCTGGACATGCCTGGCCCCTTCAGTCATCTGTATCCCTTTCTGTGACAAGTCACTCTTGACAGTGTGCTCAAAGGGATCTGGGTGTCCTTGTACATGAGTCATTGAAAGTGAATGTGCAGGTACAGCAAGCCATTAGGAAGGCAAATGGTATGCTGGCTTTCATTACAAAAGGATTTGAGTACGGGAGTAAAGAAGTCTTACTCCAATTATATAGGGCCTTGGTGAGACCACACCTGGAGTACTGTGTACAATTTTGGTCTCCTTACCTAAGGAAGGATATACTTGCCATTGAGGGAGTGCAACTAAGTTTCACGAGATTGATTCCTGTGATGGCGGGACTGTCGTATGAGACGAGATTGAGTAAACTAGGCCTGTATTCTCTTGAATTCAGAAGAATGAGAGGGGATCTCATTGAAGCATACAAAATTATTACAGGGCTTGATAGGGTGGATGCTGGGAGAATGTTTCCCTTGGCTGGGGAGTCTAGAACCAAGGGCCACAGCCTCAGGATAAAGGGTAGGCCATTCAGGACTGAGATGAGAAGAAATGTCTTCACACAGAGGGTGGTGAATCTTTGGAATTCTCTACCCCAGAGGGCTGTGGAGGCTCAGTCATTGGGTATATTCAAAACAGAAGTCGATAGATTTCTGACTAGTAAGGGCATCAAGGGATATGGCGATAGGGCCGGTGAATGGAGTTGAGGCAGAAGATCAGCCATGATCTCATTGAATGGTGGAGCAGGCTCGAAGGGCCGAATGGCCTACTCCTGCTCCTATTTCTTATGTGTCCATCCAGCCGCTTCCTTGGCCTTCCTCAGCTTCTTGCTCCATGCACCTTTGTACGCAGGGCCCTGAAAGGTATTCTAGCCGTTTCCATTCTTGAAACCTGCCCAAACCATCGCAGTGGCTTTAGGCATCTAATAATGGGTATGTAATCTGTGAATCATCAAAAAATAATTGTAAAGCTTTATTAAAAAGAGGTGTGGGATTAAACAGTGCAAATGAGTAAGTAGTGTCTGGTCAGATAAACGTAAGATGAAAAGCTTACACTGACCTATTCTGGGCAGTAACCATCTATTCAAACATTGGCATCAACAGTAGTCATGGCATATGGTTTTATTGAGCAGGGACCACAGGGGGTGGGTCCAACCTTGAGTTCATGGATTGAGCTAAGTAGTTTATAAATTGAAGGAAACCAAAGGAGAAGAACTAAAGGAATTTGAGAGAAAATTCAAGCAAAGAAAAATTTCTATATCTCTCTATTTGTCTATTTCTCTATCTGTCTATCTATTTATTTTTCTATTTAATGCATCTATGTATCGATGCATGCACTTTATCTATCTCTATCTATCGCTTTCTCCTTTCAGTATCTGTCTCCATCTGTATTACATCTCTGCCTCTCTTTATCTGTCAGAAAAATGCCTGTCCATCTGTGAACTCACCTTTTTATCACCCCTTTCTGTTAATATGTCTCCTTTTTTTTAATAAATACAAGAATTAATTATACTTATAAAGAAAAACAAGTCGGATTTGATGAGTCAAATTGGTCAGTCATATTGGAATGAAAAGTACCGAAGATTTTTCCTGGCTAGCGATCTGACCCAATGCAAATCACTCAATCTAGTGCGACGGAGAGAAATTGAAAAACAGCAGCCACCTCTCCGATCGGCAGTCTATCCAACTCCAAATGAAAAGGTCGGTTTGTCTATTATCAAACTGTGAATCAATGGGAGCTGAGGACCTGTGGTCCTGTTATCGGCAGGGGGTAAGTTGGAGCTGAAAGGCATCAGAGCCTCAGCAGCATAGAGCCAGCTGTCTCTAAGCGTTGTGAAACACTCAAAGAGTCACGTTCCAATCTGAAAGCGTATGGCTTGTGAAAGAAGGGTCACACAAAAGGACAGAAATTCTTCTGTAATACTGCGCCTTCTTTCCATCGCCAGCACCCCAAAGAGATTTTGATTTAAAATTATGAACCCTCAAGCAAAGGGAGCCTGAGATGGACATAGACATTTCGACATTGTTATGTAGACTTGGGGAGGAGCTCCCGTGATATTGCTCATGGCCAGTCTGGAGTCTACTTGTGATGCAGCTGTGTTTAAGAAAGAACTTGCATTTCTATAGCGCCTTACTCGACTTCAGGACACCCCAAAGCGCTTTACAGCCCATGAAGTACTTTTGAAGTGTAGTCACTGCCGTAATGTAGGAAACGCGGCAGCCAATTTGTGCACAGCAAGCTCCCACAAACAGCAATCAGATAACTGACCAGATCATCTGTTTTAGTGATGTTGTTTGAAGGATAAATATTGGCCCAGGACACCGGGGAGAACTCCCCTACTCTTCTTCCAATAGTGCAATGGGATCTTTTACGTTCACCTGAGAGGGCAGACGGGGCGGGCCTTGGTTTAACGTCTCATTCGAAAGAAGGACTGCTGTGCTGAAGCGGCAGCCTAGATTATGTTCTCAAGTTACTGCAGTGGGACTCTGAACCACACCACCTTCTGACTCAGAGACGTGAGTGCTACCCACTGAGCCATGGCTGGCAGGTAGCTTCTGCGGGGACCGTACTTACACCATTCTGAATCTATCTGTACACGCGGCAATAATCTTACATCGAGCATGTGCTTCACATCCCAAAATGCCACACTCGAAAGTGCCACACGTGTGTGACACTTGCACCTGATTGACTCAAACCAAAGGCAGCAGCAAATCACAACTGAATGGGCGGGGGGAATGCCCCAATGAACAGGCAGCATCTTAAAAAAATAGGTCACTTTTTCCTGAACAACAGCAATTAGTCTCTATTTGGCCTCAGGGCACACTTCCCCCACATGTGGTATTTGAGCAGGCTGAAAAAAGGAAACATTTGCAGAGCTGTGGGGAAAGAGCAGGGGAGTGGGACTAATTGGATAGCTCTTTCATGATGGGCTGAATGGCCTCCTTCTGTGCTGTCAGATTCAATGATAGAGAGGTTGAGGTACTAGATTACACATTGAGCCACTGAGCCATCTCCCATTATAAAAACATATGTGAGAAGTCGCACAACACCAGGTTATAGTCCAACAGGTTTATTTGAAATCACAAGCTTTCGGAGCGGCTGCTCCTTCGTCAGGCTCCGAAAGCTTGTGATTTCAAATAAAGCTGTTGGACTATAACCTGGTGTTGTGCGACTTCTCACATTTGTCCACCCCAGTCCAACACCGGCATCTCCACATCATGGCTACTATAAAAACATAGGAACAGGAGTAGGCCATTTAGCCCCTCGTACCTGTTCCACCATTCAATGAGATCATGGCTGATCTGTGACCTAACTCCATATACCCGCCTTTGCCCCATATCCCTTAATACCTTTGGTTAACAAAAATCTTTCAATCTCAGATTTAAAATTAACAATTGACCAAGCATCAATTGCCATTCGTGGAAGAGAGTTCCAAACTTCTACCACCCTTTGTGTGTAGAAGTGTTTTGTAACTTCACTCCTGAAAGGCCTGGCTCTGATTTTTAGACTATGTCCCCTAATCTTAGACTCCCCAACCAGCGGAAATAGTTTCTTTCTCTCTACCCTATCAGTTCCCCTTAATATCTTGAAAACTTCGATCAAATCACCCCTTAACCTTCTAAATTCCAGGGAATGCAACCCTAATTTGTGTAATCTCTCCTCGTAATTTAACCCTTGAAGTCCGGGTATCATTCTGGTAAACCTACGCTGCACTTCCTCCAAGGCCAATATATCCTTCCTAAGGTGTGGTGCCCAGAACCGCTCACAGTGCTCCAGGTGTGGTCTAACCAGGGCTTTGTATAGCTGCAGCATAACTTCTACCCCCTTGTATTCTAGTCTTCCAGATATAAAGGCCAGCATTCCATTAGCCTTTTTGATTATTTTCTGTACCTGTCCATGAAATGATCTCTGTACATGGACCCCCAAGTCTCTTTGGAAATCCACTTTTTCTAGCTTTTCACCATTTAGAAAGTACCTTGTTCTATCCTTTTTAGGTCCAAAGTGGATGACCTCATATTTGCTTACATTGAAATCCATTTGCCACAGTTTTGCCCATTCGCTGAATCTATTAATATCTCTTTGTAATGTTATACTTCCATTTACACTGCTTACAATGCCCCTTATCTTTCTGTCATCGGCAAACTTGGATATGTGGCTTTCTAGCCCATCCTCTAAGTCGTTAATAATTACGGTGAATAGTTGAGGTCCCAACACAGATCTTTGCGGGACACCACTAGCCACATCCTTCCAATTAGAGTGCCTGTCCATTATCCATACTGTCTATCTCCTGAAGCTCAGCCAATTCCTAACCAGGTCTATAATTTGCCTTCAATTCCATGAGCTTCAACTTTAGCTAGCAGTCACTTATGAGGGACTTTATTAAATGCCTTCTGGAAGTCCATATAAATAACATCCATAGACATTCCCCACTCCACTATTTTAGTCATCTCTTCAAAAAATTCAATCAGGTTCGTCAGGCATGACCTACCCTTATCAATTTTCAAGGGGCCCACATTGCTCCTGACCACCCTCTTTTTCCTAATATAATTGTAAAAATGTTTTGTGTTGATTTTGATATCCCTTGCAAGTTTCTTTTCATATGCCCTTTTTATAGCTCTTATTATGTTTTGTCACCTTTTGTTGTTCTTTGTATCTCTCACAGTTGCCAGGGTCCGTGCTATTTTTTTTGCATTTTTGTACGCTTTTTCTTTTAGTTTATGTTGTCCCTTACCTCTTTAGTCATCATGGCTGGTTTTTTTTTGGAAAGTAGAGCTCTTGCCCCTTGGGTATAAACTGGTTCTGTATCACATTAAATTCTGTTTTGAACATCTCCCACTGATCTTCAGTCGTTTTACCCATTAACAGATTTGCCCAGTTTACTGTGGACAGTCTCTGTCTCATTGCATTGAAGTCAGCCTCACCTAAATCTAGAATCTTAGTAGCTGTTTCATGTTTCTCCCTTTCAAACACCACGTTGAACTCGATCATATTACGATCGCTATTGGATAAATGTTCACGCACCGTTCGGCTGTTAACTAAATCTGGCTCACTACTCATTACTAAATCTAATATGGCCTGCCCTCTGGTTGTCTAGGACATATTATTGCAGAAAACTATCCCGGACACACTCAAGAAATTCACTACCTTTCTGACAGGTGTTAACCTGCTTATCCCAATCTATATGAAAGTTAAAATCCCCCATTAAAACCACTCTGCCTTTGCTACATTCTTGTCTAATCTCTGCATTTATACAATCTAGCACTTCACAACTGCTACCAGGGGGCCAATACACAACTCCACTACAGTCTTAAATCCTTTCCTAGTTCTTAATTCTACCCATAAAGTCTCCACTGCCTGTTTATCTCTCGTTATACCCTCGCTTATCATAGAATCAGAGATTTACAGCATGGAAGGAGGCCATTTCGGCCTATTGTGTCCGCACTGGCCGACAAAGAGCTATCCAGCCTAATCCCACTTTCCAGCTCTTGGTCTGTAGCCCTGTGGGTTACGGCACTTCAAGGCATATCTAAGCACTTTTTAAATGTGGTGAGGGTTTCTGCCTCTACCACCTTTTCAGGCAGTGAGTTCCAGACCCCCTCCACCCTCTGGGTGAAGAAATTTCCCCTCAAATCCCCTCTAAACTTCCTAACAATTACTTTAAATCTATGCCCCCTGGTTGTTGACCCCTCTGCCAAGGGAAATAGTTCCTTCCTATCCACTCTATCTGGGCCCCTCATAATTTTATACACCTCAATAAGTTCTCCCCTCAGCCTCCTCTGTTCCAAAGAAAACAAACCCAGCCTATCCAATCTTTCCTCGTAGCTAAAATTCTCCAGTCCAGGCAACATCCCCGTAAATCTCCTCTGCACCCTCTCTAGTGCAATCACATCCTTCCTGTAATGTGGTGACCAGAACTGCACGCAGTACTCTAGCTGTGGCCTAACTAGTGTTTTATACAGTTAAAGCATAACCTCCCTGCTCTTGTATTCTATGCCTCGGCTAATAAAGGCAAGTATTCCGTATGCCTTCTTAATCACCTTATCTACCTGGCCTGCTACCTTCAGGGATCTGTGGACATGCACTCCAAGGTCCCTTTGTTCCTTTACACTTCTCAATGTCCTACCATTTAATGTGTATTCCCTTTCCTTGTTAGCCCTCCCCAAATGCATTACCTCACACTTCTCCAGATTGAATTCCATTTGCCACTGTTCTGCCCACCTGACCAGTTTATTAATATCTTCCTGCAGTCTACAGCTTTCTTCTTCATTATCAACCACACAGCCGATTTTAGTATCATCTGCAAACTTCTTAATTATACCCACTACATTCAAGCCTAAATCATTGATATATACCACAAAAAGCAAGGGACCTAGTACTGAGCCCTGCGGAACCCCACTGGAAACGGCCTTCCAGTCACAAAAACACCCATCAACCATTACTCTCTGCTTCCTGTCTCCGAGCCAATTTTGGATCCAACTTGTCACTTTGCCCTGGATCCCATGGGCTTTCACTTTTGTGACCAGTCTGCCATGTGAGACCTTATCAAAAGCCTTGCTAAAATCCAAAAAACTACATCAAATGCACTACCCTTATCGACTCTCCTTGTTACCTGCTCAAAAAATTCAATCAAGTTAGTCAGACACAACCTTCCCTTAATAAATCCATGCTGACTATCCTTGATTAATCCATGTCTTTCTAAATGAATATTTATCCTGTCCCTCATTGAAGCAATTTCATCCTTAATCACTTAGGCTACTCCTCCTCTTTTGCCATTTTACCTATCTTTCCCGTAGACCTTATAACCTGGTATATTTAGTTCCCAGTCCTGACCGCCTTGCAGCCATGTCCCAGTAATGGCTACTATGTCACACCTTCATATTTGTTCTTGGAATTTGTTGAGTATGGTGTGATGAGGTAATTTATTGGGGTACTCATTCTTCCACGAGTCTAAATCTATCTGCGCCTAGCATGTCCTTCTCATCTCAAATTGATCAAGATGTAATATATGTTACATAAACCAGGTCGCTCTCCCAAGGACTTGCATACTGGGAGTGAAGACCCCAAGTGTAGTTTTCAGGTGAAGTTGGGTTAGAGGGTAGGAGATAATTGGATCAGAGCATGTAGACATAATCCCCATTTTAAAGTCATACATTCTGCGCTTAATTTTACATTTACATTATGAATTCCTATGTCCATATTTATAATTTATATTTATAAGCAGCAAGTAATTAGGAAGGCTAATGGAATGTTGGCCTTTATTGCAAAGGGGATAGAGTATAAAAGTAGGGAAGTTTTGATGCAACTTTACAGGGCGCTGGTGAGACCGCACCTTTGAGTACTGTGTACAGTTTTGGTCTCCATATTTAAGGAAGGATATACTTGCATTAGAGGCAGTGCAGAGAAGGTTCACTAGGTTGATTCCTGGGATGAAGGGGTTGACGTATGATGAAAGGTTGAGCAGGTTGGGCCTATAGTCATTGGAGTTTAGAAGAATGAGGTGATCTTATTGAAACATATAAGATTCTGAGGGGGATTGACAGGGTGGATGCAGAGAGGATGTTTCCCCTAGTGGGGGTATCTAGAACTAGGGGGCATAGTTTCAGAATAAGGGGTCACCCATTTAAGATGGAGATGAGGATGAATTTCTTCTCTCAGAGGGTCATGAATCTTTTGAATTCTCTACCCCAGAGAGCTGTGGAGGCGGAGTCATTGAATATATTCAAGGCGGAGATTGACAGACATTTGAACTACAGGGGAGTCAAGGGGTATGGGGAGCGGGTGGGAAAGTGGTGTTGAAGCCAAGATTGGATCAGCCATGTTTTGGTGTCCTTACTTAAGGAAAGACATCCTTGCTCTCGAGGCAGTGCAAAAAAGGTTCACTCGGTTAATCCCGGGGATGAGGGGGTGGTCATATGAGGAGAGGTTGGGTAGATTGGGACTCTACTCATTGGAGTTCAGAAGAATGAGAGGCGATCTTATTGAAACATATAAGATTGTGAAGGGGTTGGATCGGGTGGATGCGGGGAGGATGTTCCCGATGACGGGTGAGACTAGAACTAGGGGACATAGTCTTAGAATAAGGGGCTGCTCTTTCAAAACTGAGATGAGGAGGAACTACTTCACTCAGAGGGTGGTAGGTCCATGGAATATGCTGCCACAAAAAGCTGTAGAAGCTACATCATTAAATAAATTTAAAACAGAAATAGACAGTTTCCTAGAAGTAAAGGGCATTAAGGGTTACGGGGAGCGGGCAGGAATTTGGACATGAGTCTAGGTTCGGATCGGTCATGGCCCTGTGGGTAGTGGAGCGGGCCCAGGGACCGTGTAGCCTGATTCTGCTCCTATTTCGTGTGTGCAATTCTGTTAGATGCAGGAGATGGTTCTGTGATAGATAGTAGATTGGCGGTTAGGATCAGATCAGCCATGATCTTATTGAATGGCGGAGCAGGCTCGAGGGGCCAATTGGCCTACTCCTGCTCCTATTTCTTATGTTCTTATGTTCTTATGATCTTACTGAATGGTGGAGCAGGCTCGAGGAGCCGATTGGCCGACTCCTGCTCCTGTTTCTTATGTTTTAAATTGTCTATGTAAACTTGGCCTGCTGCACTTACACCCTTCCGCCAGTGATGGCGATACAGCAGCTCCACTGGAGGGAGAGGAAGACACGATGAAAGAGGGACAAGTTGACACGGACAGTTTCTATGTGGACACAGGAATTTACAATGGGGAAGAAAATGGCACAAAGTGTACAAAGACATATTTTTACAATATTCATGGACAGATGTTGTACAACAGTGCCTCTTCTGACTTACATGGGCTTGAGTTAATATTCTTACCGTCGATAATTTTAGCCAAAAAAACACTGACAGAATCCGTGTAATTTTTCAGCTCGAGGAGATTTACCCCTCATTGCATTAGGTGGGAAGGGAGGTTGTTGTGTGACTAGGGAAATGCAACAGCTTGCAGTAGCCAAAACTGTTACTATAGCGATGGTGCCAGCTCAGTGAAATCACAGATGGTTTGAGAAATTTGGTATTTTTTCAAACATTTCGTTTTTGTATACGCAAACTCTGTAGCCTAGAAAGACTAGGGGGTGAAGGCTTATCATAGCTGTGCGAACTTCCTATGCCAGCTGTTTTAGAAAGGGTGTTATCACAATTAAAATGATCAGTTTAATGCCTGCATTAGCAAGAATATAACATGAACACAAGAGGTAGATTGCCTTGGTCCTGGGCAATTGGCTGGCCTGGGGGCAATGGTGCGGGTAGGAGCCCAAGCCCCTAATGCAGCCTGCCCGATTTGCTGTCCGTCAGTTGAAGTGGACAGGAAATGAGGCGGGCTCCGTTAGGGGCGTGACCTTCCCCCACTTGCATTTTCCGTGTTCACGAGATCCAATAGTCCCAGGTGCAGAAACAGGAAAATCTGGTCCAATACATGGTGGCTATTATCTCTGCCAGTCAATTCTGGGCTAATATCTTTTGTTGATTTTAAACGTCTGTCAGAACGAGGGATGTCAGTAGTTTCATTTTTGTTTTTGGACATCCAGGGGGTAGATTTTCAACTTGCCGCTCAGGTGTAACATAGGAACAGGAGCACACCTTCCTCATTTTTGTATTCCAATCCTCTTGAGATAACCACGTGCTGTAGAAACCGCCCGTTTCTCATCGAACCAATGGTTTCTATAATTGGCGGTTGATCCAAAACGTCAGTTTTAAACGCAAATTGAAAGTCTATCCCCCAGAGTCACAAACAAGCATGCCAGGTGAGGCGCATTCAGAGTAAAGCTCCATCAACACTGCCCCAACATTTAGGGGGAAAAATTGGGTCAGTTTGCGTCTCTCATTAGCGCCCCCGGGGGCGCTAACGGGGCGCAAATCCTCTAGCGCCCAGACATGGCGCCACTAATGCCTTCAGCAGGAGGTTAGTGCCAGCAGTAGCCGGTAGCGCCCCGCGCTGCTGTGCCGTCGGCGATGACATCATCACCGTGTGCAGCGCCCCGGCCGCAAACTTCCCTTGCGCCCCCCTGACCTATGGGCGCACGATATGTGTGACAGGATCAGGGGGCGGTTTGGCAGCGGCGGCGGCGCAAGTTAAAGGGCAGGTGTCGGGTGGCCATTTTTATTTTGGCTGACTGCCAGCACCTGCCCCCTTTCGCTTTCGTGTGCGGGGTGCCGGCCGCGATCACAGATAACAGATCGCGGCACCCCGCTCCCCGGTGGTCCGGCAGGACCCCGGTGCGCGCAGTGCTAGGCCCCTCCCCTTTAATCAGGAGAGGAGGCCTGTAATGACGCGACGTGCCAACGCATGTGGCGCAGCAGCACGCAGCAGAACGAAATTCAGTAAAGCGCCCCAAGCAGGAGCTGGAGCGGTTTCCACTGGCGCCCCACCTCCTGCTTGGGGCGCTACGACTGAATTTACGGCGGGGGAGGGGCGCTAACGTTTTCGAGGCGCTAAAATTAGCGCCCCGGCGACGTTAGCGCCCCAAAATGGGCGCCACCCAATTTTTCCCCCTTGAACTTTAGAGGAGCACTCTGACTGCACCTGCAAGTGTTTTCTTCTCCCATAAGAGTGACATCGAAAATTTTGTATCAATTTGTGCCAAATTGCTGGATGTGCTGTGGCCGAATATCGAAGCCAATGAATCTTATATGCAATAAAGGGAGCTGGCTGTAAAGTTGGAGCCTGCGTCTGTCCCTGAGCTTTAGGTACCAACTGGTGGAAGACATTTTGTGTAGAATTCTCCTAAAAGTAGGTTCTAGCCTAGTGACAAACACAAAAGTCTTAAAGAAACGGCGAAAAAATACCCTGAAAATATCAAAAAAATGAGAGGGAAAATAAACTAAAGAGAAAAATAAGAAAGAGAAATCACAAAGAGAAAAGGACAATTTTAACCCTCTCACTCAGCAGAAACCTGGCGGGTGGGCATTTAAAATCGCCCTACCTGTCTGAAAGCCGCCATGTTAGGAACATCTGCAATTTTAAACTGCTCCCCTGAGCGGGCAGCAAGGACAGGCGCCCGGAGCCAACGGGGTCCTTCTTTGCATCGGCATGTTGCAGCCTGATGACATCACCGAGACCCGATTGTAATTTGAACTCAGGCCTGGGCCGGGGATCCGCCTGGAGTTAAAATCAGGGCCAAAAGTGAGACGACAAAAACAGATAAAAAGAGAAAAAGTATAAACAGAAAATGAGAGAAATTTAGAAAACAGAAAGGGAGAAATAAAACCAGAAAAGGGAAAATTAAAAGATAAATAATAAACAACGAATTTGGGGAAATATGAAAAAGGGAGAGAAACACATAGACGAGAATGAAATTTAAAGAAAGAAAGTGAGCAATAGAAAACAGAAAATTAGTAAGAAATAAACAGAAAAAGGAAAACAAAGAAAGGGAGAAACAAAAAGAGAAAGAAAAGAAAGACGTGCATTTATATAGCGCCTTTCACGACCTCAGAACGTCCCAAAGCACTTTACAGCCAATGAAGTACTTTTTGAAGTGTGGTCACTGTTGTAATATAGGAAACGCAGCAGCCAATTTGCGCACAGCAAGCTCCCACAAACAGCAATGTGATAATGACCAGATAATCCATATTTGTTATGTTGATTGAGGGATAAGTATTGGCCCAGGAGACTGGGGAGAACTCCCCTGCTCTTCTTCGAAATAGTGACCATGGGATCTTTTACGTCCACCTGAGAGAGCAGATGGGGCCTCGGTATAGTGTCTCATCCGAAGGATAGATGAGGGGGAAAAAAAATAAAACAGAGAGCACGAGAGAAATGAAAACACAGAAATGAGAGAGAAAGAAAAATAAATTAAAGTAAACTGAAAGAGAGAAAGAAAAGAGCAAGATGACGAAGAAGGAAAATAGCAGCAGGGGCAGACGGAAAAACAAAACGCAAAGCGACTGAAAGAGAAAAACAAGTGACATTGAGCACACTTTGCTCTTGGTGCTCAGGGTTATTGTGATAGCCTCATGTCTGTTTATTAGTTACACTTGTTGTGGCATTGTTGATAGACTTCACCTTGGGTGGGTATCGAACCCCATCCACAGAGGGGTGAGTCTGTAACATCGCAAATTGATTTCTACGAAGACCCGCTGTAAAGTCTATTGCTGCCTTTTCACACTGAGCTCAGGTTATTGCGGAGCTGCCGTGTAATTTGATTTTATTACATGATTTAAAAAAAAAAGAAAATTCCCAGAGGGGGACACAACAGAAAGGAGGGACGGGGGGGGGGTGATTTATGTTGTTGATTCTGTACCTCTCAGTCGAAGCTGCTGAACCATAACTGACTGAGAACTGCAGAAAGCATGTACCACGCAGGATATATTTACTGGTGACTCAGGAGTGGAACAGGCATTGGGATCCAGAAAACCTGGCTGCCAGCCAATAATAGCTGGATCCACGCCAGTTTAGTCCGCTAATCATTGAAGCATTAGCAAGACTTCAGCTGAAAAAGGAGCTCTTACAATATAAACCTCCACAGGACCTGAGGGAATGATAAGGCATGTGTTAGGTGTTAGCTGTGGCTCAGTTGGTAGCACTCTGGCCTCCGAGTCAGAAGGTTGTGGGTTTAAGTCCCACTCCAGGGACATGAGCGCAAAATCTAGGCTGACACAGCAGTGCAGTGCTGAGGGAGTGCTGCACTGTCAGAGATGCTGTCTTTTGGATGAGACGTTAAGCAGAGGCCCCGCCTCCCTCTCAGTAAAAGATCCCGTGGCACTATTTCGAAGAAGAATAGAGGACAATATTTATCTGGCCATTATCAAATTGCTTGTGGGACCTTGCTTCACTGCAAATTGGCTGCCGTGTTTCAAAGGTACTTCATTGGTCGCAAAGCAGATTATTTGGTCATCATCACATTGCTGTTTGTGGGAGCTTGCTGTGCGCAAATTGGCTGCCGCGTTTCCCACATTACAACAGTGACTACACTTCAAAAGTACTTCAATGACTGTAAAACGCTATGGGACGTCGTGAAAGGCACTGTAGGAATGTAAAATACTTTCTTTCTTCTTACATTCCTAAGTGCAGCTGATAGTGGGACAACAGGCAGCTTTGCCAACAGCTGCACTTTTGCAACATAACCCTTGGGGAAGGGTCAGACCAGTTGTTTTTGTGTGCGCCAGTCCGTATCAGCCTTAGATTGGCATGAGTTGGCACCCTTGCTCAGAGCCAGGTATTAAGGATGGATGATTGTGGGAATGGAATAATACTGGTATATATGAGATTGGGTTTACACCACGTAGCTTGGGCAGTCGAGGAATTTTTACCCTACATCATCTTGTATTGTACCTGCCTTGGGAATGCTTGTTAACAACACTGCAGAGAAAACTGGGACAAACGTTTGATTAACTAGCCCTGAAATCCTTCACCTCAAGTAGCACAAAAATCTTTAAACCTAGTGAGTGGTCTTTCTCTTGATCAACACTTTCTTAGGACAAGACATAAAATGATGGATAAAATATTGGGCCTGAATTTGTGGTCGGAGGCTTCCTGCGGGAGAGTGCCTCCGAACCGCAAGAAAAGTACGAACCTACCTGCTGGTCCCGGAGGTTCGAACACTTGCGCTCCTGGGCCTCTACACGTACGCATGCAGAAAGGCCCACATATCCCGGGACGCAGGCGGTTCGCAAGCGCCCCAGGGATCACGTGGGCCAGGCCAACCAAACAAAAAGGGGTATCCCTATTATGCTTATGTGGATTCCATTTACATACGGGATCTCCATAAGCATGAATAGGAATCCCCTAAAAAACACAATTACACACCAGTTAAATAAAAATAAATCGTTACATGTTCAAAATTAATTAAAATACAATTAAATTAAACATTTAAAACAAAAATTTAATTTTTTGAAAAATAAATTTAAACGTTGTAAAGGGGCTAAAAATAACCCATAACTAATTTTAAAGTTTATTTATGTTTAAATAATTAAAAAGAAATTATTTAAATATTTATTTAAACTCTTACGCTGGTAAAAGAAGGCCCTACAGCTGCTTTTACCAGGCGTAAGGGTTTCACGGGCATTCGCTGGGCAGTAGTTGGGTCTCCGCCAGCGAATGTCCATTTCCCGGGGACGCGGTGGATCTGTCAACAACATCAAACAACAACTTGTATTTATATAGCGCCTTTAATGTAGTAAAACGTCCCAAGGCGCTGCACAGGAGTATTATAAGACAAAAAATTTGAAACCGAGCCACATAAGGAGAAATTAGGGCAGGTGACCAAAAGCTTGGTCAAAAAGGTAGGTTTTAAGGAGCGTCTTAAAGGAGGAAAGAGAGGTAGAGAGGCGGAGAGGTTTAGGCAGTGAATTCCAGAGCTTAGGGCCTAGGCAGCTGAAGGCACGGCCGCTAATGGTGGAGCGATTATAATCAGGGATGCTCAAAAGGGCAGAATTAGAGGAGCGCAGATATCTCGGGGGTGGGGGGGGGGGGCGGGGTTGTGGGGCTGAAGGAGATTACAGAGATAGGGAGGAGCGAGGCTGTGGAGGGCTGTCAAGCTGAAACTTGACAGATTGCAAGTTCCGGGTTTTCGCGCATGCACAGCGCAGCGTTGCGGAAACCCGGAACTTGCAGGGAACTTACGGCCGGGTACGTACGCGGCCATAGACCCCGGAAAATCCGGGCCATTGTGTCAGTCGTGGCTCAGTGGGTAGCACTCTGGCCTCTGAGTCTGAAAGCTGTGGGTTCGAGTCCCACTCCAGGGACTTGAGCACACAATCTAGGCTGACGCTCCAGTGCAGTGCTGTGGGAGTGCTGCACTGTCGGGGGTGCCGTCTTTTCAATGAGACGTTAAAACGAGGGCCCCTTCCGCCCTCTCAGGTGGACGTAAAAGATCCCAGGGCACTATTTGAACAGGAGCAGTTTGTGGGAGTTTGCTGTGCGCAGATTGGCGGCTGCATTGTCTACATTGCAACAGTGACCACACTTCAAAAAGCATTTAATTGGCTGTAAAGCGCTCTGGAATGCCATGAAAGGCACTGTATAAATGAAAGTCTTTCTATGGAGATTGACGATCTGAATAAGGTTGAGAATGATTCAGGTGAACTGAGGCTTTGGGGGATCAGTGACTGTGGTGTGACACAGCTCTCCTTCCATTCAATCAGCCAGAGAATAGACTGTGCCATCTGGAGGTTCAGGAGCTGTGCCTGATGCTCTGCAGCTTGAGGCAAATCAACTGGCAGTTACAACAACTTTCATTTTGCTCATCATTACCATTGATGAAGTCTCTGTAGTATATCAATTCATCTGTGGGTTTGGGAATGGCTTACCAGCCGGAGCCCAACCATCATCGTTTTGGTTAGTTCTTTCAGGCTGTTATTAAATGCGAATGAACGTTGACCATATGGAATGATAAAGGCCAATAGTCCCATTAAGTCCCATCTCCAGCAACAACTTGCATTTATATAGCGCCTTTAATGTCGCAAAAGGCGTCCCAAGACGCTTCACAAAAATTTGACACCAAGCCACATAAAGAGATATTAGTACAGGTGGCCAAAAGTTTGGTCAAAGAGGTTGGTTTTAAGAAGCATCTTAAGGGAGGAGAGAGAGGAGAGAGAGGGAGGAAGAGAGGCGCAGAGGTTTAGGGAGGGAATTCCAGAGCTTGGGGCCGAGGCAGCTGAAGGCACGGCCGCCAATGGTGGACTGACGAAAATTGAGGATGCGCAAGCGGCCAGATTGGAGGGACGCAGAGATCTCGGAAGGTTGCAGGGCTGGAAGAGGTTACAGATTTGAATACAAAGGATGAGAATTTTTAAAATTGAGGCGTTGCCGGACCGGGAGCCAATGTAGGTTAGCAAGCACAGGGGGTGATGGGTAAACGGGACTTGGTGCGGGTTTGTTTCCTCTGCAGAATGTACACTTTGTGTCCTAGCACGGACTCTATCTGACTCGCTCAATGGCTTGACCGAGGCAGCAAGCCAAGAAACGACTCTGTCAAACTTCCCCCCCCCCCCCCCCCCACACCCACCCCCCGGGTCTGCTGCAGGTAATGTAGAAAAACTTGCAGCCTGCACCTTTCAATTGTGACATGTTGCATTCCACAGAGACGGCGGATCCATCATCTCAATAGCACAGGAAACACTGGGGGGGAGTTTTCAACTTCACCGCACACCATCCAGGCCGACACTCCCAGTGCAGTACTGAGGGAGCTCCGCTGCACTGTCGGAGGCGCCGTCTTTCGGATGAGACGCTAAACCTAGGGCCCCGTCTGCCCTCACAGGTGGACGTAAAAGATCCCGTGGCACTATTTGGAAGAAGAGCAGGGGGTGGGGGGGGGGGGGGATCTCCCCAGTGTCCTGAGCCAACATTTATCCCTCAAGCAGCACCACTAAAAAACAGATTATCTGGCATGACAGAGGTAAAATAAGACTATAAATGGTACAGGAAAGGTAAATCTGCAAAAGGTAAATTCGGAAAACTGCTTAAAGTTAAAAACAAGGAGACACAGGTTCAAAGGAGTGAAAGGTAATTCGGAGGACTGATATCAGGAAATTCTTCTTCACACATCGGACTGATCAACACTTGGAATGGATGCCCAGATATCACTTGGATGCTGCAATGGGGGGAGGGGGCAGGGGTCTCATGAAGTTGTCTGTCAGAATTTTTTTTTCTCTTGTTTTTCTCACATGGTAGCTGTTAATGATGCTGTCATCATCATTCACACCTCATCTCGAAAGAAAATAAAGACTTACATTTATATAGAGCCTTTCACGACCACCGGACGTCTCAAAGCACTTTACAGCCAATGAAGTACTATTTGAAGTGTTGTAATGTGGAAAACGCGGCAGCCAATTTGCGCACAGCAAGGTCCCACAAACAGCAATGTGATGACGACCAGATAATCTGGTTTTGTTATGTTGGTTGAGGGATAAATATTGGCCAGGGCACCGGGGATAACTCCCCTGCTCTTCTTCGAAATAGTGTACGGTATCCTTTATGTCCACCTGAGAGAGCAGACGGGGCCTCGGTTTAATGTCTCATCCGAAAGACGGCACCTCCAACAGTGCAGCACTCCCTCCGCACTGCACTGGGAGTGTCAGCCTAGCTTTATGTACTCAGGGCATCGGGGAGAACTCCCCTGCTCCTCTTCGAAATAGTGCCATGGGATCTTTTACGTCCACCTGAGAGAGCAGAGGGGGCCACCGTTTAACATCGGAAAGACAGTCATCTTTTGTTTCTTAACTTGTCCCATGACCATCTCCTTTTGCCAGCCAATCTCTCCTGCCTTCCATCCCATCACAGGACCTTCCCTTTGCTCTTTCCCTCCCTGTGAGCCCCTGGCTTAAAAATAATCTCTCTTCCCTAACCTTTATCCAGTGCTGATCACTGGAAACGCTAACTCTTGTTTCTCTCTCTCTCCTCGATGCTGCCTGACCTGCTGAGTGTCTTATTTTGTTGTTATCTCAGAATGGTTGGACCCAGGGTTAAAAAAAAGATTTGTAGCAGGACGCGGAGTCTTTTTGCTGCTGCTGAACCCGTTGGCTGGAAGCGCTGGCTGGAAGCGCTGTGTCTTTCTTTGTTCCTCCGGCACTGTGTAATTATACCTGTCTCACTCTCCTGCTTGCCGCTGAAGGGCTGAAATTACTAGTTGAAGCGACGCGCTGGATTTGCTCGTCAGTTTCTCAGAACGCCCGCTTGGAACATTACACAGCGAAGTAGAGAGAGAGAGAAAAAAATTAACATTTTTTCCCTCGCCTGCGGCACTGGCGATATTTTATTAACCCGTGACGCCGTGCGAGCAAAATGTTACCCATGCGTTGTATTTGGATTTCTGCTTAACGTTTCCACGGCAACGCCTTCTCTCACTTGTTCACTGTTTCCATAGAAACACTTGTCCGTGTGTATAAAGAGAATTTTTTATTCCCCCCCCCCCCTCTCTCTCTCTCTCTCTGGTCTTGTCCCTTCGCCAGTCTAAATGTGACAAAGTGGGGGGGATGATGGCATCTCTGCTCCAGCACCTCCTCCTCCTCCTCCTCCTCCCCAGCCAGGTGATCCTGTCCTGTGCGGACTTTCCAGCGTTGGAATAGCTCACCTGGGCACTGAAGCCAATAGTCGTGGCTCAGTTGCTTGTCCCACCCCACCCTGAGACCTGGGATTGAACCTGGGTCCTTGGGGTGGCTCGGTGCCCCACCGGGCCAACCTGCTCATTGGGGTTGCTGTGTTACCCAGCGTGTTTAATCATGGACCCGGTGGGAGGGCATTCGAGCCAACTCCCCCAAAACATCTTACGATTTACTTACAAATCGGACCACTCCTTCTTTCGGAAGAACGTGCCTTATTAGCTCACTTGAAAGAAACAATGGATGTTCTCCCAGAGCCGGTCACTTCTCCAATTCGACCAATTAGTTGGGCTCGCCCTTCTAAATGTTTACCGGGCTTTTGCAGTGAATAGTCGTGAAGTTATTTGTGTGCATGGGTGTGTGAGTGTGGTGTATGTGCGTGTGGGGCGGGTGTGAGTGTGGTGTATGTGCGTGTGGGGAGGGTGTGTGTGTGTTCGTGCATGGGATTGTGTATATGTGTGTGTTTGTTTGTGTGTGTGAGACTGCGTATGTATGCATGGGGCGTATGGCTGCGTGCCTGGCTGTGAGTGTGTGTGGATGTGTGTGAGTGTGTGTGTGTGTGGGGGGGGGGGGGGGGGTGAGTGTGTTAATCCATGGGGTTGTGTATATGTGTAGGGTGTGTGTGTGTTTGTGTAAGTGTGTGTTTGTGTGTGTGAAACTGTATGTGTGCCTGGCTGTGAGGGCGTGTGGATGTGTGTGAGAGTGTGCATATATGTGTGTGGCTGAGTGCATGTGTGTGGCTGAGTGCATGTGTGCATTTGAGCGTGTGCATGGATACTGCCTATTGCATAAACATTAAGGCAATAGATGAAAGCTTTAATCAGCTTGAAGTCACCTATTCCAAATTGGCCGGTAATTTGTGAAATGAATGCTGGTATCCTGTAAATCCCAGTAGAGGGTTTAAGAACTTAATTTAACTGTTAAAGGCATCAACATATTGCCTCCTAAAAGGAGCCTTTTGCTGGACTTTGATGACTGTGATGTTATGTGAAAGGGCGGTCGCTGCACAAGGGTGGGAGATAGTCTGCTATGTAAATTAACATACAGGATGCACTGCAGCAAGTCACCAAGCCTATTCCAAACCCTCGACCTCCACCACCTGGGAGGACAAGGGCAGCAGGTGCACAGGCACACCATCACCTCCAAGTGCCCCTCCCAGTCACACACCAGCCCAACTTGGACATATATCCTGCGGCACTAGTGATATTTTGTTAACCCGTGACGCTGTGAAAGCAGATTTTACGATGCATTGTATTTGGAGTTCTGCATAACGTTTCCACGGCAACGCCTTCACTCACTTGTTCACTGTTTCCATAGAAACACTTTCAGCTCCTTGTCCGTGTGTACAAAGAGAACGATTTTTCCTCTCTGGTCTTGTCCCTTCAGCTGCTCGGCAGTCTAAATGTGACAAGGGGGCCTTTGCTCCAGCACCTCCTCCTCCTCCCCCCCCCCCCCAAACGACCGATCTCTGGGCACGATCCTGTCCTGTGCGTCTTTAAGGCGTCGGAATAGCTCACCTGGGCACTGAGGCCAATAGTCGTGGCCCAGCTGCTGCCCCCCCCCCCCCCCCCACGACCTGGGATTGAACCTGGGCCCTGTGTGGCTCGGTGCCCCACCAGGCCACCTGCTCATTGGGGTTACTGTGTTACCCAGCGTGTTTATCATGGACACGGTGGGAGGGCATTCAGACACCCTCCCAAAATAGCTATGATTTTCTTACAATCGGACCACTCCTTCTTTCGAAAGAACGTGCCTTAGATCACTTGAAAGAAACAATGGATGTTCTTCCAGAGCCGGTCACTTCTCCAATTCGGCCAATTAGTTGGGCTCACACTTCTAAATGTTCACTGGGCTATTGCAGTGAATAGTAGCGAAGCTATTGTGTGCATGGATGTGTGAGTGTGGCTGAGTGCGTGTGTGCATTTGAGCGTGTGCATGGATACTGCCTCTTGCATAAACATTAAGGCGATAGATGAAAGCTTTAATCAGCTTGAAGTCACCTATTCCAAATTGGCCGGTAATTTGTGAAATGAGTGCTGGTATCCTGTAATCCCAATAGAGGGTTTAAGTTCTTCATTTAACTGTTAAAGGCATCAACATATGGCCTCCTAAAAGGAGCCTTTTGCTGGACTTTGATGACTGTGATGTTATGTGAAAGGGCGGTCGCTGCACAAGGGTGGGAGATAGTCTGCTATGTAAATAAACTTATAAACCCCTGGTCTTTCCATGAGTTAATGCCCTCAAAGCTCCCCCGATAGCCCAGTGATTAAGACCCTTGCCTGGTGTGGTATTGAGCCACACAGGCCAGAAGGGGTATCAGAACATAAGAAATAGGAGCAGGAATAGGCCATACGGCCCCTCGAGTCTGCTCCGCCATTCAATAAGATCATGGCTGATCTTCGACCTCAACTCCACTTTCCCGCCCGATCTCCATATCCCTTGATTTCCCTAGAGTCCAAAAATCTATCAATCTCAGCCTTGAAAATACTCAACGACTGAGCCCCCACACCCCTCTGGGGTAGAGAATTCCCAAGATTCACAACCCTCTGAGTGAAGAAATTTCTCCTCGTCTCAAGCCCAAATGACCGATCCCTTAAATGGCCAACCAGATTCAATTCCTGGTCTCTGAGTTCACAAAGTTCAGCTGGGCCAGTCATTGGGGTGCTGTAATTGGTCACAGCACCCCGGGCTAAGAAGAGGCTAAGAGGTTCCTGTTCTTGATCTCTGTTCAGCGACTGACTCAAAGAGCACTGAACCTGGGATCTTGTCTGAATGGCGTAGTACCAGACCAGATGGTGCTTTTACCCACTAGACTACCAGGGGAGCTGTAGGGCAAGTCATTATTTATATAGTGTAATAAAACACTTGTAAAAATTATGAAAGAAAGATTTGGATTTATATAGCGACTTTCATGACCTCAGGACATCCCAAAGTGCTTTACAACCATGTGAAGTACATTCGAAGTCTAGCCACTGTTGTAATGTAAGAAACGCGGCTGCCAATTTGCGCACAGCAAGCTCCCACAAACAGCAATGTGATAATGACCAGATAATCTGTTTTAGTGATGTTGGTCGAGGGATAAATATTGGCCAGGACACCGGGGAGAACGCCCCTGCTCTTCTTCAAAATAGTGCCATAGGATCTTTTACGTCCACCTGAGAGAGCAGACGGGACCTCGGTTTAACGTCTCATCCAAAAGACGGCACCTCCGACAGTGCAGCGCTCCCTCAGTATGCACTTCCTATAAGTGTCACATTTTCGCCGTCAAACTTCAGACGTGCACTTCAGCAATGCCACAGGAGATTTTCTGGGATTATATAAACCTCACCACCCCACCCCCCCACCCCCGCCTTCCACCACCCCGCACCGTAGCTGCAGTGTGCACTATCTACAGGATGCACTGCAGCTACTCGCTAAGCCTATTCCAAACCCGTGAACTCCACCACCTAGAAGGACAAGGGCAGCAGGTGCATGGGAGCACCACCACCTCCAAGTTTCCCTCCAGTCACACACCATCCTGACTTGGAAATATATCGGCGTTCCTTCATCGTCGCTGGGTCAAAATCCTGGAGCTCCCTCCCTAACAGCACTGTGGGCGTACCTTCACCACACGGACTGCAGCGGTTCAAGAAGGCGGCTCACCACCACCTTCTCGAGGGCAATTAGGGATGGGCAATAAATGCTGACCTTGTCAGCGACGCCCACATCCCAGGAACAAATAAATAAAATCTATATATGACTATTTCATGACTATGGCTGCTGTGAGGGATGCTAAGGAAGGTTGCCATGATGTTTCTGAGTCTTACACACAATATTCAGTGAGCAAGAAGAACTGGCGGCCTCTCTGTTTACTGCCGTGTTGTTTCTCTTCTTTAAGTCAGAAAACAGCCAACATGGGGACTATAATTATTGGTCTGTGCCACCACGGGGAAGCTTGGCTGCTCCCCAGACGCTGTGAATTCGAGGTGCTTGTCTCAGAGGTGGGAGGCAGTAGATATTTTAATTATGGGCCTCTTTGAGGAAGGACAGCTCCCTGGAGGATGTGAATTGAGCTACGAGGCTCTGCAGAGGTGGGAGGCAGCAGGGAGGAGTGGCTGCTGAAGCAAATCCCATTGTACTTGTCATAAACTGAGCTGGGGACAGGAGGGAGAGACACACGCAGAGATAGAGACCGAAAAAGCAACGCACAGAGACAAAGCGAGAGACACAGAGAGACAGACGGAGAAAAAAGGCAGACATGGGAGATAAAGACACAGAGAGAGAGAGAGAGACCCAGAGAGAGAGGGACAGAGGAAAAAGGCAGACATGAGAGAGAAAGACACAGAGTGAGAGAGAGAGACGTAGAGAGAGAGAAAGAGGAAAAAGGCAGACATGAGAGAGAAAGACACAGAGAGTGAGAGAGAGAGACGCAGAGAGAGAGACAGAGGAAAAAGGCAGACACGAGAGAGAAAGACAGAGAGAGACGTAGAGAGAGACGCAGAGAGAGAGATAGAGACTGAGAGGCATTGAGAGAGAGAGAGACCCAGAGCGGAGAAACGCAGACAAGAGAGAGAAACACACAGACTGAGTAAAACACACCGACCCAGAATCACAGACCGAGACAGGGAGAGACAGGGAGAGACAGGGAGAGAAACAGAGGAAAAAGGCCGACAAGAGAGAGCAACACAGACCGAGAAAGAGATAGAGATCAAGAGAGGCAGCAATAGAGACAGAGAGAGAAAGAGACACAGAGAGAGAGAGAGAGAGAGAGAGACTGAGAGGCATCGATAAAGATAGAGACAGAGCGAGACAGAGATCCAGAGCGGAGAAAGGCAGACAAGAGAGACACATAGACAGAGGGAGAGAGATCGAGAGAGGCAGCAATAGAGAGAGAGAGACAGGCAGACAGTTACAGACAGAAATAAAGAAAAAGGCACAGCGATACAGACAGCGATAGAGAGAGCGAAGAAAGAGATAGAGGGGGGGGGATTTTCAAGCTGTGCCCAAAGTGGGCGTGAATTGGTGGGTGGCCTGCAGCGCTGCCCAAAGCCACGGTCGGGAGTTGAGTTGAGTTGAGCCGGAGAGCTGTGAGCAGCAGTGCGGCGATGGGGCACAGCTTGCTGGTTTTGAATGTCCAGCACAGAAACAGGCCATTCGGCCCAACAGGTCCATGCTGGTGTCCATGCTCCACACGTTCCTCCTCCCACCCCTACTTCATCTCACCCCATCAACATAACCTTCTAATCCTTCCTCCCTCATGCACTTATCCAGCTTCCCCTTAAACGCATCTATGGACACCCCTTTAACCCCTTATTGACCAGCTTGTACAGGAATGGCTGTCAGGTTGGGCCTGTTGGGGGTGGCGCGGGGGGGGGGGGGTGTTGGGGAGCCAATCCCGGGAGGGGGGGATTGTGAATGGGCCACCAGTGGGCCGGAAGATATTTGTGGGACACCTTTCCCCGAGCGGCTTGCTGCGGGCCCTTTAAGAACCACTGGTTAGGCCGCTCAACGCGTGGCACAGCTGGGCTCGGCGGTCACAGCGCATGCCCCCGCCCGTTGTTACCCGAAAATTGCAATCGGGCGGCCTGCAACATCGACTGGCATATTTAAAGAGCCTCCCTTGGGGCGGGAGTGACGGGTGTTCAATTCAAGGCCTGACTTGAAAATTGAATCAGACGGGCCTTGGGCATTAAAGGGGTGTCCGAAGGTGTCCCCCCGATGTTCTTCTGTCAGCTGCCCGTTTATCAGGGGAGAAGTGGGTGGCTGGCAGCTGAAAATGGCACCCAGAGATAGGAGGAGTGAAGCAGAGAACAATGAAACGATTTGAAGGAAGAATCAAAGGAGAACAGGAACAGGAAACAATGCAAACCGTCATTTAATGATGCTAAAAATAGGTTGAAATAAAGAATGTTGTGGAGCTAAATTCCCGTTTCCATCTAAAAGTTGATAAATTGGTGTATTTTGAGAAAAAATGCCTCTTTATGATGTGACCCTCCTGTAAAAGTCCTGAATGGACCCCACTGCTTGCCGCAATCTTCCTTCCGCGATCTGCACTGACTTCAGCTGCAATTGTCGAAAACATACCTGTTTACACGACTCACATCTATAACACGCTCCTCAACACAACTCCACCCACTCCTCCTCCGCCCAACCCCTCCCTCCTCCACCCACTCCTCCTCCGCCCAACCCCTCCCTCCTCCACCCCTCCCCTCCTCCACCCACTCCTCCTCCGCCCAACCCCTCCCTCCTCCACCCCTCCCCTCCTCCACCCACCCCTCCTCCGCCCCACCCCTCCTCCGCCCAACCCCTCCTCCGCCCACCCCTCCTCCGCCCAACCCCTCCTCCGCCCAACCCCTCCTCCGCCCAACCCCTCCTCCGCTCAACCCCTCCTCCGCCCACCCCTCCTCCGCCCACCCCTCCTCCACCCAACCCCTCCTCGCACCCCTCCCTCCTTCCACCGCACCCCTCTCTCCGCCCACCCCTCCCTCCTCCGCCCAACCCTCCTCCGCCCACCCCTCCTCCGTGCACCCCTCCCTCCTCCACCCACCCTTCCTCCGCCGCACCCCTCCCTCCTCCGCCCAACTCTCCTCCGCCCACCCCTCCTCTGCCCACCCCTCCTCCTCCACCCACCCCTCCTCCGTGCACCCCTCCCTCCTCCGCCCACCCCTCCCTCCTCCGCCCACCCCATCTCCGCCCACCCCTCCCTCCTCCGCCCACCCCATCTCCGCCCACCCCTCCTCCGCCCACCCCTCCTCCGCCCACCCCTCCCTCCTCCGCCCACCCCCTCCTCCGCCCACCCCCTCCTCCGCCCACCCCTCCTCCGCCCAACACCACTCCGCCCACCCCTCCTCCGCCCGACCCCTCCTCCACCCGACCCCTCTCCGCCCGACCCCTCCTCCGCCCGACCCCTCTCCACCCACCCCTCCTCCACCCACCCCTCCCTCCTCCGCCCAACCCCTCCTCCACCCAACCCCCCTCCGCCCATCCCTCCTCCGCCCACCCCTCCTCCTCCCACCCCTCTCCACCCGCCCCTCCCTCCTCCGCCCAACCCCTCCTCCACCCATCCCTCCTCCGCCCACCCCTCCTCCTCCCACCCCTCTCCACCCACCCCTCCTCCGCCCACCCCTCCCTCCTCCACCCGACCCCCCTCCGCCCATCCCTCCTCCGCCCGACCCCCCTCCGCCCATCCCTCCTCCGCCCAACCCCTCCTGCGCCCAACCCTCCTCCACACACCCCTTCTCCAGCCACACCACCCCCACCCAGCCCACCTCCAAAAAAGAAAAGAAAGACTTGCATTTATATAGCGCCTTTCACAACCTCAGAACATCCCAAAGCACTTCACAGCCAATGAAGTGTAGTCACTGTTGTAATGTAGGAAACGCAGCAGCCAATTTGCGCACAGCAAGCTCCCACAAACAGCAATGAGAGAATGGCCAGATAATCTGATTAATGATGTTGATTGAGGGATAAATGTTGGCTAGGACACCATGGATAACTCCCCTGCTCTTCTTCGAAATAGTGGCCGTGGGATCTTTTATGTCCACCTGAGAGAGCAGACGTGGCCTCGGTTTAACGTCTCATCCGAAAGACGGCACCTCTGACAGTGCGGCACTCCCTCAGCACTGCACTGGGAGCGTCAGCCTAGATTTTTGTGCTCAAGTCTCTGGAGTGGGACTTGAACCCACAACCTTCTGACTGAGAGGTGAGGGTGCTGCCCACTGAGCCACAGCTGACAAAACTCAACTCTGCTCTGCACAACCTGCCTGTTTGCAATCAACTGAATCCGTGAGAGTGGGTGATCAACTGAATCCGTGAGAGTGGGTGATCAACTGAATCCGTGAGAGTGGGTGATCAACTGAATCAGTGAGTGGGAATAATTTTTTACAAGGGGTCGGCATGTGGCTGCGGCTCTCCCACTTATTCACGGTGGGTGGGGTGAGTCTTTTCCTCTTACTTGGATACAGTTTTTATATTTTTGATTTGAATAAAATTGAACCTGAACTCTGGAGTTCAGTGTTGGGGGAAGCAATGATCAGGTGTCATTGGGTCCAGAATCAGAGATCTATTTATTTGGGGGTGGGCAAGAGAACTGTCAACGCAATCGTTTAGTAATCTCTCCGGCTGAGGTCTCCATGTGTTGGGGACCGAACATTGGTTTTCAGAACCTGAATCCTGAAATGTTATGAAGCAAACCTTTAAACTGCAACACTAATGTGCAGTGACACAAAGTAGACAGAGGAGGGCAGCGGTGAGCTCTATACATCACAGCAGAAGATCCAATTCATGCCTTAGATTCTGAGAATGAATGCAAAGAAGCCAGGGAGCGACAACCTCCTTCAACCAATGAAAGAAGTACCCTTCAATGTGATTTTAATTGTGAAAACTCGGTGAAGGACTAAGGCCCAAAGTGCAGTTCACCAGCAAGATTCAAAGAGGAGGAAACACTGATTAGGTGATGTTAACCGTGAGCATCCCTGATTATAATCGTTCAACCATTGGCGGCCGTGCCTTCTGTTGCCTAGGCCCTAAGCTCTGGAATTCCCTGCCTAAACCTCTCCGCCTCGCTACCTCTCTTTCCTCCTTTAAGACGCTCCTTAAAACCTACCTCTTTGACCAAGCTTTTGGTCACCTGCCCTAATTTATCCTTATGTGGCTCAGTGTCAAATTTTTGGTCTTAAAATACTCCTGTGTAGAGCCTTGGGACGTTTTACTACGTTAAAGGTACTATAGAAATACAAGTTGTTGTTGTTGTTGTTGTTGTCCAAGTCTGCAGAATGTTGGAGGGAAGGGAAGACTGAGGGAATCTTCAGCGATTCACGAGAGTATAGGGTTTCAAGCTGGAGGACGTGAGAGGCTCTCGGGGAGCTCTCGGACATCGTGTCAACCATGGCTCAGTGGGCAGCACCCTCGCCTCTGAATCAGAAGGTCGCAGGTTCATAGTCCCTCTCCAGAGACTTGAGCACAAAAATCTAGGCTGACACACCCACTCCAGTACCGAGGGAGTGCTGCACTCTCAGAGGTGCCGTCTTTTGGATGTGACCTTAAACCGAGGCCCCCGTCTGCCCTCTCAGGTGGACGTAAAAGATCCCATGGCATTATTTCGAAGAAGAGCAGTGATGTTCTCCCTGGTGTCCTGGGCCAATATTTATCCCTCAATCAACATCACTAAAACAGATTAACCGGTCATTATCACATTGCTGTTTGTGGGAGCTTGCTGTGCGCAAATTGGCTGCTGTGTTTCCCACATTACAACAGTGACCACACTTCAAAAAAAAGTGCTTTGGCACATCCGGTGGTTGTGAAACGCGCTATATAAATGCAAGTCTTTTGTTCTACATTTCTGTCTGTTCAGGGTCAGACATACCTGAGAGTGTGTCAGTATTTGGGGCTCCCTGGGAGCGTGCCATTATTTGGGGGTCCCTGGGGTCTTGTCAATGTTTGGGGGGTCGCATGAAAAGTCTTTGGGGCAGAAATTCGGTATCGCCCCGTTTGGGGTGGTAAATTTTGAAATCCTGAAAAATTACTGCCAGGCGCTAATGATTCTCAGCTTCCAGGAAAACAATGAAAAATGAACGTTAGGCTTCACGAAAAAATGTCTCCCCCCCGCCCCCGCAACCATCATTCCCTTTAAACAACGCTCCCGATGGGCCCGGCCTCCCGATCAACGCCTCCTGCAGCTGTCACCCGGTGTTGTTGCCCGGCGATGCTGCAGGGGGGCGGAACCGAATTTTGGGTCCGGGGCGCTACCGGGGCGATGCGCAGGACGATGACGTCACTATCTCCGGGCGCAGGAGACTGTGGCGCTAGGGGTTACCGCCGCCGCAAACCTCCCGGTGAATTTAGCGGGAGTTGTTTCTTTCGCCGCGCCCGGGCAGTAAGTTGTTAGCCCCCAACGATATCTCCCCCCCCCCCCCCCCCCCCCCCGCTCCCGGAGGCGCTAACCAACCGAATTTCTCCCCCTAAGTATTTTTGGGGGCATGGGGGTACCTCAATATTTCCTGCACGTCCTCACAACTGTGTTAGTATTTTCAGGGGGGGTCCCCAAGAGTGTTTCAATATTTCCAGGGGGATTACTTAGGTAAATGCATTTGAAAACCACCATTGTAGAGCATTGGGCCTGGACAATTGCCTTCGTTGCCACCCCTAGATCGAACCCTGCTGGGGCCTGGGCTCCAACCCAGGCTCTGTCGAAGGGCCCCTGAGTCTCCCCTGCTCGGAGAGGAGCAGGAACCTGGTGTATTACATCTTGCCCTTTCACCCCTGGGACCTGCCTTTGAATAGTTTTCACTCCATTGCTTCATTAACATGTGTTTCCTTTGTTGCCTTTCATGGGTCTGAGCTGTCGGATTTTCGGCAAGCAGCCAGCGCCACCGAGTTCAAGTACGCTATGAATGCAGAATGAAATGCATAATTTGCTTCTGCACGATAAGACACTCGACAAACACGAACATCGAGTGTGTCCCTGAATGCAAACTCCACCGCCGCAGAAATTGGGCAGCCTTGCGCCTGACCAACGCTGCACAAATTGCATAAACGCAATAGATCCCAGTGAGGATGTCACGCGGACGTTTTGCACCCCCCCCCACCCACTGGAACAGCTGCGAAGCTTTCTCTCGCTGCGATGGGCTGGCCGGTTCAATAGCTGGCAGCCCGTGGAGGGACTGTCAAAGGAGACCCAAGCCTTGGTGCGATCGGCTCCTCCACGTACCGGGATTGAGGTAGCTGGCACCTCAATGTGCGTAATTGAATCATTAACACCGTCTGTAGCTCCCGTTTGCTGCTCCTCCTCTATTTGCTCCAATGTTTCTCCGTTCTTAGTGAAAATTCTCCACCACTCGATGCCGCCGGAGACCCACCACTGACCCCCACCGTAGTGTGAGAGGCTGGGGCCAGCGGGCGACCTTGCCATTAGGGGCAGGGCCTTGTGTGCATGCCAGCCCTAGAAAGCTTCAAAGATGTGGCACTGGTGGCCAGCAAGAGTGGGCGACAGACTTGTGTCAAGATTGGGAGAGCTGTCCCACAGACTAGTCAAGCGACAGCCTGACATAGTCATACTCACAGAATCATACCTTTCAGCCAACGTCCCAGACTCCTCCATCACCATCCCTGGGTATGTCCTGTCCCACTGGCAGGACAGACCCACCAGGGGTGGCGGCACAGTGGTATACAGTCGGGAAGGAGTGGCCCTGGGAGTCATCAACATTGATTCCAGACCCCATGAAGTCTCATGGCTTCAGGTCAAGCTTGGGCAAGGAAACCTCCTGCTGATTACCACCTACCGCCCTCCCTCAGCTGATGAATCAGTGCTCCTCCATGTTGAACACCACTTGGAAGAAGCACTGAGAGTAGCAAGGGCACAGAATGTACTCTGGGTGGGAGACTTCAATGTTCATCACCAAGAGTGGCTCGGTAGCACCACGACCGTCTGAGCTGGCCAAGTCCTGAAGGACATAGCTGCCAGACTGGGCCTGCGGCAGGTGGTGAGAGAACCAACACAAGGGAAAAACCTACTTGACCTCGTCCTCACCAATCTACCTGTCGCAGATGCATCTGTCCATGACAACATTGGTAGCAATATCGGCCTCCTCCTGAGGTCCCCACCATCACAGATGCCAGTCTTCAGCCAATTCAATTCACTCCACGTGATATCAAGAAACGGCTGAGCGCACTGGATACAGCAAAGGCTACGGGCCCCAACAACATTCCAGCTGTCGTGCTGAAGGCTTGTGCTCCAGAACTAGCCGTGCCTCTAGCCAAGCTGTTCCAGTACAGCTACAACACTGGCATCTACCCGACAATGTGGTAAACTGCCCAGGTATGTCCTGTCCACAAAAAGCAGGACAAATCCAATCGGGCTAATTACCGCCCCATCAGTCTACTCTCAATCATCAGCAAAGTGGTGGAAGGTGTTGTCGACAGTGCTATCAAGCAGCAATTACTCACCAACAACCTTCTCCCCGATGCCCAGTTTGGGTTCCGCCACGACCACTCGGCTCAAGACCTCATTACAGCCTTGGTCCAAACATGGACAAAGGAGCTGAATTCTAGAGTTGAGGTGAGAGTGACTGCCCATGACATCAAGGCAGCATTTGACCGAGTGTGGCATCAAGGAGCCCTAGTAAAATTGAAGTCAATGGGAATCAGGGGGAAAACTCTCCACTGGCTGGATCCATACCTAGCATAAAGGAAGATGGTTGTGGTTGTTGGAGGTCAATCATCTCAGCCCCAGGACATCGCTGCAGGAGTTCCTCAGGGCAGTGTCCTAGGCCCAACCATCTTCAGTTGCTTCATCAACGACCATCCCTCCATCATAAGGTCAGAAGTGGGGATGTTCGCTGATGATTGCACAGTGTTCAGTTCCATTTGCAACTCCTCAGCTAATGAAGCAGTCCATGCCCGCATGCAGCAAGACCTGGACGACATTCAGGCTTGGGCTGATAAGTGGCAAGTAACATTCGCGCCACACAAGTGCAGGCAATGACTATCTTCCAACAAGCGAGAGTCTAACCACCGTCCCTTGACATTCAACGGCATTACCATCGCTGAATCCCCCACCATCAACATCCTGGGGGTAACCATTGACCAGAAACTGAACTGGACCAGCCACATTAATACTGTGGCAACAAGAGCAGGTCAGAGGCTGGGTATTCTACGACGAGTGTCTCACCTCCTTACTCCCCAAAGCCTTTCCACCATCTACAAGCCACAAGTCAGGATTGTGATGGAATACTCTCCACTTGCCTGGATGAGTACAGCTCCAACAACATTCAAGAAACTCGACACCATCCAGGACAAAGCAGCCCACTTAATCAGCACCTCATCCACCACCTTAAACATTCACTCCCTCCATCACTGGCGCACCGTGGCTGCAGTGTGTACCATCTACAAGATGCACTGCAGCAACTCGCCAAGGCTTCTTCAACAGCACCTCCCAAACCCGCGACCTCTACCACCTAGAAGGACAAGGGCAGCAGGCGCATGGGAACACCACCACCTCCAAGCTCCCCTCCAAGTCACACACCATCCTGACTTGAAAGTAAATCGCCGTTCCTTCATTGTCGCTGGGTCAAAATCCTGGAACTCCCTCCCTAACAGCACTGTGGGAGCACCTTCACCACACGGACTGCAGCGGTTCAAGAAGGCGGCTCACCACCACCTTCTCAAGGGGCAATTAGGAATGGGCAATAAATGCTGCCCTTGCCAGCGACGCCCACATCCCATGAATGAAAAAAAACCACAATTGGCCCCGAAAGGGAAAAAATTTGCCAGGCTATGGGGAAAGGGCAGGAAAGTATGTATCTAATTCCCTTTTGAAAGTTACTATTGAATCTAATTCCACCACCCTTTCAGGCATTTTAACACGGGACGGGGGGAGGGGGCGGGGCGAAGCGGGGGGGGGGGGGAAGGGGCTGGTGGGGTGTTCAAACCTGAGACCTCCTAATCTGTATGATTGAGCTGTCTGACACCTTTACCAACTGATCTATCAGGGGAACTAAATGATGCCATTTGATCAGCCTGAATTAAGAGCCCAGAGAGCCTTGCAGGGACTGACCGTGAGCGCTGGATAGATGTGTCTTGGGAGCCTGGCTGCTGCCGATGAACCTTTGCCCCTTCATTTGTCTCTAGATCGAAACACCAATAAACTGTCCTGTCCTCTGACCCTTAAGTAAACGTTCCCTCCTTCATTGGGCCCAGGAGGCCTGCTGAGTGGGTTGTCCTGACCTCAAACATAGATTACATAGGTATCTACAAGGCACAAGTAAGGAGTGTGATGGAATACTCTCCACTTGCCTGGATGAGTGCAGCTCCAACAACACTCAAGAAGCTCGACACCATCCAGGACAAAGCAGCCCGCTTGATTGGCACCCCATCCACCACCTTAAACATTCACTCCCTCCACCACCGGCGTACCGTGGCTGCAGTGTGTACCATCTACAAGATGGACTGCAGCAACTCGCCAAGGCTTCTTCGGCAGCACCTCCCAAACCCACGACCTCTTCCACCTAGAAGGACAAGGGCAGCAGGCGCATGGGAACACCACCACCTCCAAGTTCCCCTTCAAGTCACATCATCCTGACTTAGAAGTATATCGGCCGATCCTTCATCGTCACTGGGTCAAAATCCTTGAACTCCCCTAACAGCACTGTGGGAGTACCTTCACCACACGGACTGCAGCGGTTCAAGCAGGCGGCTCACCACCACCTTCTCAAGGGGCAATTAGGGATGGGCAATAAATGCTGGCCTTGCCAGCGACGCCCACATCCCATAAAAACGAATTAAAAAAAGGATATGCAGCACAGAAACAGGCCATTCGGCCCAACCAGTCTATGCCAGCATTTATGCTCCACTCGAGCCTCCTCCCATCCTTCCTCATCTAACTCTATCAGATTAACCCTCTATTCCCTTCTCCCTCATGTGCTTATCTAGCCTCCCCTTAGATGCATCTTTACTATTCGCCTCAACCACTCCCTGTGGTAGCAGGTTCCACATTCTCACCCAACGATCCCGCTAAGACACTCACCGGCTTTTACACGGAATAAAAATTTGAATAGGCTGCTCAGCCAGCTGAAGGGACTGCGCGCGAAAAAAAAAAGGGAACTATTGATGGCCTCTGGTTTTGCTCTTCCCAACAGTGAAGGAGAGAGAGAGAGAAAGAAACTAGAGAGAGAGAGAGAGCTCATTTTCAGTTAAAATATTAAACATTTCAAAATAGTGAATGCCATCATTTATGTAGGAGCACTGAACTCCCCGGTAAATATTTTATATTAGTGGTCGTTCGTCTCTGGAGATGACATTTCTTTCGCTCTCCAGACAGTAACAGGGAGCTTGTTACGTCGCTGAGCTGACGTTGTCCAATACTGATTGCAGCTTCCATGAATGGGCTACTTGAAAGCCCAAGGAGAGGGCAATGATGAACGACAGCACAGTGAGTTAGCACGATGTCTTCGAGAATCTGAACTCGACTCCAGCCCAGACTGATGAAATGAAGCAACAACAATCACTTGCACACGAGGGTCCATGGCGTAACAACAGAAAGCGCTGGAAAAACTCAGCAGGCCAGGCAACATCCGTGGAGAGAGAAACAGAGTTAACGTTTCATGGTTTCAGGGTACATGGCGTGTTGGCTGTGGCTCAGTGGGCAGCACTCTTGCCTCTTCAGTCAGAAGGTTGCGGGTTCCGAGCCCCACTCCAGAGTTGAGCACAGGATCTGGGCTGACACTCCACAGCAGTGCTGAAGGAGTGCCGCACTGTCGGAGGTGCCGTCTGTCAGATGAGACGTTAAATTGAGCCCTCTCAGGAGGGCGTTAAAGATCCCATGGCACTATTTCGAAGAAGAGCAGGGGGAGTTCTCCCCGGTGCCCTGGGCCAATATTATTCCCTCAATCAACATCACTAAAATCAGATGATCTGGTCATTATCACGTTGCTGTTTGTGGGAGCTTGCTGTGTGCAAATTGGCTGCTGCGTTTCCTACAGTGACTACACTTCACAAGCACTTCATTGGCTGTAAAGTTCTTTGGGATGTCCTGAGGTCGTGAAAGGCGCTGTAGAAATGCAAGTCCTTTTGTTTTTTATGGTAGTGTAATGGTTATGTTACTAGACTAGTAATGGTTCTGTTACTAGACTAGTAATGGTTCTGTTACTAGACTAGTAATGGTTCTGTTACTAGACTAGTAATGGTTATGTTACTAGACTAGTAATGGTTATGTTACTAGACTAGTAATCCAGAGAACGTGAGTTCAAATCCCACTATGGCAGTTTCAGAATTTGGATTCGGGTTAAAACAAAATCTGGAAATGAAACAAAAGGCTGGTTTCAGTAAAAGTGACCACGAAGCTGTCGGATTGTCATAAAAACCCAAACGTCCTTCAGGGAGGGAAGCCTGTCGTCCTTACCTGGTCTGGGCCTATGTGTGACTCCAGTCTCACACCAACGTGGTTGACTCTTAACTGCCCTCTGAAGTGACCTCGCAAGCCACTCAGTTGCGTCAATCTGCTACCAGCAGTTCAAGCATCAGACAGCACAAAAAGGAGGCCATTTGGCCCATCGTGCCTATACACTGACTGTGTCTATATCAGGACTGACTGTCCCACCACTCTACAACTCCTTGTACATCTCCACCTCCCTCTTGTTCCTACGTTCTGTTACAAAAAGCCAGGCTGTTTATAAAGCCCCAGGGAAGAAGAGGATCGCAACCAGCCCACAGAGCCCATCCCTTCCCTAGAACGCTTTCAATTTGCTCCAGCAGACTCTTTACCCTGGCTCAGCAGATCATTGATCCAAGGTGACGTTCTGTGACTATCTCCCCAATCCCCTCAGGTAATTGAACAAAACTCCAGATCGCTTACAGTAACATTCCTTCAAAGTTGAGTATTTGATCATTTGCATCTCGATTTAATCTTCCAACCTTCAGTCCTTTGTTAAACTTATACATCTTCAACATTGATTAACAAAGTGGTAATTGCCTTTGAGAGAGCTCGTTCTACACAGCCAGAGAACCATAGAAATTTACAGCACAGGAAAGGCCGATCAGCCCATCATGACTGTGGTAGCTCTTTGCTAGAGCAATACAAAATTAAAACCACTGCCTCACTCTCGCCATATATCTTTCTCCGCTTCAAATATTAATCCAATTTTCATTTAAAAGATACCAATGCTCTCTGACTCAAACACATGGTAAAGCACTGACTGTGTGTAATGGGACTGAGTGTCCCAGCACTGACTGTGTGTAACAGGACTGAGTGTCCCAGCACTGACTGTGTGTGTATAACAGGACTGAGTGTCCCAGCACTGACTGTGTGTGTATAACAGGACTGTGTGTAACAGGACTGAGTGTCCCAGCACTGACTGTGTATATAACAGGACTGACTGTCCCAGCACTGACTGTGTGTATAACAGGACTGAGTGTCCCAGCACGAACTGTGTGTATAACAGGACTGAGTGTCCCAGCACTGACTATGTGTAACAGGACTGAGTGTCCCAGCACTGACTGTGTATATAACAGGACTGAGTGTCCCAGCACTGACTGTGTGTATAACAGGACTGACTGTCCCAGCACTGACTGTGTGTAACAGGACTGAGTGTCCCAGCACTGACTGTGTATATAACAGGACTGACTGTCCCAGCACTGACTGTGTGTATAACAGGACTGACTGTCCCAGCACTGACTGTGTGTATAACAGGACTGAGTGTCTCAGCACTGACTTTTAAAAAAATTCGTTAATGGGATTTGGGCATCGCTGGCGAGGCCAGCATTTATTGCCCATCCCTAGTTGCCCTTGAGAAGGTGGTGGTGAGCCGTCTTCTTGAACTGCTGCAGTCCGTATGGTGAAGGTGCTCCCACAGTGCTGTTAGGTAGGGAGTTCCAGGATTTTTGACCCAGCGATGATGAAGGATCGGTGATATGCTTCTAAGTCAGGATGGTGTGTGACTTGGAGGGGAACTTGGAGGTGGTGGTGTTCCCATGCGTCTGCTGCCCTTGTCCCTTCTAGGTGGAGAGGTCGCGGGTTTGGGAGGTGCTGCCGAAGAAGCCTTGGCGAGTTGCTGCAGTGCATCTTGTAGATGGTACACACTGCAGCCACGGTACGCCGGTGGTGGAGGGAGTGAATGTTTAAGGTGAGAAGTCGCACAACACCAGGTTATAGTCCAACAGATTTATTTAAAATTACAAGCTTTCGGAGCTATCGCCCCTTCCTCAGGTAAAGTTACAATGAGTGAATCTACAAAAGTTCACAGAATATAAACACAGAAACTGCAGAGATACAATCTTTCAGGGATCATCAAAGACACACCAAGAGCACAGCCAAGACATCTCTGCAGTTTCTGTGTTTATATTCTGTGAACTTTTGTAGATTCACTCATTGTAACTTTACCTGAGGAAGGGGCGATAGCTCCGAAAGCTTGTAATTTTAAATAAATCTGTTGGACTATAACCTGCTGTTGTGCGACTTCTCATTTTTGTCCACCCCAGTCCAACGCCGGCATCTCCGCATAATGTTTAAGGTGTTAGATGGGGTGCCAATCAAGTGGGCTGCTTTGTCCTGGATGGTGTCGAGCTTCTTGAGTGTTGTTGGAGCTGCACTCATCCAGGCAAGTGGAGAGTATTCCATCACACTCCTGACTTGTGCCTTGTAGATGGTGGAAAGGCTTTGGGGAGTCAGGTGGTGAGAGACTCGCAGCAGAATACCCAGCCTCTGACCTGCTCTTGTTGCCACAGTATTTATGTGGCTGGTACAGTTGCGTTTCTGGTCAATGGTAACACCCAGGATGTTGATGGTGGGGAATTTGGCGATGGTAATGCCATTGAATGCCAAGGGGCTGTGGTTAGACTCTCGCTTGTTGGAGATAGTCATTGCCTGGCACTTCTGTGGCGGGAAAGTTACCTGCCACATATCAGCCCAAGCCTGAACGTCGTTCAGGTCTTGTTGCATGCGGGCATGGACTGCTTCATTATCTGAGGAGTTGTGAATGGCACTGAACACTGTGCAGTCATCAGCGAACATCCCATTTCTGACCTTATGTTGGAGGGAAGGCCATTGATGAAGCAACTGAAGATGGTTGGGCCTAGGACACTGCCCTGAGGAACTCCTGCAGCGATGTCCTGGGGCTGTGATGATTGACCTTCAATCACCACAACCATCTTCCTTTGTGCTAGGTATGACTCCAGCCAGTGGAGAGTTTTCCCCCCGATTCCCATTGACTTCAGTTTTACTAGGGCTCCTTCATGCCACACACAGTTGTACAGGGCCTTGGTGAGACCACACCTTGAGTACTGTGTGCAGTTTTGGTCACCTTATCTGAGGAAGGATGTTCTTGCCATGGAAGGAGTTCAGCGAAGATTCACAAGGCTGATACCTGGGATGGCAGGAATGATGTATGAAGAGAGATTGGGTCGATTGGGCTTATACTCGCTGGAGTTTAGAAGAATGAGAGGGGATCTCATTGAAACTTATAAAATTCTGACAGGACAGGACAAACTAGATGCAGGAAGGATGTTCCCGATGGTCGGGGAGTCCAGAACCAGGGGTCACAGTCTAAGGATAAGGGGTAAGCCATTTAGGACAGAAATGAGGAGGAATTTCTTCACCCAGAGAGTGGTGAACCTGTGGAATTCTCTGCCACAGAAGGCAGTAGAGGCCAATTCATTAAATAGATTCAAGAATGAGTTGGATATATTTCTTAAGGCTAAAGGGATCAAGGGATTTGGGGAGAAAGCAGGGACAGGGTACTGAATTTGGATGATCAGCCATGATCGCATTGAATGGCGGAGCAGGCTAGAGGGGCCGAATGGCCTACTCCTGCTCCTATCTTCTATGATTCTATGATTCTACGCGGTCAAATGCTGCCTTGATGTCGAGGGCAGTCACTCTCACTTCTCCTCCAACTGTGTCAATAAAACAGGACTGAGTGCCCCAGCACAGGCTGTGTGTATAACAGGACTGAGTGTCCCAGCACTGACTTTTTGTGTCACAGGACTGAGTGTCCCAGCACTGACTGTGTGTGTATAACAGGGCTGAGTGTCCCAGCACTGACTTATTTTAAAATCGTTAATGGGATGTGGGCGTCACTGGCAAGGCCAGCATTTATTGCTCCTCCCCAATTGCCATTGAGAAGGTGGTGGTGAGCCGTCTTCTTGAACCGCTGCAGTCCGTGTGGTGAAGGTACTCCCACAGTGCTGTTAGGTAGGGAGTTCCAGGAATTTGACCCAGCAACGATGAAGGATCGGCGATATGCTTCTAAGTCAGGATGGTGTGTGACTTGGAGTGGAACGTGGAGGTGGTGGTGTTCCCATGCGTCTGCTGCCCTTTTACTTCTAGGTGGAAGAGGTCGCGGGTTTGGGAGGTGCTGCCGATTAAGCCTTGGCGAGTTGCTAAAGTGCATCTTGTAGATGGTACACACTGCAGCTACGGTACGCCGGTGGTGAAGGGAGTGAATGTTTAAGGTGGTAGATGGGGTGCCAATCAAGTGGGCTGCTTTGTCCTGGATGGTGTCGAGCTTCTTGTGTGTTGGAGCTGCACTCATCCAGGCAAGTGGAGAGTATTCCATCACACTCCTTACTTGTGCCTTGTAGATGGTGGAAAGGCTTTGGGGAGTCAGGAGGTGAGACACTCGCCCCAGAATACCCAGCCTCTGAACTGCTCTTGTTGCCACAGTATTTATGTGGCTGGTACAGTTAAGTTTCTGGTCAATGGTAACCCCCAGGATGTTGATGGTGGGGGATTCGGCGATGGTAATGCCATTGAATGTCAATTGCCGTGGTTAGACTCTCGCTTGTTGAGATAGTCATTGCCTGGCAATTCTGTGGCGCGAATTTTAGCTGCCACTTTTCAGCCCAAGACTGAACGTCGTCCAGGTCTTGTTGCATGTGGGCATGGACTGCTTCATTATCTGAGGAGCTGTGAATGGCACTTATCACTGTGCAGTCATTAGCGAACATCCCCATTTCTGACCTTATGTTGGAGGGAAGGTCATTGATGAAACATCTGAAGATGGTTGGGCCTAGGACACTGCCCTGATGAACGCCTGCAGAGATGTCCTGGGGCTGTGGTGATTGATCTTCAATCACCACAACCATCTTCCTTTGTGCTAGGTATGACTCCAGCCAGTGGAGAGTTTTCCCCCTGATTCCCATTGACTTCAGTTTTACGAGGGCTCCTTCGGTCCCCAGTAAAACTGCCACACTCGGTCAAATGCTGCCTTGATGTCCAGGGCAGTCACTCTCACTTCTCCTCCAACTGTGTTAATAATACAGGACTGAGAGTCCGAGCACTGACTGTGTGTATAACAGGACTGAGTGTCCCAGCACTGACTGTGTGTGTAACAGGACTGAGTGTCCCAGAACTGACTGTTTGTGCAACAGAACTGAGTGTCCCAGCAGTGACTGTGTGTGTAACGGGAATGAGTGTTCCAGCACTAACTGTGTGTATAACAGGACTGAGTGTCACAGCACTGACTGTGTGTATAACAGGACTGAGTGTCCCAGCACTGACTGTGTGTATAACAGGACTGAGTGGCCCAGCACTGACTGTGTGTATAAAAGGACTGAGTGTCCCAGCACTGACTGTGGGAGTATAACAGGACTGAGTGTCCCAGCACTGATTGTGTTTGTGTAACAGGACTGAGTGTCCCAGCACAGACTGTGTGTGTGGAACAGGACTGAGTGTCCCAGCACTGATTGTGTTTGTGTAACAGGACTGAGTGTCCCAGCACTGACTGTGTGAGTATAACAGGACTGAGTGTCCCAGCACTGATGGTGTGTGTAACAGGACTGAGTGTCCCACCACTGACTGTGTGTGTCTAACAGGATTGAGTGGCCCAGCACTGATTGTGTGTATAACAGGACTGAGTGTCCCAGCACTGATTCTGTGTGTAAAATGACCGAGTGTCCCAGCACTGACTGTGTGTGACTAACAAGATTGGTCCCAGCACTGACTGTGTACAACAGTGAGAAGTCGCACAACACCAGGTTATAGTCCAACAGATTTATTTAATTTTACAAGCTTTCGAAGCAGTTCGCTCCTTCGTCAGGTAAGTTAGCAATGAGAGAATCTCCCAGAATTCACAATTTAAACCCAGACAAAATCTATTCACATTATTCCCTACAACAAAGAGCACAGCCAAGACAATGAGATGTGTCCCAGGGGGTCCAACGTGTCAAACCACCTGCTGGCTGCATATCCTGTCAATTTGTGTTCTTGTGTTAGTCTTTTAAAAAAAAAACACCTGGGAAGACCGGCCATGATGTCAAGTCACATTCTGTATCGTGACATGAACCCGATATCGCGATTGAGGCCATCCTCATGAGTGCGGAACTTGGCTATCAGTTTCTGCTCTATGATTTTGCGCTGTCGTGTATCTCGAAGGCCGCCTTGGAGAACGCTTACCCGCAGATCCGAGGCTGAATGCCCCTGGCTGCTGAAGTGTTCCCCGACTGGGAGGCAACCCTCCTGCCTGGCGATTGTTGCGCGGTGTCCGTTCATACGTTGTCTCAGTGTCTGCATGGTCTCGCCGATGTACCATGCTCTGGAGCATCCTTTACTGCAACGTATCAGGTAGACAACGTTGGCCGAGTCACACACCCGGACGTCCTATCGTATCAGGCAACGGAACCCTGTGTGAGAACCTCTCTGGGTACGTCGAGGGCATCCTGAAACCCATCGTACAGGGAACCCCCAGCTTCTGTCGCGACACTACAGACTTCTTGCAGAAACTCAGCACCCATGGACCAGTTGAACCAGGAACACTCCTCGTCACAATGGACGTATCGGCACTCTACACCAATATCCCCCACAATGACGGCATCGCTGCGACAGCCTCAGTACTCAACACCAACAACAGCCAATCTCCGGACGCCATCCTACAACTCATCCGCTTCATCCTTGACCACAATGTCTTCACCTTCGACAACCATTTTTTCACCCAAACACACGGAACAGCCATGGGGACCAAATTCGCACCCCAATACGCCAACATCTTCATGCACAAGTTCGAGCAAGACTTCTTCGCTGCACAGGACCTCCAACCAACGCTGTACACCAGATACATCGACGACATCTTCTTCCTTTGGACCCACGGCGAAGGATCACTGAAAGGACTACACGATAGCATCAACAGGTTCCATCCCACCATCAAACTCACCATGGACTACTCCTCAGAATCGGTTTCATTCTTGGACACACGAATCTCCATCAAAGACGGACGCCTCAGCACTTCACTCTACCGCAAGCCCACGGACAACCTCACGATGCTCCACTTCTCCAGCTTCCACCCTAACCACGTAAAAGAAGCCATCCCCTATGGACAAGCCCTGCGAATACACAGGATCTGCTCAGACGAGGAGGAACGCGATGGACACCTACGGACACTGAAAGACGCCCTCGTAAGAACGGGATATGACGCTCGACTCGTCGATCGACAGTTCCGACGGGCCACAGCGAAAAACCGCATAGACCTCCTCAGAAGACGAACACGGGACACAACCAACAGAGTACCCTACATCGTCCAGTACTTCCCCGGAGCGGAAAAACGACGCCATGTTCTTCGCAGCCTTCAACATGTCATCGATGACGACGAACACCTTGCTAAGGCAATCCCCACGCCTCCACTACTCGCCTTCAAGCAGCCGCCTAACCTCAAAAGTACCATCGTTCGCAGCAGATTACCCATCTTTCAGGAGAACAGCAACCAAGACACCACACAACCCTGCCACGGCAACCTCTGCAAGACATGCCAAATCATGGACACAGATACCATCATTACACGTGAGGACACTACCCACCAGGTACACGGTACATACTCATGTGACTCGGCCAACGTTGTCTACCTGATACGTTGCAGTAAAGGATGCTCCAGAGCATGGTACATCGGCGAGACCATGCAGACACTGAGACAACGTATGAACGGACACCGCGCAACAATCGCCAGGCAGGAGGGTTGCCTCCCAGTCGGGGAACACTTCAGCAGCCAGGGGCATTCAGCCTCGGATCTGCGGGTAAGCGTTCTCCAAGGCGGCCTTCGAGATACACGACAGCGCAAAATCATAGAGCAGAAACTGATAGCCAAGTTCCGCACTCATGAGGATGGCCTCAATCGCGATATCGGGTTCATGTCACGATACAGAACGTGACTTGACATCATGGCCGGTCTTCCCAGGTGTTTTTTTTTTTAAAAGACTAACACAAGAACACAAATTGACAGGATATGCAGCCAGCAGGTGGTTTGACACGTTGGACCCCCTGGGACACATCTCATTGTCTTGGCTGTGCTCTTTGTTGTAGGGAATAATGTGAATAGATTTTGACTGGGTTTAAATTGTGAATTCTGGGAGATTCTCTCATTGCTAACTTACCTGACGAAGGAGCGAACTGCTTCGAAAGCTTGTAAAATTAAATAAATCTGTTGGACTATAACCTGGTGTTGTGCGACTTCTCATTTTTGTCCACCCCAGTCCAACGCCGGCATCTCCACATCATGTGTACAACAGGACAGAGTGTCACAGCACTGACTGTGTGTGTGTAACAGGACTGAGTGTCGCAGCACTGGCTGTGTGTATAACAGGACAGAGTGTCACAGCACTGACTGTGTGTGTGTAACAGGACTGAGTGTCCCAGCACTAACTGCGTGTGTAACAGGACTGAGTGTCCCAGCACTGAATGTTTGTATAACAAGAATGAGTCTCCCAGCACTGTTTATGTATATAACAGGACTGTGTGTACCAGCACTAACTGTGTGTGTAACAGGATTGTGTGTCCCAGCAATGCCTATGTGTATAACAGGACTGGATGTCCCAGCACTGACTGTGTGTAACATGACTGAGTGTCCCAGCACTGACTGTGTGTAACAGGACTGAGTGTCCCAGCACTGACTGTGTGTACTACAGGACTGATTATCCCAGCACTGACTGTCTGTATAACAGGACTGAGTGACCCAGCACTGAATGTGTGTATAGCAGGACTGAGTGCCCCAGCACTGACTGTGTGAGTATAACAGGACTGAGTGTCCCAGCACTGACTGTGTGTACAACAGGATTGAGTGTCCCAGCACTGACTGTGTGTAAAACAGCTCTGAGTGTCCCAGCACTGACTGTGTGTAACGGGACTGACTGTCCCAGCACTGACTGTGTGTGTAACAGGACTGAGTGTCACAGCACTGACTGTGTGTGTGTAACAGGACTGAGTGTCCCAGCACTGACTGTGTGTGTGTAACAGGACTGAGTGTCCCAGCACTGACTGTGTGTGTAACGGGACTGAGTGTCCCAGCACTGACTGTGTGTACAACAGGACTGAGTGTCCCAGCACTGACTGTGTGTACAACAGGACTGAGTATCCCAGCACTGACTGTCTGTATAACAGGACTGAGTGTCCCAGCACTGACTGTGTGAGTATAACAGGACTGAGTGTCCCAGCTCTGACTGTGTGTGTAACAGCACTGAGTGTCCCAGCACTGAAAGTGTGTAACGGGATTGACTGTCCCAGCACTGACTGTGTGTATAACAGTACTGAGTGTCCCAGCACTCAATGTGTGTATAACAGGACTGAGTGTCCCAGCACTCAATGTGTGTATAACAGGACTGAGTGTCCCAGCACTGATTGTGTGTGTAACAGGACTGAGTGTCCCAGCACTCAATGTGTGCATAACAGGACTGAGTGTCCCAGCACTGATTGTGTGTGTAACAGGACTGAGTGTCCCAGCACTGAATGTGTGTGTCTAACAGGATTGAGTGGCCCAGCACTGATTGTGTGTGTAACAGGACTGAGTGTCCCTGCACTGACTGTGTGAGTATAACAGGACTGAGTGTCCCAGCACTGACTGTGTGTGTAACAGGACTGAGTGTCCCAGCACTGACTGTGTGTGTATAACAGGACTGAGTGGCCCAGCACTGACTGTGTGTGACTAACAGGATTGAGTGTCCCAGCACTGACTGTGTACAACAGGACGGAGTGTCACAGCACTGACTGTGTGTACAACAGGCCTGAGTGTCCCAGCACTGACTGTGTGTGTGTAACAGGACTGAGTGTCCCAGCACTGACTGTGTGTGTAACAGGACTGAGTGTCCCAGCACTGACTGTGTGTACTACAGGACTGATTATCCCAGCACTGACTGTCTGTATAACAGGACTGAGTGACCCAGCACTGACTGTGTGAGTATAACAGGATTGAGTGTCCCAGCACTGACTGTGTGTATAACAGGACTGAGTGGCCCAGCACTGACTGTGTGTATAAAAGGACTGAGTGTCCCAGCACTGACTGTGTGAGTATAACAGGACTGAGTGTCCCAGCACTGAATGTGTTTGTGCAACAGGACTGAGTGTCCCAGCACTGACAATTTGCATAACAGAACTGAGTGTCCCAGCACTGACTGTGTGTACAACAGGACTGAGTGTCCCAGCACTGACTGTGTGTATAACAGGACTCAGTGTCCCAGCACTGACTGTGTGTGAAACAGCTCTGAGTGTCCCAGCACTGACTGTGTGTAACGGGACTGACAGTCCCAGCACTGACTGTGTGTACAACAGGACTGAGTGTCCCAGCACTGACTGTGTGTATAACAGGACTCAGTGTCCCAGCACTGACTGTGTTTAAAACAGCTCTGAGTGTCCCAGCACTGACTGTGTGTAACGGGACTGACTGTCCCAGCACTGACTGTGTGTACAACAGGACTGAGTGTCCCAGCACTTACTGTTTGTATAACAGGTCTCAGTGTCCCAGCACTGACTGTGTGTACAACAGGACTGATTATCCCAGCACTGACTGTGTGAGTATAACAGGACTGAGTGTCCCAGCACTGATTGTGTGTGTATAACAGGACTGAGTGGCCCAGCACTGACTGTGTGTATAACAGGACTGAGTCTCCCAGCACTGACTGTGTGTGTATAACAGGACCGAGCATCCCAGCACTGACTGTGTGTGTAACAGGACTGAGCGTCCCAGCACTGACTGTGTGTATAACAGGACTGAGTGTCCCAGCACTGACTGTGTGTATATCAGGACTGAGTGTCCCAGCACTGTCTGTGTGTAACAGGACTGAGTGTCCCAGCACTGACTGTGTGTATAACAGTACTGAGTGTCCCAGCACTGACTGTGTGTATAACAGGACTGAGTGTCCCAGCACTGACTGTGTGTGTAACAGGACTGAGTGTCCCAGCACTGAATGTGTGTGTCTAACAGGATTGAGTAGCCCAGCACTGATTGTGTGTGTAACAGGACTGAGTGTCCCAGCACTGACTGTGTGAGTATAACAGGACTGAGTGTCCCAGCACTGACTGTGTGTACTACAGGACTGATTATCCCAGCACTGACTGTCTGTATAACAGGACTGAGTGACCCAGCACTGAATGTGTGTATAGCAGGACTGAGTGCCCCAGCACTGACTGTGTGAGTATAACAGGACTGAGTGTCCCAGCACTGACTGTGTGTACAACAGGATTGAGTGTCCCAGCACTGACTGTGTGTAAAACAGCTCTGAGTGTCCCAGCACTGACTGTGTGTAACGGGACTGACTGTCCCAGCACTGACTGTGTGTGTAACAGGACTGAGTGTCACAGCACTGACTGTGTGTGTGTAACAGGACTGAGTGTCCCAGCACTGACTGTGTGTGTGTAACAGGACTGAGTGTCCCAGCACTGACTGTGTGTGTGTAACGGGACTGAGTGTCCCAGCACTGACTGTGTGTACAACAGGACTGAGTGTCCCAGCACTGACTGTGTGTACAACAGGACTGATTATCCCAGCACTGACTGTCTGTATAACAGGACTGAGTGTCCCAGCACTGACTGTGTGAGTATAACAGGACTGAATGTCCCAGCTCTGACTGTGTGTGTGTAACAGCACTGAGTGTCCCAGCACTGAAAGTGTGTAACGGGATTGACTGTCCCAGCACTGACTGTGTGTATAACAGTACTGAGTGTCCCAGCACTCAATGTGTGTATAACAGGACTGAGTGTCCCAGCACTCAATGTGTGTATAACAGGACTGAGTGTCCCAGCACTGATTGTGTGTGTAACAGGACTGAGTGTCCCAGCACTCAATGTGTGCATAACAGGACTGAGTGTCCCAGCACTGATTGTGTGTGTAACAGGACTGAGTGTCCCAGCACTGAATGTGTGTGTCTAACAGGATTGAGTGGCCCAGCACTGATTGTGTGTGTAACAGGACTGAGTGTCCCTGCACTGACTGTGTGAGTATAACAGGACTGAGTGTCCCAGCACTGACTGTGTGTGTAACAGGACTGAGTGTCCCAGCACTGACTGTGTGTGTATAACAGGACTGAGTGGCCCAGCACTGACTGTGTGTGACTAACAGGATTGAGTGTCCCAGCACTGACTGTGTACAACAGGACGGAGTGTCACAGCACTGACTGTGTGTACAACAGGCCTGAGTGTCCCAGCACTGACTGTGTGTGTGTAACAGGACTGAGTGTCCCAGCACTGACTGTGTGTGTAACAGGACTGAGTGTCCCAGCACTGACTGTGTGTACTACAGGACTGATTATCCCAGCACTGACTGTCTGTATAACAGGACTGAGTGACCCAGCACTGACTGTGTGAGTATAACAGGATTGAGTGTCCCAGCACTGACTGTGTGTATAACAGGACTGAGTGGCCCAGCACTGACTGTGTGTATAAAAGGACTGAGTGTCCCAGCACTGACTGTGTGAGTATAACAGGACTGAGTGTCCCAGCACTGAATGTGTTTGTGCAACAGGACTGAGTGTCCCAGCACTGACAATTTGCATAACAGAACTGAGTGTCCCAGCACTGACTGTGTGTACAACAGGACTGAGTGTCCCAGCACTGACTGTGTGTATAACAGGACTCAGTGTCCCAGCACTGACTGTGTGTGAAACAGCTCTGAGTGTCCCAGCACTGACTGTGTGTAACGGGACTGACAGTCCCAGCACTGACTGTGTGTACAACAGGACTGAGTGTCCCAGCACTGACTGTGTGTATAACAGGACTCAGTGTCCCAGCACTGACTGTGTTTAAAACAGCTCTGAGTGTCCCAGCACTGACTGTGTGTAACGGGACTGACTGTCCCAGCACTGACTGTGTGTACAACAGGACTGAGTGTCCCAGCACTTACTGTTTGTATAACAGGTCTCAGTGTCCCAGCACTGACTGTGTGTACAACAGGACTGATTATCCCAGCACTGACTGTGTGAGTATAACAGGACTGAGTGTCCCAGCACTGATTGTGTGTGTATAACAGGACTGAGTGGCCCAGCACTGACTGTGTGTATAACAGGACTGAGTCTCCCAGCACTGACTGTGTGTGTATAACAGGACCGAGCATCCCAGCACTGACTGTGTGTGTAACAGGACTGAGCGTCCCAGCACTGACTGTGTGTATAACAGGACTGAGTGTCCCAGCACTGACTGTGTTTATATCAGGACTGAGTGTCCCAGCACTGTCTGTGTGTAACATGACTGAGTGTCCCAGCACTGACTGTGTGTATAACAGTACTGAGTGTCCCAGCACTCAATGTGTGTATAACAGGACTGAGTGTCCCAGCACTGATTGTGTGTGTAACAGGACTGAGTGTCCCAGCACTGAATGTGTGTGTCTAACAGGATTGAGTAGCCCAGCACTGATTGTGTGTGTAACAGGACTGAGTGTCCCAGCACTGACTGTGTGAGTATAACAGGACTGAGTGTCCCAGCACTGACTGTGTGTGTAACAGGACTGAGTGTCCCAGCACTGACTGTGTGTGTATAACAGGACTGAGTGGCCCAGCACTGACTGTGTGTGACTAACAGGATTGAGTGTCCCAGCACTGACTGTGTACAACAGGACGGAGTGTCACAGCACTGACTGTGTGTACAACAGGCCTGAGTGTCCCAGCACTGACTGTGTGTGTGTAACAGGACTGAGTGTCCCAGCACTGACTGTGTGTGTAACAGGACTGAGTGTCCCAGCACTGACTGTGTGTACTACAGGACTGATTATCCCAGCACTGACTGTCTGTATAACAGGACTGAGTGACCCAGCACTGACTGTGTGAGTATAACAGGACTGAGTGTCCCAGCACTGAATGTGTTTGTGCAACAGGACTGAGTGTCCCAGCACTGACAATTTGCATAACAGAACTGAGTTTCCCAGCACTGACTGTGTGTACAACAGGACTGAGTGTCCCAGCACTGACTGTGTGTATAACAGGACTCAGTGTCCCAGCACTGACTGTGTGTAAAACAGCTCTGAGTGTCCCAGCACTGACTGTGTGTAACGGGACTGACTGTCCCAGCACTGACTGTGTGTACAACAGGACTGAGTGTCCCAGCACTGACTGTGTGTATAACAGGACTCAGTGTCCCAGCACTGACTGTGTGTAAAACAGCTCTGAGTGTCCCAGCACTGACTGTGTGTAACGGGACTGACTGTCCCAGCACTGACTGTGTGTACAACAGGACTGAGTGTCCCAGCACTTACTGTTTGTATAACAGGTCTCAGTGTCCCAGCACTGACTGTGTGTACAACAGGACTGATTGTCCCAGCACTGACTGTGTGAGTATAACAGGACTGAGTGTCCCAGCACTGACTGTGTGTGTATAACAGGACTGAGTGTCCCAGCACTGACTGTGTGTATAACAGGACTGAGTCTCCCAGCACTGACTGTGTGTATAACAGGACCGAGCATCCCAGCACTGACTGTGTGTGTAACAGGACTGAGCGTCCCAGCACTGACTGTGTGTCTAACAGGACTGAGTGTCCCAGCACTGACTGTGTTTATATCAGGACTGAGTGTCCCAGCACTGTCTGTGTGTAACATGACTGAGTGTCCCAGCACTGACTGTCTGTACAACAGGACTGAGTGTCCCAGAACTGACTGTGTGTACAACAGGACTGATTATCCCAGCACTGACTGTCTGTATAACAGGACTGAGTGACCCAGCACTGAATGTGTGTATAACAGGACTGAGTGGCCCAGCACTGACTGTGTGTATAAAAGGACTGAGTGTCCCAGCACTAACTGTGTGAGTATAACAGGACTGAGCGTTCCAGCACTGACTGTGTGTATAACAGGACTGATTTTCACAGCGCTGACTGTGTATAACAAAAATGAGAAGTCGCACAACACCAGGTTATAGTCCAACAGATTTATTTAAAATTATATGCTTTCGGAGCTGTCGCCCCTTCCTCAGGTAGAGTTACTGTGACTCACAGTAACTCTACCTGAGGAAGGGGCGACAGCTCCGAAAGCTTGTAATTTTAAATAAATCTGTTGGACTATAATCTGGTGTTGTGCGACTTCTCATTTTTGTCCACCCCAGTCCAACGCCGGCATCTCCACATCATGTGTATAACAAGACTGAGTATCCCAGCTCTGACTGTGTGTGTGTAACAGGACTGATTATCCCAGCACTGAATGTGTGTATAACAGGACTGAGCATCCCAGCACTGACTGTGTGTGGAACAGGACTGCGTGTCCCAGCTCTGACTGCGTGTGTGTAACAGGACTGAGTCTCCCAGCACTGGTGGTGTGTATAACAGGACTGAGTGTCCCAGCACTGACTGTGTATAACAAGACTGAGTGTCCCAGCACTGACTGTGTGTGTAACAGGACTGAGTTTCCCAGCACTGACTGTGTGTGTAACAGGACTGAGCGTTCCAGCACTGACTGTGTGTGTGTAACAGGAGTGAGTGTCCCAGCACTGACTGTGTGTGTATAACAGGACTGAGTGTCCAAGAACTGACTGTGTAAGTGCCTCAGCATTGAATGTTTGTATAACAAGAATGAGTCTCCGAGCACTGACTGTGTGTGTGTAACAAGACTGAGTGTACCAGCACTGACTGTGTGTATAACAAGACTGAGTGTCCCAGCACTGACTGTGTGTGTAACAGGACTGAGCGTTCCAGCACTGACTGTGTGTGTAACAGGACTGATTATCCCAGCACTGAATGTCTGTATAACAGGACTGAGCATCCCAGCTCTGACTGTGTGCATAACAGGATTAAGTGTCCCAGCACTTACTGTTTGTATAACAGGTCTGAGTGTCCCAGCACTGACTGTGTGTGTGTAACAGGACTGAGCGTCCCAGCACTGACTGTGTGTACAACAGGTCTGAGTGTCCCTGCACTGACTATGTGTTTTACAGGACTGAATATCCCAGCACTGACTGTGCGAGTATAACAGGACTGAGTGTCCCAGCACTGACTGTGTAAGTGCCTCAGCATTGAATGTTTGTATAACAAGAATGATTGTCCCAGCACTGAATGTTTGTATAACAAGAATGATTGTCCCAGCTTTGAATGTGTATAACAAGACTGAGTGTCCCAGCACTGACTTTTTATACAACAGGACTGAGTATCCCAGCACTGACTGTTTGTAACAGGACTGAGTGTCCCAGCTCTGACTGTGAGTGTGTGTAACAGGACTGAGCATCCCAGCACTGACAGTGTGTACAACAGGACTGAGTGTCCCAGCACTGACTGTGTGTATAACATGATTAAGTGTCCCAGCACTGACTGTGTGTACAACAAGTCTGAGTGTGCCAGCACTAACTTTTTATATAACAGGACTGAGTGTCCCAGCACTGACTGTGTGTGTGTAACAGGACTGAGCGTCCCAGCACTGACTGTGTGTGTAACAGCACTGACTGTCCAGCACTGACTGTTTGTGTACAGGACTGAGTGTCCCAGCACAGACTTTTTATATAACAGGACTGATTTTCACAGCACTGACTGTGTATAACAAGACTGAGTATCCCAGCTCTGACTGTGTGTGTGTGTAACAGGACTGAGTGTGTGTGTAACAGGACTGAGTGTGCCAGCACTAACTTTCTATATAACAGGACTGAGTGTCCCAGCACTGACTGTGTGTAACAAGACTGAGTGTCCCAGCTCTGACTGTGTGTTTGTAACAGGACTGAGTGTCCCAGCACTGACTGTGTGTATAACAGGACTGAGCGTCCCAGCACTGACTGTGTGTGTAACAGGACTGAGTTTCCCAGCACTGACTGTGTGTGTAACAGGACTGAGTGTCCCAGCACTGAATGTGTGTGTCTAACAGGACTGAGTGTCCCAGCACTGACTGTGTGTGTAACAGGACTGAGTGTCCCAGCACTGACTGTGTGTATAACAGGACTGAGTGTCCCAGCACTGACTGTGTGTGTAACAGGACTGAGTGTCCCAGCACTGACTGTGTGTGTATAACAGGACTGAGTGGCCCAGCACTGACTGTGTGTGATAACAGGACTGAGTGTCCCAGCACTGACTGTGTGTAACAGGACTGAGTGTCACAGCACTGACTGTGTGTACAACAGGACTGAGTGTCCCAGCACTGACTGTGTGTGTAACAGGACTGAGTGTCCCAGCACTGACTGTGTGTGTAACAGGACTGAGTGTCCCAGCACTGACTGTGTGTACTACAGGACTGAGTGTCCCAGCACTGACTGTCTGTATAACAGGACTGAGTGTCCCAGCACTGACTGTGTGAGTATAACAGGACTGAGTGTCCCAGCACTGAATGTGTTTGTGCAACAGGACTGAGTGTCCCAGCACTGACAATTTGCATAACAGAACTGAGTTTCCCAGCACTGACTGTGTGTACAACAGGACTGAGTGTCCCAGCACTGACTGTGTGTATAACAGGACTCAGTGTCCCAGCACTGACTGTGTGTAAAACAGCTCTGAGTGTCCCAGCACTGACTGTGTGTAACGGGACTGACTGTCCCAGCACTGACTGTGTGTACAACAGGACTGAGTGTCCCAGCACTGACTGTGTGTATAACAGGACTCAGTGTCCCAGCACTGACTGTGTGTAAAACAGCTCTGAGTGTCCCAGCACTGACTGTGTGTAACGGGACTGACTGTCCCAGCACTGACTGTGTGTACAACAGGACTGAGTGTCCCAGCACTTACTGTTTGTATAACAGGTCTCAGTGTCCCAGCACTGACTGTGTGTACAACAGGACTGATTATCCCAGCACTGACTGTGTGAGTATAACAGGACTGAGTGTCCCAGCACTGATTGTGTGTGTATAACAGGACTGAGTGGCCCAGCACTGACTGTGTGTATAACAGGACTGAGTCTCCCAGCACTGACTGTGTGTATAACAGGACCGAGCATCCCAGCACTGACTGTGTGTGTAACAGGACTGAGCGTCCCAGCACTGACTGTGTGTCTAACAGGACTGAGTGTCCCAGCACTGACTGTGTTTATATCAGGACTGAGTGTCCCAGCACTGTCTGTGTGTAACATGACTGAGTGTCCCAGCACTGACTGTCTGTACAACAGGACTGAGTGTCCCAGAACTGACTGTGTGTACAACAGGACTGATTATCCCAGCACTGACTGTCTGTATAACAGGACTGAGTGACCCAGCACTGAATGTGTGTATAACAGGACTGAGTGGCCCAGCACTGACTGTGTGTATAAAAGGACTGAGTGTCCCAGCACTAACTGTGTGAGTATAACAGGACTGAGCGTTCCAGCACTGACTGTGTGTATAACAGGACTGATTTTCACAGCGCTGACTGTGTATAACAAAAATGAGAAGTCGCACAACACCAGGTTATAGTCCAACAGATTTATTTAAAATTATATGCTTTCGGAGCTGTCGCCCCTTCCTCAGGTAGAGTTACTGTGACTCACAGTAACTCTACCTGAGGAAGGGGCGACAGCTCCGAAAGCTTGTAATTTTAAATAAATCTGTTGGACTATAATCTGGTGTTGTGCGACTTCTCATTTTTGTCCACCCCAGTCCAACGCCGGCATCTCCACATCATGTGTATAACAAGACTGAGTATCCCAGCTCTGACTGTGTGTGTGTAACAGGACTGATTATCCCAGCACTGAATGTGTGTATAACAGGACTGAGCATCCCAGCACTGACTGTGTGTGGAACAGGACTGCGTGTCCCAGCTCTGACTGCGTGTGTGTAACAGGACTGAGTCTCCCAGCACTGGTGGTGTGTATAACAGGACTGAGTGTCCCAGCACTGACTGTGTATAACAAGACTGAGTGTCCCAGCACTGACTGTGTGTGTAACAGGACTGAGTTTCCCAGCACTGACTGTGTGTGTAACAGGACTGAGCGTTCCAGCACTGACTGTGTGTGTGTAACAGGAGTGAGTGTCCCAGCACTGACTGTGTGTGTATAACAGGACTGAGTGTCCAAGAACTGACTGTGTAAGTGCCTCAGCATTGAATGTTTGTATAACAAGAATGAGTCTCCGAGCACTGACTGTGTGTGTGTAACAAGACTGAGTGTACCAGCACTGACTGTGTGTATAACAAGACTGAGTGTCCCAGCACTGACTGTGTGTGTAACAGGACTGAGCGTTCCAGCACTGACTGTGTGTGTAACAGGACTGATTATCCCAGCACTGAATGTCTGTATAACAGGACTGAGCATCCCAGCTCTGACTGTGTGCATAACAGGATTAAGTGTCCCAGCACTTACTGTTTGTATAACAGGTCTGAGTGTCCCAGCACTGACTGTGTGTGTGTAACAGGACTGAGCGTCCCAGCACTGACTGTGTGTACAACAGGTCTGAGTGTCCCTGCACTGACTATGTGTTTTACAGGACTGAATATCCCAGCACTGACTGTGCGAGTATAACAGGACTGAGTGTCCCAGCACTGACTGTGTAAGTGCCTCAGCATTGAATGTTTGTATAACAAGAATGATTGTCCCAGCACTGAATGTTTGTATAACAAGAATGATTGTCCCAGCTTTGAATGTGTATAACAAGACTGAGTGTCCCAGCACTGACTTTTTATACAACAGGACTGAGTATCCCAGCACTGACTGTTTGTAACAGGACTGAGTGTCCCAGCTCTGACTGTGAGTGTGTGTAACAGGACTGAGCATCCCAGCACTGACAGTGTGTACAACAGGACTGTGTGTCCCAGCACTGACTGTGTGTATAACATGATTAAGTGTCCCAGCACTGACTGTGTGTACAACAAGTCTGAGTGTGCCAGCACTAACTTTTTACATAACAGGACTGAGTGTCCCAGCACTGACTGTGTGTGTGTAACAGGACTGAGCGTCCCAGCACTGACTGTGTGTGTAACAGCACTGACTGTCCAGCACTGACTGTTTGTGTACAGGACTGAGTGTCCCAGCACAGACTTTTTATATAACAGGACTGATTTTCACAGCACTGACTGTGTATAACAAGACTGAGTATCCCAGCTCTGACTGTGTGTGTGTGTAACAGGACTGAGTGTGTGTGTAACAGGACTGAGTGTGCCAGCACTAACTTTCTATATAACAGGACTGAGTGTCCCAGCACTGACTGTGTGTAACAAGACTGAGTGTCCCAGCTCTGACTGTGTGTTTGTAACAGGACTGAGTGTCCCAGCACTGACTGTGTGTATAACAGGACTGAGCGTCCCAGCACTGACTGTGTGTGTAACAGGACTGAGTTTCCCAGCACTGACTGTGTGTGTAACAGGACTGAGTGTCCCAGCACTGACTGTGTGTATAACAGGACTGAGCGTCCCAGCACTGACTGTGTGTGGAACAGGACTGAGTTTCCCAGCACTGACTGTGTGTGTAACAGGACTGAGCGTCCCAGCACTGACTGTGTGTGTAACAGGACTGAGTGTCCCAGCACTGACTTTTTATATAACAGGACTGAGTGTCCCAGCAGTGACTGTGTGTGTGTAACAGGACTGATTATCGCAGCACTGAATGTGTGTGTATAACAGGACTGAGCATCCCAGCACTGACTGTGTGTGGAACAGGACTGCGTGTCCCAGCTCTGACTGTGTGTGTGAAACAGGACTGAGCGTCTCAGCACTGACTGTGTGTATAACAGGACTGAGTGTCCCAGCACTGACTGTGTGTGTAACAGGACTGAGTGTCCCAGCACTGACTGTGTGTGTCACAGGACTGATTGTCCCAGCACTGAATGTGTGTGTAACAGGACTGAGTGTCCCAGCACTGACTGCGTGTATAACAGGACTGAGTGTCCCAGCACTGACTGTGTGTGTAACAGGACTGAGCATCCCAGCACTAACTGTTTATGTGACAGGACTGAGTGTCCCAGCACTGACTGTGTGTGTAACAAGACTGAGTGTCCCAGCACTGACTGTGTGTGTAACAGGACTGAGTGTCCCAGCACTGACTTTTTATATAACAGGACTGAGTGTCCCAGCAGTGACTGTGTGTGTGTAACAGGACTGATTATCGCAGCACTGAATGTGTGTGTATAACAGGACTGAGCATCCCAGCACTGACTGTGTGTGGAACAGGACTGCGTGTCCCAGCTCTGACTGTGTGTGTGAAACAGGACTGAGCGTCCCAGCACTGACTGTGTGTATAACAAGTCTGAGTGTGCCAGCACTAACTGTTTATGTGACAGGACTGAGTGTCCCAGCACTGACTGTGTGTATAACAGGACTGAGTGTCCCAGCACTGACTGTGTGTGTACAGGGCTGAGTGTCCCAGCACTGTCTGTGTTTATAACAGGATTGAGTGTCCCAGCACTGACTTTGTGTTTGTAACAGGACTGAGTGTCCCAGCACTGGCTGTGTTTATAACAGGACTGAATGTCCCAGCACTGACTGTGTGTATAACAGGACTGAGCGTCCCAGCTCTGACTGTGTGTGTGTGTAACAGGACTCAGCGTCCCAGCACTGACTGTGTGTATAACAGGACTGAGCGTCCCAGCACTGACTGTGTGTGTAACAGCACTGACTGTCCCAGCACTGACTGTGTGTGTACAGGACTGAGTGTCCCAGCACTGATGGTGTGTGTAACAGGACTGAGTGTCCCAGCACTGACTGTGTGTATAACAGGACTGATTTTCACAGCACTGACTGTGTATAACAAGACTGAGTATCCCAGCTCTGACTGTGTGTGTGTAACAGGACTGAGTGTCCCAGCACTGACTGTGTGTACAACAAGTCTGAGTGTGCCAGCACTAACAAAAATGTGCGGGTTAGGTTGATTTGGCTATGATAAATTAACCCTTAGTGTTAGGGGGGGATTAAATATGTGGGGTTATGGGGACAGGATGGGATATGTTAGGGGGAATTAAATACGTGGGGTTGCGGGGGTAGTGTGGGATATGTGTACTGTGGGGATTAAAGCAGGGACAGGGTACTGGATTTGGATGATCAGCCATGATCGTATTGAATGGTGGAACAGGCTCGACGGGCCGAATGGCCTACTCCTGCTCCTAGATTCTATGTCTATGTCTATGAGTGCCCCAGCACTGACTGTGTGTGTAACAGGACTGAGCGTCCCAGCACTGACTGTGTGTGTAACAGGACTGAGTGTCCCAGCACTGACTGTGTGTGTCACAGGACTGATTGTCCCAGCACTGAATGTGTGTGTAACAGGACTGAGTGTCCCAGCGCTGACTGCGTGTATAACAGGACTGAGTGTCCCAGCACTGACTGTGTGTATAACAGGACTGAGCATCCCAGCACTAACTGTTTATGTGACAGGACTGAGTGTCCCAGCACTGACTGTGTGTGTAACAGGACTGAGTGTCCCAGCACTGACTGTGTGTGTAACAGGACTGAGTGTCCCAGCACTGACTGCGTGTATAACAGGACTGAGTGTCCCAGCACTGACTGTGTGTGTGTAACAGGACTGAGTGTTCCAGCACTGACTGAGTGTAACAGGACTGAAAGTCGCAGCACTGACTCTGTGTTTAACAGGATTGAGTGCCCCAACACTGAATGTTTGTATAACAAGAATGAGTCTCCCAGCACTGTCTATGTGTAGAACAGGGCTCAGTGACTCAGCACTGACTATGTGTGTTACAGGACTGAGTTTCCCAGCAGTGACTGTGTGTATAACAATACTGAAGGTCCCAGCACTTACTGTCTGTGTAACAGGACTGAGTGTCCCAGCACTGACTGTATGTATAACAGGACTCAGTGTCCCAGCACTGACTGTGTGTATAACAGGACTCAGTGTCCCAGCACTGACTGTGTGTAACAGGACTGAGTGTCCCAGCACTGACTATGTGTGTAACAGGACTGAGTGTCCCAGCACTGACTGTGTGGGTAACAGGACTGAGTGTCCCAGCACTGACTGTGTGTAACAGGACTGAGTGTCCCAGCACTGAATGTGTTTATAACAGGACTGAGTGTTCCAGCACTGACTGTGTTTGTAACAGGACTGAGTGTCCCAGCACTGACTGTGTGTGTAACAGGACTGAGTGTCCCAGCACTGACTGTGTGTGTAACAGGACTGAGTGTCTCAGCACTGACTGTGTATAACAAGACTGATTGTCCCAGGTCTGACTGTGTGTATAACAGGACTGAGCGTCCCAGCACTGACTGTGTGTATAACAGGACTGAGTGTCCCAGCACTGACTGTGTGTGTAACAGGACTCAGTGTCCCAGCACTGACTGTGTGTGTAACAGGACTGTGTGTCCCAGCACTGACTGTGTTTATAACAAGACTGAGTATCCCAGCACTGAATGTGTGTGTGTAACAGGACTGAGTGTCCCAGCACTGACTGTGTGTATAACAGGACTGAGTGTCCCAGCACTGACTGTGTGTGTAACAGGACTGAGTGTCCCAGCACTGACTGTGTGTATAACAGGACTGAGTGTCCCAGCACTGACTGTGTGTGTAACAGGACTGAGTGTCCCAGCACTGACTGTGTATAACAAGACTGATTGTCCCAGGTCTGACTGTGTGTATAACAGGACTGAGCGTCCCAGCACTGACTGTGTGTGTAACAGGACTGAGTGTCCCAGCACTGACTGTGTGTGTAACAGGACTGAGTGTCGCAGCACTGACTGTGTTTATAACAGGACTGAGTGTCCCAGCACTGACTGTTTATGTGACAGGACTGAGTGTCCCAGCACTGACTGTGTGTATAACAGGACTGAGCATCCCAGCACTGACTGTGTGTATAAAAGGACTGAGTGTCCCAGCACTGACTGTGTGTATAACAGGACTGATTTTCACAGCACTGACTGTGTATAACAAGACTGAGTATCCCAGCTCTGACTGTGTGTGTGTAACAGGACTGAGTGTCCCAGCACTGACTGTGTGTACAACAAGTCTGAGTGTGCCAGCACTAACAAAAATGTGCGGGTTAGGTTGATTTGGCTATGATAAATTAACCCTTAGTGTTAGGGGGGGATTAAATATGTGGGGTTATGGGGATAGGATGGGATATGTTAGGGGGAATTAAATACGTGGGGTTGCGGGGGTAGTGTGGGATATGTGTACTGTGGGGATTAAGCAGGGACAGGGTACTGGATTTGGATGATCAGCCATGATCGTATTGAATGGTGGAACAGGCTCGACGGGCCGAATGGCCTACTCCTGCTCCTAGATTCTATGTCTATGTCTATGAGTGCCCCAGCACTGACTGTGTGTGTAACAGGACTGAGCGTCCCAGCACTGACTGTGTGTGTAACAGGACTGAGTGTCCCAGCACTGACTGTGTGTGTCACAGGACTGATTGTCCCAGCACTGACTGTGTGTGTAACAGGACTGAGTGTCCCAGCACTGACTGCGTGTATAACAGGACTGAGTGTCCCAGCACTGACTGTGTGTATAACAGGACTGAGCATCCCAGCACTAACTGTTTATGTGACAGGACTGAGTGTCCCAGCACTGACTGTGTGTGTAACAGGACTGAGTGTCCCAGCACTGACTGTGTGTGTAACAGGACTGAGTGTCCCAGCACTGACTGCGTGTATAACAGGACTGAGTGTCCCAGCACTGACTGTGTGTGTGTAACAGGACTGAGTGTTCCAGCACTGACTGAGTGTAACAGGACTGAAAGTCGCAGCACTGACTCTGTGTTTAACAGGATTGAGTGCCCCAACACTGAATGTTTGTATAACAAGAATGAGTCTCCCAGCACTGTCTATGTGTAGAACAGGGCTCAGTGACTCAGCACTGACTATGTGTGTTACAGGACTGAGTTTCCCAGCAGTGACTGTGTGTATAACAATACTGAAGGTCCCAGCACTTACTGTCTGTGTAACAGGACTGAGTGTCCCAGCACTGACTGTATGTATAACAGGACTCAGTGTCCCAGCACTGACTGTGTGCAACAGGACTGAGTGTCCCAGCACTGACTATGTGTGTAACAGGACTGAGTGTCCCAGCACTGACTGTGTGGGTAACAGGACTGAGTGTCCCAGCACTGACTGTGTGTAACAGGACTGAGTGTCCCAGCACTGAATGTGTTTATAACAGGACTGAGTGTTCCAGCACTGACTGTGTTTGTAACAGGACTGAGTGTCCCAGCACTGACTGTGTGTGTAACAGGACTGAGTGTCCCAGCACTGACTGTGTGTGTAACAGGACTGAGTGTCTCAGCACTGACTGTGTATAACAAGACTGATTGTCCCAGGTCTGACTGTGTGTATAACAGGACTGAGCGTCCCAGCACTGACTGTGTGTATAACAGGACTGAGTGTCCCAGCACTGACTGTGTGTGTAACAGGACTCAGTGTCCCAGCACTGACTGTGTGTGTAACAGGACTGTGTGTCCCAGCACTGACTGTGTTTATAACAGGACTGAGTATCCCAGCACTGAATGTGTGTGTGTAACAGGACTGAGTGTCCCAGCACTGACTGTGTGTATAACAGGACTGAGTGTCCCAGCACTGACTGTGTGTGTAACAGGACTGAGTGTCCCAGCACTGACTGTGTGTATAACAGGACTGAGTGTCCCAGCACTGACTGTGTGTGTAACAGGACTGAGTGTCCCAGCACTGACTGTGTATAACAAGACTGATTGTCCCAGGTCTGACTGTGTGTATAACAGGACTGAGCGTCCCAGCACTGACTGTGTCTGTAACAGGACTGAGTGTCCCAGCACTGACTGTGTGTGTAACAGGACTGAGTGTCGCAGCACTGACTGTGTTTATAACAGGACTGAGTGTCCCAGCACTGACTGTTTATGTGACAGGACTGAGTGTCCCAGCACTGACTGTGTGTATAACAGGACTGAGCATCCCAGCACTGACTGTGTGTATAAAAGGACTGAGTGTCCCAGCACTGACTGTGTGTATAACAGGACTGATTTTCACAGCACTGACTGTGTATAACAAGACTGAGTATCCCAGCTCTGACTGTGTGTGTGTAACAGGACTGAGTGTCCCAGCACTGACTGTGTGTACAACAAGTCTGAGTGTGCCAGCACTAACAAAAATGTGCGGGTTAGGTTGATTTGGCTATGATAAATTAACCCTTAGTGTTAGGGGGGGATTAAATATGTGGGGTTATGGGGATAGGATGGGATATGTTAGGGGGAATTAAATACGTGGGGTTGCGGGGTAGTGTGGGATATGTGTACTGTGGGGATTAAAGCAGGGACAGGGTACTGGATTTGGATGATCAGCCATGATCGTATTGAATGGTGGAACAGGCTCGACGGGCCGAATGGCCTACTCCTGCTCCTAGATTCTATGTCTATGTCTATGAGTGCCCCAGCACTGACTGTGTGTGTAACAGGACTGAGCGTCCCAGCACTGACTGTGTGTGTAACAGGACTGAGTGTCCCAGCACTGACTGTGTGTGTAACAGGACTGAGTGTCCCAGCACTGACTGTGTGTGTAACAGGACTGAGTGTCCCAGCACTGACTGTGTGTATAACAGGACTGAGTGTCCCAGCACTGACTGTGTGTATAACAGGACTGAGTGTCCCAGCACTGACTGTGTGTGTAACAGGACTGAGTGTCCCAGCACTGACTGTGTGTGTAACAGGACTGAGTGTCCCAGCACTGACTGTGTGTGTAACAGGACTGAGTGTCCCAGCACTGACTGTGTGTATAACAGGACTGAGTGTCCCAGCACTGACTGTGTGTGTAACAGGACTGAGTGTCCCAGCACTGACTGTGTGTAACAGGACTGAGTGTCCAGCACTGACTCTGTGTTTAACAGGATTGAGTGTCCCAGAACTGACTGTGTGTATAACAGAATGAGTGTCCCAGCACTGTCTGTGTGTAGAACAGGACTGAGTGTCCAGCACTGACTGTGTGTGTTACAGGACTGAGTGTCCCAGCAGTGACTGTGTGTATAACAATACTGAAGGTCCCAGCACTTACTGTCTGTGTAACAGGACTGAGTGTCCCAGCACTGACTGTATGTATAACAGGACTCAGTGTCCCAGCACTGACTGTGTGTATAACAGGACTCAGTGTCCCAGCACTGACTGTGTGTAACAGGACTGAGTGTCCCAGCACTGACTATGTGTGTAACAGGACTCAGTGTCCCAGCACTGACTGTGTGTAACAGGACTGAGTGTCCCAGCACTGACTATGTGTGTAACAGGACTGAGTGTCCCAGCACTGACTGTGTGGGTAACAGGACTGAGTGTCCCAGCACTGACTGTGTGTAACAGGACTGAGTGTCCCAGCACTGAATGTGTTTATAACAGGACTGAGTGTTCCAGCACTGACTGTGTTTGTAACAGGACTGAGTGTCCCAGCACTGACTGTGTGTGTAACAGGACTGAGTGTCCCAGCACTGACTGTGTGTGTAACAGGACTGAGTGTCCCAGCACTGACTGTGTGTATAACAGGACTGAGTGTCCCAGCACTGAATGTGTTTATAACAGGACTGAGTGTTCCAGCACTGACTGTGTTTGTAACAGGACTGAGTGTCCCAGCACTGACTGTGTGTGTAACAGGACTGAGTGTCCCAGCACTGACTGTGTGTGTAACAGGACTGAGTGTCTCAGCACTGACTGTGTATAACAAGACTGATTGTCCCAGGTCTGACTGTGTGTATAACAGGACTGAGCGTCCCAGCACTGACAGTGTGTATAACAGGACTGAGCGTCCCAGCACTGACTGTGTGTATAACAGGACTGAGTGTCCCAGCACTGACTGTGTGTGTAACAGGACTCAGTGTCCCAGCACTGACTGTGTGTGTAACAGGACTGTGTCCCCAGCACTGACTGTGTTTATAACAGGACTGAGTATCCCAGCACTGAATGTGTGTGTGTAACAGGACTGAGTGTCCCAGCACTGACTGTGTGTATAACAGGACTGAGTGTCCCAGCACTGACTGTGTGTGTAACAGGACTGAGTGTCCCAGCACTGACTGTGTGTATAACAGGACTGAGTGTCCCAGCACTGACTGTGTGTGTAACAGGACTGAGTGTCCCAGCACTGACTGTGTATAACAAGACTGATTGTCCCAGGTCTGAATGTGTGTATAACAGGACTGAGCGTCCCAGCACTGACTGTGTGTGTAACAGGACTGAGTGTCCCAGCACTGACTGTGTGTGTAACAGGACTGAGTGTCGCAGCACTGACTGTGTTTATAACAGGACTGAGTGTCCCAGCACTGACTGTTTATGTGACAGGACTGAATGTCCCAGCACTGACTGTGTGTATAACAGGACTGAGCATCCCAGCACTGACTGTGTGTATAAAAGGACTGAGTGTCCCAGCACTGACTGTGTGAGTATAACAGGACTGAGTGTCCCAGCACTGAATGTGTTTGTGCAACAGGACTGAGTGTCCCAGCACTGACAATTTGTATAACAGAACTGAGTGTCCCAGCACTGACTGTGTGTACAACAGGACTGAGTGTCCCAGCACTGACTGTGTGTATAACAGCACTCAGTGTCTCAGCACTGACTGTGTGTAAAACAGCTCTGAGTGTCCCAGCACTGACTGTGTGTAACGGGACTGACTGTCCCAGCACTGACTGTGTGTACAACAGGACATAGTGTCCCAGCACTGACTGTGTGTATAACAGGACTCAGTGTCCCAGCACTGACTGTGTGTAAAACAGCTCTGAGTGTCCCAGCACTGACTGTGTGTAACGGGACTGACTGTCCCAGCACTGACTGTGTGTACAACAGGACTGAGTGTCCCAGCACTTACTGTTTGTATAACAGGTCTCAGTGTCCCAGCACTGATTGTGTGTATAGCAGGACTGAGTGTCCCAGCACTGACTGTGTGTATAACAGGACTGAGTCTCCCAGCACTGACTGTGTGTGTATAACAGGACCGAGCATCCCAGCACTGACTGTGTGTGTAACAGGACTGAGCGTCCCAGCACTGACTGTGTGTATAACAGGACTGATTGTCCCAGCACTGACTGTGTGTGTAACAGGACTGAGTGTCCCAGCACTGAATGTGTTTGTGTAACAGGACTGAGTGTCCCAGCACTGAATGTGTTTGTGTAACAGGACTGAGTGTCCCAGCACTGACTATTTGTATCAAAGAACTGAGTGTCCCAGCACTGACTGTGTGTAACGGGACTGACTGTCCCAGCACTGACTGTGTGTACAACAGGACTGAGTGTCCCAGCACTGACTGGGTGTATAACAGGACTGAGTGTCCCAGCACTGATTGTGTGTGTAAAATGACTGAGTGGCCCAGCACTGACTGTGTGTGACTAACAAGATTGAGTGTCCCAGCACTGACTGTGTACAACAGGACGGAGTGTCACAGCACTGACTGTGTGCGTGTAACAGGACTGAGTGTCCCAGCACTGAATGTTTGTAGAACAAGAATGAGTCTCCCAGCACTGTCTATGTATATAACAGGACTGAGTGTACCAGCACTGACTGTGAGTGCAACACGGTGGCTTAGTGGTTAGCACTGGTGCTTCACAGCGCCAGGCACCCGGGTTCGAATCTGACCTCGGGTGACTGTCTGTGTGGAGTTTGCACATTCTCCCCGTGTCTGCGTGGGTTTCCTCCGGGTGCTCCGGTTTCCTCCCACAGTCCAAAAATGTGCGGGTTAGGTTGATTTGGCTATGATAAATTGACCCTTAGTGTTAGGGGGGGATTAAATATGTGGGGTTATGGGGATAGGATGGGATATGTTAGGGGGAATTAAATACGTGGGGTTACGGGGATAGGGTGGGATAGGTGCAGGCTCGATGTGGGGATTCTGTGTGAGAAAGCAGGGACAGGGTACTGGATTTGGATGATCAGCCATGATCGTATTGAATGGTGGAGCAGGCTCGACGGGCCGAATGGCCTACTCCTGCTCCTAGTTTCTATGTTTCTAGGACTGAGTGTCCCAGCACTGAATGTTTGTATAACAAGAATGAGTCTCCCAGCACTGTCTATGTATATAACAGGAATGTGTGTACCAGCACTAACTGTGTGCGTAACAGGATTGTGTGTCCCAGCACTGACTGTGTGTAACGGGACTGACTGTCCCAGCACTTACTGTGTGTTTCTAACAGGACTGAGTGTCCCAGCACTTACTGTTTGTATAACAGGTCTGAGTGTCCCAGCACTGACTGTGTGTATAACAGGACTGAGTGTCCCAGCACTGACTGTGTGTACAACAGGACTGATTATCCCAGCACTGACTGTGTGTATAACAGGACTGAGTGGCCCAGCACTGACTGTGTGTATAACGGGACTGAGTGTCCCAGCACTGACTGTGTTTATATCAGGACTGAGTGTCCTAGCACTGTCTGTGTGTAACAGGACTGAGTGTCCCAGCACTGACTGTGTGTATAACAGGACTGAGTGTCCCAGCACTGACTGTGTGGATAACAGGACTGAGTGTCCCAGCACTGACTGTGTGTATAACAGGACTGAGTGTCCCAGCACTGACTGTGTGTATAAAAGGACTGAGTGTCCCAGCACTGACTGTGGTAGTATAACAGGACTGAGTGTCCCAGCACTGACTGTGTGTATAACAGGACTGAGTGTCCCAGCACTGACTGTGTGTATAACAGGACTGAGTGTCCCAGCACTGACTGTGTGTAACAGGACTGAGCGTCCCAGCACTGTCTGTGTTTAACAGGACTGAGCGTTCCAGCACTGTCTGTGTTTAACAGGACTGAGCGTTCCAGCATTGACTGTGTGTATAACAAGACTGAGTGTCCCAGCACTGACTGTGTGTATAACAGGACTGAGTGTCCCAGCACTGACTGTGTGTATAACAGGACTGAGTGTCCCAGCACTGACTGTGTGTATAACAGGACTGAGTGTCCCAGCACTGACTGTGTGTATAACAGGACTGAGTGTTCCAGCACTGACTGTGTGTGTAACAGGACTGAGTGTCCCAGCACTGACTGTGTGTATAACAGGACTGAGCGTTCCAGCACTGACTGTGTGTATAACAGGACTGATTTTCACAGCACTGACTGTGTATAACAAAAATGAGAAGTCGCACAACACCAGGTTATAGTCCAACAGATTTATTTAAAATTATATGCTTTCGGAGCTGTCGCCCCTTCCTCAGGTAGAGTTACTGTGACTCACAGTAACTCTACCTGAGGAAGGGGCGACAGCTCCGAAAGCTTGTAATTTTAAATAAATCTGTTGGACTATAACCTGGTGTTGTGCGACTTCTCATTTTTGTCCACCCCAGTCCAACGCCGGCATCTCCACATCATGTGTATAACAAGACTGAGTATCCCAGCTCTGACTGTGTGTGTGTAACAGGACTGATTATCCCAGCACTGAATGTGTGTATAACAGGACTGAGCATCCCAGCACTGACTGTGTGTGGAATAGGACTGCGTGTCCCAGCTCTGACTGCGTGTGTGTAACAGGACTGAGTCTCCCAGCACTGGTGGTGTGTATAACAGGACTGAGTGTCCCAGCACTGACTGTGTATAACAAGACTGAGTGTCCCAGCACTGACTGTGTGTGTAACAGGACTGAGTGTCCCAGCTCTAACTGTGTGTGTGCAACAGGACTGAGCATCCCAGCACTGACTGTGTGTGTAACAGGACTGAGTTTCCCAGCACTGACTGTGTGTGTAACAGGACTGAGCGTTCCAGCACTGACTGTGTGTGTGTAACAGGAGTGAGTGTCCCAGCACTGACTGTGTGTGTATAACAGGACTGAGTGTCCAAGCACTGACTGTGTAAGTGCCTCAGCATTGAATGTTTGTATAACAAGAATGAGTCTCCGAGCACTGACTGTGTGTGTGTAACAAGACTGAGTGTACCAGCACTGACTGTGTGTATAACAAGACTGAGTGTCCCAGCACTGACTGTGTGTGTAACAGGACTGAGCGTTCCAGCACTGACTGTGTGTGTAACAGGACTAATTTTCCCAGCACTGACTGTGTATAACAAGACTGAGTATCCCAGCTCTGACTGTGTGTGTGTAACAGGACTGATTATCCCAGCACTGAATGTGTGTATAACAGGACTGAGCATCCCAGCTCTGACTGTGTGCATAACAGGATTAAGTGTCCCAGCACTTACTGTGTGTATAACAGGACTGAGTGTCCCAGCACTGACTGTGTATAACAAGACTGAGTGTCCCTGCTCTGACTGTGTGTGTGTAACAGGACTGAGTTTCCCAGCACTGACTGTGTGTGTGTAACAGGACTGAGCGTCCCAGCACTGACTGTGTGTACAACAGGACTGAGTGTCCCAGCACTTACTGTTTGTATAACAGGTCTGAGTGTCCCAGCACTGACTGTGTGTGTGTAACAGGACTGAGCGTCCCAGCACTGACTGTGTGTACAACAGGTCTGAGTGTCCCTGCACTGACTATGTGTTTTACAGGACTGAATATCCCAGCACTGACTGTGTGTGTAACAGGACTGAGTGTCCCATCACTGACTGTGTTTATAACAGGACTGAGTGTCCCAGCACTGACTGTGTGTATAACAGGACTGAGTGTCCCAGCACTGACTGTGTGTATAACAGGACTGAGTGTCCCAGCACTGACTGTGTGTGTAACAGGACTGAGTGTCCCAGCACTGACTGTGTGTATAACAGGACTGAGTGTCCCAGCACTGACTGTGTGTATAACAGGACTGAGTGTCCCAGCACTGACTGTGTGTATAACAGGACTGAGTGTCCCAGCACTGACTGTGTGTATAACAGGACTGAGTGTCCCAGCACTGACTGTGTGTGTAACAGGACTGAGTGTCCCAGCACTGACTGTGTGTATAACAGGACTGAGTGTCCCAGCACTGACTGTGTGTAACAGGACTGAGTGTCCCAGCACTGACTGTGTGTTAACAGGACTGAGTGTCCCAGCACTGACTGTGTGTTAACAGGACTGAGTGTCCCAGCACTGACTGTGTGTATAACAGGACTGAGTGTCCCAGCACTGACTGTGTGTATAACAGGACTGAGTGTCCCAGCACTGTCTGTGTGTAACAGGACTGAGTGTCCCAGCACTGACTGTGTGTATACCAGGACTGAGTGTCCCAGCACTGATTGTGTGTGTGCAACAGGACTGAGTGTCCCAGCGCTGACTGTGTGTGTATAACAGGAGAGATTGTCACAGCACTGACTGTGTATAACAAGACTGAGTGTCCGAGCACTGACTGTGTGTGTAACTGGATTGAGCGTCCCAGAACTGACTGTTTGTATAACAAGAATGAGTGTCCCAGCACTGTTGGGTTGTATAACAGGACTGAGTGTCCCAGCACTTGTGGTGTGCATAACAGGACTGAGTGTCCCAGCACTGTTGGGGTGTATAACAGGACTGAGTGTCCCAGCTCTGACTGTGTGTGTGTAACAGGACTGATTATCCCAGCACTGAATGTGTGTATAACAGGACTGAGCATCCCAGCACTGACTGTGTGTGGAACAGGACTGCGTGTCCCAGCTCTGACTGCGTGTGTGTAACAGGACTGAGTCTCCCAGCACTGGTGGTGTGTATAACAGGACTGAGTGTCCCAGCACTGACTGTGTATAACAAGACTGAGTGTCCCAGCACTGACTGTGTGTGTAACAGGACTGAGTGTCCCAGCTCTAACTGTGTGTGTGCAACAGGACTGAGCATCCCAGCACTGACTGTGTGTGTAACAGGACTGAGTTTCCCAGCACTGACTGTGTGTGTAACAGGACTGAGCGTTCCAGCACTGACTGTGTGTGTGTAACAGGAGTGAGTGTCCCAGCACTGACTGTGTGTGTATAACAGGACTGAGTGTCCAAGCACTGACTGTGTAAGTGCCTCAGCATTGAATGTTTGTATAACAGACTGAGTGTCCCGAGCACTGACTGTGTGTGTGTAACAGGACTGAGTGTACCAGCACTGACTGTGTGTATAACAGGACTGAGTGTCCCAGCACTGACTGTGTGTGTAACAGGACTGACTGTCCAGCACTGACTGTGTGTGTAACAGGACTGAGTGTCCCAGCACTGACTGTGTATAACAGGACTGAGTGTCCCAGCACTGACTGTGTGTGTAACAGGACTGAGTGTCCCAGCACTGACTGTGTGTATAACAGGACTGAGTGTCCCAGCACTGACTGTGTGCATAACAGGACTGAGTGTCCCAGCACTGACTGTGTGTATAACAGGACTGAGTGTCCCAGCACTGACTGTGTATAACAGGACTGAGTGTCCCAGCACTGACTGTGTGTGTAACAGGACTGAGTGTCCCAGCACTGACTGTGTGTGTGTAACAGGACTGAGTGTCCCAGCACTGACTGTGTGTACAACAGGACTGAGTGTCCCAGCACTGACTGTGTGTATAACAGGACTGAGTGTCCCAGCACTGACTGTGTGTGTGTAACAGGACTGAGTGTCCCAGCACTGACTGTGTGTAACAGGACTGAGTGTCCCAGCACTGACTGTGTGTTTAACAGGACTGAGTGTCCCAGCACTGACTGTGTGTGTAACAGGACTGAGTGTCCCAGCACTGACTGTGTGTATAACAGGACTGAGTGTCCCAGCACTGACTGTGTGTATAACAGGACTGAGTGTCCCAGCACTGACTGTGTGTATAACAGGACTGAGTGTCCCAGCACTGACTGTGTGTGTAACAGGACTGAGTGTCCAGCACTGACTGTGTGTATAACAGGACTGAGTGTCCCAGCACTGACTGTGTGTATAACAGGACTGAGTGTCCCAGCACTGACTGTGTATAACAGGACTGAGTGTCCCAGCACTGACTGTGTGTATAACAGGACTGAGTGTCCCAGCACTGACTGTGTGTGTAACAGGACTGAGTGTCCCAGCACTGACTGTGTGTATAACAGGACTGAGTGTCCCAGCACTGACTGTGTGTGTAACAGGACTGAGTGTCCCAGCACTGACTGTGTGTGTAACAGGACTGAGTGTCCCAGCACTGACTGTGTGTGTAACAGGACTGAGTGTCCCAGCACTGACTGTGTGTGTAACAGGACTGAGTGTCCCAGCACTGACTGTGTGTATAACAGGACTGAGTGTCCCAGCACTGACTGTGTGTGTAACAGGACTGAGTGTCCCAGCACTGACTGTGTGTAACAGGACTGAGTGTCCCAGCACTGACTGTGTGTGTAACAGGACTGAGTGTCCCAGCACTGACTGTGTGTAACAGGACTGAGTGTCCCAGCACTGACTGTGTGTAACAGGACTGAGTGTCCCAGCACTGACTGTGTGTAGAACAGGACTGAGTGTCCCAGCACTGACTGTGTGTATAACAGGACTGAGTGTCCCAGCACTGACTGTGTGTGTAACAGGACTGAGTGTCCCAGCACTGACTGTGTGTAACAGGACTGAGTGTCCCAGCACTGACTGTGTGTTAACAGGACTGAGTGTCCCAGCACTGACTGTGTGTGTAACAGGACTGAGTGTCCCAGCACTGACTGTGTGTGTAACAGGACTGAGTGTCCCAGCACTGACTGTGTGTATAACAGGACTGAGTGTCCCAGCACTGACTGTGTGTGTAACAGGACTGAGTGTCCCAGCACTGACTGTGTGTATAACAGGACTGAGTGTCCCAGCACTGACTGTGTGTGTAACAGGACTGAGTGTCCCAGCACTGACTGTGTGTAACAGGACTGAGTGTCCCAGCACTGACTGTGTGTAACAGGACTGAGTGTCCCAGCACTGACTGTGTGTATAACAGGACTGAGTGTCCCAGCACTGACTGTGTGTATAACAGGACTGAGTGTCCCAGCACTGACTGTGTGTGTAACAGGACTGAGTGTCCCAGCACTGACTGTGTGTATAACAGGACTGAGTGTCCCAGCACTGACTGTGTGTATAACAGGACTGAGTGTCCCAGCACTGACTGTGTGTATAACAGGACTGAGTGTCCCAGCACTGACTGTGTGTATAACAGGACTGAGTGTCCCAGCACTGACTGTGTGTGTAACAGGACTGAGTGTCCCAGCACTGACTGTGTGTGTAACAGGACTGAGTGTCCCAGCACTGACTGTGTGTATAACAGGACTGAGTGTCCCAGCACTGACTGTGTGTGTAACAGGACTGAGTGTCCCAGCACTGACTGTGTGTAACAGGACTGAGTGTCCCAGCACTGACTGTGTGTGTAACAGGACTGAGTGTCCCAGCACTGACTGTGTGTGTAACAGGACTGAGTGTCCCAGCACTGACTGTGTGTATAACAGGACTGAGTGTCCCAGCACTGACTGTGTGTATAACAGGACTGAGTGTCCCAGCACTGACTGTGTGTGTAACAGGACTGAGTGTCCCAGCACTGACTGTGTGTGTAACAGGACTGAGTGTCCCAGCACTGACTGTGTGTGTAACAGGACTGAGTGTCCCAGCACTGACTGTGTGTGTAACAGGACTGAGTGTCCCAGCACTGACTGTGTGTAACAGGACTGAGTGTCCCAGCACTGACTGTGTGTTAAACAGGACTGAGTGTCCCAGCACTGACTGTGTGTGTAACAGGACTGAGTGTCCCAGCACTGACTGTGTGTATAACAGGACTGAGTGTCCCAGCACTGACTGTGTGTAAACAGGACTGAGTGTCCCAGCACTGACTGTGTTTATAACAGGACTGAGTGTCCCAGCACTGACTGTGTGTGTAACAGGACTGAGCTGTCCAGCACTGACTGTGTGTGTAACAGGACTGAGTGTCCCAGCACTGACTGTGTGTGTAACAGGACTGAGTGTCCCAGCACTGACTGTGTGTATAACAGGACTGAGTGTCCCAGCACTGACTGTGTGTGTAACAGGACTGAGTGTCCAGCACTGACTGTGTGTATATCAGGACTGAGTGTCCAGCACTGACTGTGTGTGTAACAGGACTGAGTGTCCCAGCACTGACTGTGTGTAACAGGACTGAGTGTCCCAGCACTGACTGTGTGTGTAACAGGACTGAGTGTCCCAGCACTGACTGTGTGTAACAGGACTGAGTGTCCCAGCACTGACTGTGTGTATAACAGGACTGAGTGTCCCAGCACTGACTGTGTGTATAACAGGACTGAGTGTCCCAGCACTGACTGTGTGTGTAACAGGACTGAGTGTCCCAGCACTGACTGTGTGTGTAACAGGACTGAGTGTCCCAGCACTGACTGTGTGTGTAACAGGACTGAGTGTCCCAGCACTGACTGTGTGTATAACAGGACTGAGTGTCCCAGCACTGACTGTGTGTGTAACAGGACTGAGTGTCCCAGCACTGACTGTGTGTATAACAGGACTGAGTGTCCCAGCACTGACTGTGTGTGTAACAGGACTGAGTGTCCCAGCACTGACTGTGTGTGTAACAGGACTGAGTGTCCCAGCACAGACTGTGTATATAAAACAGGACTGAGTGTCCCAGCACTGACTGTGTGTATAACAGGACTGAGCGTCCCAGCACTGACTGTGTGTGTAACAGGACTTAGTGTCCCAGCACTGACTGTGTGTGTGTTACAGGACTGCGTGTCCCAGCACTGACTGTGTGTGTCACAGGACTTAGTGTCCCAGCACTGACTGTGTGTGTAACAGGACTTAGTGTCCCAGCACTGACTGTGTGTGTAACAGTACTGCGTGTCCCAGCACAGACTGCGTGTGTGTAACAGGACTGATTGTCCCAGCACTGACTGTGTGTATAACAGGACTGAGCGTTCCAGAACTGACTGTGTGTGTAACAGGACTGAGTGTCCCAGCACTGACTGGGTGTGTAACAGTACCGAGTGTCCCAGCACTGACTGGGTGTGTAACAGGACCGAGTGTCCCAGCACTGACTGTGTGTATAACAGGACTGACTGTCCCAGCACTGACTGAGTGTGTTACAGGACCGAGTGTCCCAGCACTGACTGTGTGTATAACAGGACTGAGTGTCCCAGCACTGAGTGTGTGTATAACAGGACTGAGTGTCCCAGCACTGACTGTGTGTATAACAGGACTGACTGTCCCAGCACTGACTGTGTGTATAACAGGACTGAGTGTCCCGGCACTGATGGTGTGTATAACAGGACTGAGTGTCCCAGCACTGACTGTGTGTGTAACAGGATTGAGTGTCCCAGCACTGACAGTGTGTATAACAGGACTGAGTGTCCCAGCACTGACTTTTCATAAAACAGGACTGTGTGTGTAACAGGACTGAGTGTCCCAGCACTGACTGTGTGTAAAGCAGGACCGAGTTTCCCAGCACTGTCTGTGTGCAACAGGACTGAGTGTCCCAGCACTGACTGTGTGTATAACAGGACTGAGTGTCCCAGCACTGACTGTGTGTATAACAGGACTGAGTGTCCCAGCACTGACTGTGTGTGTAACAGGACTGAGTGTCCCAGCACTGATTGTGTGTGTGTAACAGGACTTAGTGTCCCAGCGCTGACTGTCTGCAACAGGACTGAGTGTCCCAGCACTGACTGTGTGTGTATAACAGGACAGATTGTCACAGCACTGACTGTGTATAACAAGACTGAGTGTCCGAGCACTGACTGTGTGTGTAACTGGACTGAGTGTCCCAGCACTGACTGTGTGTATAACAGGACTGAGTGTCCCACACTGACTTTTCATAAAACAGGACTGTGTGTCCCAGCACTGACTGTGTGTAAAGCAGGACTGAGTTTCCCAGCACTGTCTGTGTGTAACAGGACTGAGTGTCCCAGCACTGACTGTGTTTATAACAGGACTGAGTGTCCCAGCACTGACTGTGTTTATAACAGGACTGAGTGTCCTAGCACTGACTATGTGTGTAACAGGACTGAGTGTCCCAGCACTGACTATGTGTGTAACAGGACTGAGTGTCCCAGCACTGACTGTGTGTGTAACAGGACTTAGTTTACCAGCACTGACTGTGTGTAACAGGACTGAGTGTCCCAGCACTGACTGTGTGTAACAGGACTGAGTGTCCCAGCACTGACTGTGTGTAACAGGACTGAGTGTCCCAGCACTGACTGTGTGTAAACAGGACTGAGTGTCCCAGCACTGACTGTGTGTATAACAGGACTGAGTGTCCCAGCACTGACTGTGTGTAACAGGACTGAGTGTCCCAGCACTGACTGTGTGTATTACAGGACTGAGTGTCCCAGCACTGACTGTGTGTATTACAGGACTGAGTGTCCCAGCACTGACTGTGTGTGTAACAGGACTGAGTGTCCCAGCACTGACTGTGTGTATAACAGGACTGAGTGTCCCAGCACTGACTGTGTGTGTAACAGGACTGAGTGTCCCAGCACTGACTGTGTGTATAACAGGACTGAGTGTCCCAGCACTGACTGTGTGTGTAACAGGACTGAGTGTCCCAGCACTGACTGTTTGTGTAACAGGACTGAGTGTCCCAGCACTGACTGTGTGTGTAACAGGACTGAGTGTCCCAGCACTGACTGTGTGTATAACAGGACTGAGTGTCCCAGCACTGACTGTGTGTATAACAGGACTGAGTGTCCCAGCACTGACTGTGTGTGTAACAGGACTGAGTGTCCCAGCACTGACTGTGTGTGTAACAGGACTGAGTGTCCCAGCACTGACTGTGTGTGTAACAGGACTGAGTGTCCCAGCACTGACTGTGTGTATAACAGGACTGAGTGTCCCAGCACTGACTGTGTGTATAACAGGACTGAGTGTCCCAGCACTGACTGTGTGTATAACAGGACTGAGTGTCCCAGCACTGACTGTGTGTATAACAGGACTGAGTGTCCAGCACTGACTGTGTGTATAACAGGACTGAGTGTCCCAGCACTGACTGTGTGTATAACAGGACTGAGTGTCCCAGCACTGACTGTGTGTGTAACAGGACTGAGTGTCCCAGCACTGACTGTGTGTATAACAGGACTGAGTGTCCCAGCACTGACTGTGTGTATAACAGGACTGAGTGTCCCAGCACTGACTGTGTGTGTAACAGGACTGAGTGTCCCAGCACTGACTGTGTGTATAACAGGACTGAGTGTCCCAGCACTGACTGTGTGTGTAACAGGACTGAGTGTCCCAGCACTGACTGTGTGTGTAACAGGACTGAGTGTCCCAGCACTGACTGTGTGTGTAACAGGACTGAGTGTCCCAGCACTGACTGTGTGTATAACAGGACTGAGTGTCCCAGCACTGACTGTGTGTGTAACAGGACTGAGTGTCCCAGCACTGACTGTGTGTGTGTAACAGGACTGAGTGTCCCAGCACTGACTGTGTGTATAACAGGACTGAGTGTCCCAGCACTGACTGTGTGTATAACAGGACTGAGTGTCCCAGCACTGACTGTGTGTGTAACAGGACTGAGTGTCCCAGCACTGACTGTGTGTATAACAGGACTGAGTGTCCCAGCACTGACTGTGTGTATAACAGGACTGAGTGTCCCAGCACTGACTGTGTGTAACAGGACTGAGTGTCCCAGCACTGACTATGTGTGTAACAGGACTGAGTGTCCCAGCACTGACTGTGTGTGTAACAGGACTTAGTTTACCAGCACTGACTGTGTGTAACAGGACTGAGTGTCCCAGCACTGACAGTGTGTAACAGGACTGAGTGTCCCAGCATTGACTGTGTGTAACAGGACTGAGTGTCCCAGCACTGACTGTGTGTAAAACAGGACCGAGTGTCCCAGCACTGACTGTGTTTATAACAGGACTGAGTGTCCCAGCACTGACTGTGTGTAACAGGACTGAGTGTCCCAGCATTGACTGTGTGTAACAGGACTGAGTGTCCCAGCACTGACTGTGTGTAAAACAGGACCGAGTGTCCCAGCACTGACTGTGTGTATAACAGGACTGAGCGTTCCAGAACTGACTGTGTGTGTAACAGGACTGAGTGTCCCAGCACTGACTGGGTGTGTAACAGTACCGAGTGTCCCAGCACTGACTGGGTGTGTAACAGGACCGAGTGTCCCAGCACTGACTGTGTGTATAACAGGACTGACTGTCCCAGCACTGACTGTGTGTGTTACAGGACCGAGTGTCCCAGCACTGACTGTGTGTATAACAGGACTGAGTGTCCCAGCACTGAGTGTGTGTATAACAGGACTGAGTGTCCCAGCACTGACTGTGTGTATAACAGGACTGACTGTCCCAGCACTGACTGTGTGTATAACAGGACTGAGTGTCCCGGCACTGACTGTGTGTATAACAGGACTGAGTGTCCCAGCACTGACTGTGTGTGTAACAGGACTGAGTGTCCCAGCACTGACAGTGTGTATAACAGGACTGAGTGTCCCAGCACTGACTTTTCATAAAACAGGACTGTGTGTGTAACAGGACTGAGTGTCCCAGCACTGACTGTGTGTAAAGCAGGACCGAGTTTCCCAGCACTGTCTGTGTGCAACAGGACTGAGTGTCCCAGCACTGACTGTGTGTATAACAGGACTGAGTGTCCCAGCACTGACTGTGTGTATAACAGGACTGAGTGTCCCAGCACTGACTGTGTGTGTAACAGGACTGAGTGTCCCAGCACTGACTGTGTGTGTAACAGGACTGAGTGTCCCAGCACTGACTGTCTGCAACAGGACTGAGTGTCCCAGCACTGACTGTGTGTGTAACAGGACTGAGTGTCCCAGCACTGACTGTGTGTATAACAGACTGAGTGTCCGAGCACTGACTGTGTGTGTAACAGGACTGAGTGTCCCAGCACTGACTGTGTGTATAACAGGACTGAGTGTCCCAGCACTGACTGTGTCATAAACAGGACTGAGTGTCCCAGCACTGACTGTGTGTAAAGCAGGACTGAGTGTCCCAGCACTGACTGTGTGTAACAGGACTGAGTGTCCCAGCACTGACTGTGTGTATAACAGGACTGAGTGTCCCAGCACTGACTGTGTTTATAACAGGACTGAGTGTCCTAGCACTGACTGTGTGTGTAACAGGACTGAGTGTCCCAGCACTGACTGTGTGTGTAACAGGACTGAGTGTCCCAGCACTGACTGTGTGTGTAACAGGACTGAGTGTCCCAGCACTGACTGTGTGTAACAGGACTGAGTGTCCCAGCACTGACTGTGTGTGTAACAGGACTGAGTGTCCCAGCACTGACTGTGTGTTAACAGGACTGAGTGTCCCAGCACTGACTGTGTGTATAACAGGACTGAGTGTCCCAGCACTGACTGTGTGTATAACAGGACTGAGTGTCCCAGCACTGACTGTGTGTGTAACAGGACTGAGTGTCCCAGCACTGACTGTGTGTATAACAGGACTGAGTGTCCCAGCACTGACTGTGTGTGTAACAGGACTGAGTGTCCCAGCACTGACTGTGTGTGTAACAGGACTGAGTGTCCCAGCACTGACTGTGTGTATAACAGGACTGAGTGTCCCAGCACTGACTGTGTGTGTAACAGGACTGAGTGTCCCAGCAGTGACTGTGTGTATAACAGGACTGAGTGTCCCAGCACTGACTGTGTGTGTAACAGGACTGAGTGTCCCAGCACTGACTGTTTGCGTAACAGGACTGAGTATCCCAGCACTGAATGTGTGTGTAACAGGACTGAGTGTCCCAGCACTGACTGTGTGTATAACAGGACTGAGAGTCCCAGCACTGACTGTGTTTATAACAGGACTGAGTGTCCCAGCACTGACTGTGTGTGTAACAGGACTGAGTGTCCCAGCACTGACTGTGTGTGTAACAGGACTGAGTGTCCCAGCACTGACTGTGTGTGTAACAGGACTGAGTGTCCCAGCACTGACTGTGTTTATAACAGGACTGAGTGTCCCAGCACTGACTGTGTGTATAACAGGACTGAGTGTCCCAGCACTGACTGTGTGTATAACAGGACTGAGTGTCCCAGCACTGACTGTGTGTATAACAGGACTGAGCGTTCCAGCACTCAATGTGTGTATAAGAGGACTGAGCTTCCCAGCACTGACTGTGTGAATAACAGGACTGAGTGTCCCAGCACTGACTGTGTGTGTCACAAGACTGAGCGTCCCTGCACTGACTGTGTGTATAACAAGACTGAGTGTCCCAGCACTGACTGTGTGTATAACAGGACTGAGCGTTCCAGAACTGACTGTGTGTGGAACAGGACCGAATGTCCCAGCACTGACTGTGTGTATAACAGGACTGAGTGTCCCAGCACTGACTGTGTGTGGAACAGGACCGAGTCTCCCAGCACTGACTGGGTGTGTAACAGTACTGAGCCTTTCAGCACTGACTGTGTGCGTAACAGGACTGATGTCCCAGCACTGACTGTGTGTATAACAGGACGGAGTGTCCCATCACTGACTGTGTGTGTAACAGGACTGATGTTCCAGCACTGACTGTGTGTGTGTAACAGGACTGATTGTCACAGCAATTACAGTGTATATCAAGACTGAGTGTCCCAGCACTGACTGTGTGTATAACAGGACTGAGCGTCCCAGCACTGACTGTGTGTGTAACAGGACTGAGTGTCCCAGCACTGACTGTGTTTATAACAGGACTGAGTGTCCCAGCACTGACTGTGTTTATAACAGGACTGAGTGTCCTAGCACTGACTATGTGTGTAACAGGACTGAGTGTCCCAGCACTGACTATGTGTGTAACAGGACTGAGTGTCCCAGCACTGACTGTGTGTGTAACAGGACTTAGTTTACCAGCACTGACTGTGTGTAACAGGACTGAGTGTCCCAGCACTGACAGTGTGTAACAGGACTGAGTGTCCCAGCATTGACTGTGTGTAACAGGACTGAGTGTCCCAGCACTGACTGTGTGTAAAACAGGACCGAGTGTCCCAGCACTGACTGTGTTTATAACAGGACTGAGTGTCCCAGCACTGACTGTGTGTAACAGGACTGAGTGTCCCAGCACTGACTGTGTGTATTACAGCACTGAGTGTCCCTGCACTGACTGTGTGTATTACAGGACTGAGTGTCCCAGCACTGACTGTGTGTGTAACAGGACTGAGTGTCCCAGCACTGACTGTGTGTATAACAGGACTGAGTGTCCCAGCACTGACTGTGTGTGTAACAGGACTGAGTGTCCCAGCACTGACTGTGTGTATAACAGGACTGAGTGTCCCAGCACTGACTGTGTGTGTAACAGGACTGAGTGTCCCAGCACTGACTGTGTGTGTAACAGGACTGAGTGTCCCAGCACTGACTGTGTGTATAACAGGACTGAGTGTCCCAGCACTGACTGTGTGTATAACAGGACTGAGTGTCCCAGCACTGACTGTGTGTGTAACAGGACTGAGTGTCCCAGCACTGACTGTGTGTGTAACAGGACTGAGTGTCCCAGCACTGACTGTGTGTGTAACAGGACTGAGTGTCCCAGCACTGACTGTGTTTATAACAGGACTGAGTGTCCCAGCACTGACTGTGTGTATAACAGGACTGAGTGTCCCAGCACTGACTGTGTGTATAACAGGACTGAGTGTCCCAGCACTGACTGTGTGTATAACAGGACTGAGCGTTCCAGCACTCAATGTGTGTATAAGAGGACTGAGCGTCCCAGCACTGACTGTGTGAATAACAGGACTGAGTGTCCCAGCACTGACTGTGTGTGTAACAAGACTGAGCGTCCCTGCACTGACTGTGTGTATAACAAGACTGAGTGTCCCAGCACTGACTGTGTGTATAACAGGACTGAGCGTTCCAGAACTGACTGTGTGTGGAACAGGACCGAATGTCCCAGCACTGACTGTGTGTATAACAGGACTGAGTGTCCCAGCACTGACTGTGTGTGGAACAGGACCGAGTCTCCCAGCACTGACTGGGTGTGTAACAGTACTGAGCCTTTCAGCACTGACTGTGTGCGTAACAGGACTGATGTCCCAGCACTGACTGTGTGTATAACAGGACGGAGTGTCCCATCACTGACTGTGTGTGTAACAGGACTGATGTTCCAGCACTGACTGTGTGTGTGTAACAGGACTGATTGTCACAGCAATTACAGTGTATATCAAGACTGAGTGTCCCAGCACTGACTGTGTGTATAACAGGACTGAGCGTCCCAGCACTGACTGTGTGTGTAACAGGACTTAGTGTGCCAGCACTGACTGTGTGTGTCTAACAGGACTGCGTGTCCCAGCACTGACTGTGTGTATAACTGGACTGAGTGTCCCAGCACTGGTGGTGTTCATAACAGGACTGAGTGTCCCAGCACTGACTGTGTGTATTACAGGACTGAGTGTCCCAGCACTGGTGTTGTTCATAACAGGACTGAGTGTCCCAGCACTGACTGTGTGTATAACAGGACTGAGTGTCCCAGCACTGGTGCTGTGCATAACAGGACTGTGTGTCCCAGCACTGAATCTGTGTGTATAACAGGACTGAGGGTCCCAGCACTGACTGTGTGTATAACAGGACTGAGTGTCCCAGCACTGACTGTGTGTATAACAGGACTGAGCGTTCCAGCACTCAATGTGTGTATAAGAGGACTGAGCTTCCCAGCACTGACTGTGTGAATAACAGGACTGAGTGTCCCAGCACTGACTGTGTGTGTCACAGGACTGAGTGTCCCAGCACTGACTGTGTGTATAACAGGACTGAGTGTCCCAGCACTGACTGTGTGTATAACAGGACTGAGTGTCCCAGCACTGACTGTGTGTGTAACAGGACTGAGTGTCCCAGCACTGACTGTGTGTGTAACAGGACTGAGTGTCCCAGCACTGACTGTGTGTGTAACAGGACTGAGTGTCCCAGCACTGACTGTGTGTGTAACAGGACTGAGTGTCCCAGCACTGACTGTGTGTGTAACAGGACTGAGTGTCCCAGCACTGACTGTGTGTATAACAGGACTGAGTGTCCCAGCACTGACTGTGTGTGTAACAGGACTGAGTGTCCAGCACTGACTGTGTGTGTAACAGGACTGAGTGTCCCAGCACTGACTGTGTGTATAACAGGACTGAGTGTCCCAGCACTGACTGTGTGTGTAACAGGACTGAGTGTCCCAGCACTGACTGTGTGTGTAACAGGACTGAGTGTCCCAGCACTGACTGTGTTTATAACAGGACTGAGTGTCCCAGCACTGACTGTGTTTATAACAGGACTGAGTGTCCTAGCACTGACTGTGTGTGTAACAGGACTGAGTGTCCCAGCACTGACTATGTGTGTAACAGGACTGAGTGTCCCAGCACTGACTGTGTGTGTAACAGGACTGAGTTTCCCAGCACTGACTGTGTGTAACAGGACTGAGTGTCCCAGCACTGACAGTGTGTAACAGGACTGAGTGTCCCAGCATTGACTGTGTGTAACAGGACTGAGTGTCCCAGCACTGACTGTGTGTAAAACAGGACCGAGTGTCCCAGCACTGACTGTGTTTATAACAGGACTGAGTGTCCCAGCACTGACTGTGTGTAACAGGACTGAGTGTCCCAGCACTGACTGTGTGTATTACAGCACTGAGTGTCCCAGCACTGACTGTGTGTATTACAGGACTGAGTGTCCCAGCACTGACTGTGTGTGTAACAGGACTGAGTGTCCCAGCACTGACTGTGTGTATAACAGGACTGAGTGTCCCAGCACTGACTGTGTGTGTAACAGGACTGAGTGTCCCAGCACTGACTGTGTGTGTAACAGGACTGAGTGTCCCAGCACTGACTGTGTGTATAACAGGACTGAGTGTCCCAGCACTGACTGTGTGTATAACAGGACTGAGTGTCCCAGCACTGACTGTGTGTGTAACAGGACTGAGTGTCCCAGCACTGACTGTGTGTGTAACAGGACTGAGTGTCCCAGCACTGACTGTGTGTGTAACAGGACTGAGTGTCCCAGCACTGACTGTGTGTGTAACAGGACTGAGTGTCCCAGCACTGACTGTGTGTATAACAGGACTGAGTGTCCCAGCACTGACTGTGTGTATAACAGGACTGAGTGTCCCAGCACTGACTGTGTGTATAACAGGACTGAGTGTCCCAGCACTGACTGTGTGTATAACAGGACTGAGTGTCCCAGCACTGACTGTGTGTATAACAGGACTGAGTGTCCCAGCACTGACTGTGTGTGTAACAGGACTGAGTGTCCCAGCACTGACTGTGTGTATAACAGGACTGAGTGTCCCAGCACTGACTGTGTGTATAACAGGACTGAGTGTCCCAGCACTGACTGTGTGTGTAACAGGACTGAGTGTCCCAGCACTGACTGTGTGTATAACAGGACTGAGTGTCCCAGCACTGACTGTGTGTGTAACAGGACTGAGTGTCCCAGCACTGACTGTGTGTGTAACAGGACTGAGTGTCCCAGCACTGACTGTGTGTGTAACAGGACTGAGTGTCCCAGCACTGACTGTGTGTATAACAGGACTGAGTGTCCCAGCACTGACTGTGTGTGTAACAGGACTGAGTGTCCAGCACTGACTGGGTTTGTAACAGGACTGAGTGTCCCAGCACTGACTGTGTATAACAGGACTGAGTGTCCCAGCACTGACTGTGTGTATAACAGGACTGAGCGTCCCAGCACTGACTGTGTGTGTAACAGGACTGAGTGTCCAGCACTGACTGTGTGTGTAACAGGACTGAGTGTCCCAGCACTGACTGTGTGTATAACAGGACTGAGTGTCCCAGCACTGACTGTGTGTATAACAGGACTGAGTGTCCCAGCACTGACTGTGTGTATTACAGGACTGAGTGTCCCAGCACTGACTGTGTGTGTTACAGGACTGAGTGTCCCAGCACTGACTGTGTGTATAACAGGACTGAGTGTCCCAGCACTGACTGTGTGTATAACAGGACTGAGTGTCCCAGCACTGACTGTGTGTATAACAGGACTGAGTGTCCCAGCACTGACTGTGTGTATAACAGGACTGAGTGTCCCAGCACTGACTGTGTGTATAACAGGACTGAGTGTCCCAGCACTGACTGTGTGTGTAACAGGACTGAGTGTCCCAGCACTGACTGTGTGTGTGTAACAGGACTGAGTGTCCCAGCACTGACTGTGTGTATAACAGGACTGAGTGTCCCAGCACTGACTGTGTGTGTAACAGGACTGAGTGTCCCAGCACTGACTGTGTGTGTAACAGGACTTAGTGTCCCAGCACTGACTGTGTGTATAACAGGACTGACTGTCCCAGCACTGACTGTGTGTATAACAGGACTGAGTGTCCCAGCACTGATGGTGTGCATAACAGGACTGAGTGTCCCAGCACTCTCTGTGTGTATAACAGGACTGAGTGTCCCAGCACTGACTGTGTGTATAACAGGACTGAGTGTCCCAGCACTGACTGTGTGTGTAACAGGATTGAGTGTCCCAGCACTGACAGTATGTATAAACGGACTAAGTGTCCCACACTGACTTTTCATAAAACAGGACTGTGTGTGTAACAGGACTGAGTGTCCCAGCACTGACTGTGTGTAAAGCAGGACTGAGTTTCCCAGCACTGTCTGTGTGTAACAGGACCGAGTGTCCCAGCACTGACTGTGTTTATAACAGGACTGAGTGTCCCAGCACTGACTGTGTGTGTAACAGGACTGAGCCTTTCAGCACTGACTGTGTGCGTAACAGGACTGAGTGTCCCATCACTGACTGTGTGTGTAACAGGACTCATGTCCAGGCACTGACTGTGTGTATAACAGGACGGAGTGTCCCATCACTGACTGTGTGTGTAACAGGACTGATGTTCCAGCACTGACTGTGTGTATAACAGGACGGAGTGTTCCAGCACTGACTGTGTGTGTGTAACAGGACTGATTGTCCCAGCACTGAATGTGTATAACAAGGCTGAGTGTCCCAGCACTGACTTTTTATATAACAGGACTGAGTGTCCCAGCACTGACTGTTTGTGTATAACAAGACTGAGTGTCCCAGCACAGACTGTGTATATAAAACAGGACTGAGTGTCCCAGCACTGACTGTGTGTATAACAGGACTGAGCGTCCCAGCACTGACTGTGTGTGTAACAGGACTGCGTGTCCCAGCACTGACTGTGTGTGTCACAGGACTTAGTGTCCCAGCACTGACTGTGTGTGTAACAGTACTGCGTGTCCCAGCACTGACTGTGTGTGTAACAGGACTGAGTGTCCCAGCACTGACTGTGTGTATAACAGGACTGAGTGTCCCAGCACTGACTGTGTGTGTAACAGGACTGAGTGTCCCAGCACTGACTGTGTGTGTAACAGGACTGAGTGTCCCAGCACTGACTGTGTGTGTAACAGGACTGAGTGTCCCAGCACTGACTGTGTGTGTAACAGGACTGAGTGTCCCAGCACTGACTGTGTGTGTAACAGGACTGAGTGTCCCAGCACTGACTGTGTGTATAACAGGACTGAGTGTCCCAGCACTGACTGTGTGTATAACAGGACTGAGTGTCCCAGCACTGACTGTGTGTATAACAGGACTGAGTGTCCCAGCACTGACTGTGTGTATAACAGGACTGAGTGTCCCAGCACTGACTGTGTGTATAACAGGACTGAGTGTCCCAGCACTGACTGTGTGTGTAACAGGACTGAGTGTCCCAGCACTGACTGTGTGTATAACAGGACTGAGTGTCCCAGCACTGACTTTTCATAAAACAGGACTGTGTGTGTAACAGGACTGAGTGTCCCAGCACTGACTGTGTGTAAAGCAGGACTGAGTTTCCCAGCACTGTCTGTGTGTAACAGGACTGAGTGTCCCAGCACTGACTGTGTGTATAACAGGACTGAGTGTCCCAGCACTGACTGTGTGTATAACAGGACTGAGTGTCCCAGCACTGACTGTGTGTGTAACAGGACTGAGTGTCCCAGCACTGATTGTGTGTGTGTAACAGGACTGAGTGTCCCAGCGCTGACTGTGTGCAACAGGACTGAGTGTCCCAGCACTGACTGTGTGTGTATAACAGGACAGATTGTCACAGCACTGACTGTGTATAACAAGACTGAGTGTCCGAGCACTGACTGTGTGTGTAACTGGACTGAGTGTCCCAGCACTGACTGTGTGTATAACAGGACTGAGTGTCCCACACTGACTTTTCATAAAACAGGACTGTGTGTCCCAGCACTGACTGTGTGTAAACAGGACTGAGTGTCCCAGCACTGACTGTGTGTAACAGGACTGAGTGTCCCAGCACTGACTGTGTGTATAACAGGACTGAGTGTCCCAGCACTGACTGTGTGTATAACAGGACTGAGTGTCCTAGCACTGACTATGTGTGTAACAGGACTGAGTGTCCCAGCACTGACTGTGTGTGTAACAGGACTGAGTGTCCCAGCACTGACTGTGTGTGTAACAGGACTGAGTGTCCCAGCACTGACTGTGTGTAACAGGACTGAGTGTCCCAGCACTGACAGTGTGTAACAGGACTGAGTGTCCCAGCATTGACTGTGTGTAACAGGACTGAGTGTCCCAGCACTGACTGTGTGTAAACAGGACTGAGTGTCCCAGCACTGACTGTGTTTATAACAGGACTGAGTGTCCCAGCACTGACTGTGTGTAACAGGACTGAGTGTCCCAGCACTGACTGTGTGTATTACAGGACTGAGTGTCCCAGCACTGACTGTGTGTATTACAGGACTGAGTGTCCCAGCACTGACTGTGTGTGTAACAGGACTGAGTGTCCCAGCACTGACTGTGTGTATAACAGGACTGAGTGTCCCAGCACTGACTGTGTGTGTAACAGGACTGAGTGTCCCAGCACTGACTGTGTGTATAACAGGACTGAGTGTCCCAGCACTGACTGTGTGTGTAACAGGACTGAGTGTCCCAGCACTGACTGTGTGTGTAACAGGACTGAGTGTCCCAGCACTGACTGTGTGTGTAACAGGACTGAGTGTCCCAGCACTGACTGTGTGTATAACAGGACTGAGTGTCCCAGCACTGACTGTGTGTATAACAGGACTGAGTGTCCCAGCACTGACTGTGTGTGTAACAGGACTGAGTGTCCCAGCACTGACTGTGTGTGTAACAGGACTGAGTGTCCCAGCACTGACTGTGTGTGTAACAGGACTGAGTGTCCCAGCACTGACTGTGTGTATAACAGGACTGAGTGTCCCAGCACTGACTGTGTGTATAACAGGACTGAGTGTCCCAGCACTGACTGTGTGTATAACAGGACTGAGTGTCCCAGCACTGACTGTGTGTAACAGGACTGAGTGTCCCAGCACTGACTGTGTGTATAACAGGACTGAGTGTCCCAGCACTGACTGTGTGTATAACAGGACTGAGTGTCCCAGCACTGACTGTGTGTGTAACAGGACTGAGTGTCCCAGCACTGACTGTGTGTGTAACAGGACTGAGTGTCCCAGCACTGACTGTGTGTGTAACAGGACTGAGTGTCCCAGCACAGACTGTGTGTGTAAACAGGACTGAGAGTCCCAGCACTGACTGTGTGTAACAGGACTGAGTGTCCCAGCACTGACTGTGTGTAACAGGATGAGTGTCCCAGCACTGACTGTGTGTGTAAACAGGACTGAGTGTCCAGCACTGAATGTGTTTAACAGGACTGAGATTCCCAGCACTGACTGTGTGTAAAACAGCGACTGAGTGTGTTTATCAGGGATGAGTGTCCAGCATCTGACTGTGTGTAACAGTACGGAGTGTCCCAGCACTGACTGTGTGTGTTACAGGATCTGAGGTGTCCCAGCACTGACTGTGTGTGTAACAGGACTGAGTGTCCCAGCACTGACTGTGTGTGTAACAGGACTGAGTGTCCCAGCACTGACTGTGTGTGTAACAGGAAAGAGTGTCCCAGCACTGACTGTGTGTAACAGGACTGAGTGTCCCAGCACTGACTGTGTGTGTAACAGGACAGAGTGTCCCAGCACTGACTGAGTGTGTAACAGGACAGAGTGTCCCAGCACTGACTGTGTGTGTAACAGGACTGAGTGTCCCAGCACTGACTGTGTGTGTAACAGGACTGAGTGTCCCAGCACTGACTGTGTGTAACAGGACTGAGTGTCCCAGCACTGACTGTGTGTGTAACAGGACTGAGTGTCCCAGCACTGACTGTGTGTGTAACAGGACTGAGTGTCCCAGCACTGACTGTGTGTGTAACAGGACTGAGTGTCCCAGCACTGACTGTGTGTGTAACAGGACTGAGTGTCCCAGCACTGACTGTGTGTGTAACAGGACTGAGTGTCCCAGCACTGACTGTGTGTGTAACAGGACTGAGTGTCCCAGCACTGACTGTGTGTAACAGGACTGAGTGTCCCAGCACTGACTGTGTGTAACAGGACTGAGTGTCCCAGCACTGACTGTGTGTGTAACAGGACTGAGTGTCCCAGCACTGACTGTGTGTGTAACAGGACTGAGTGTCCCAGCACTGACTGTGTGTAACAGGACTGAGTGTCCCAGCACTGACTGTGTGTATAACAGGACTGAGTGTCCCAGCACTGACTGTGTGTATAACAGGACTGAGTGTCCCAGCACTGACTGTGTGTGTAACAGGACTGAGTGTCCCAGCACTGACTGTGTGTGTAACAGGACTGAGTGTCCCAGCACTGACTGTGTGTGTAACAGGACTGAGTGTCCCAGCACTGACTGTGTGTAACAGGACTGAGTGTCCCAGCACTGACTGTGTGTAACAGGACTGAGTGTCCCAGCACTGACTGTGTGTAACAGGACTGAGTGTCCCAGCACTGACTGTGTGTAACAGGACTGAGTGTCCCAGCACTGACTGTGTGTGTAACAGGACTGAGTGTCCCAGCACTGACTGTGTGTATAACAGGACTGAGTGTCCCAGCACTGACTGTGTGTGTAACAGGACTGAGTGTCCCAGCACTGACTGTGTGTGTAACAGGACTGAGTGTCCCAGCACTGACTGTGTGTGTAACAGGACTGAGTGTCCCAGCACTGACTGTGTGTGTAACAGGACTGAGTGTCCCAGCACTGACTATGTGTGTAACAGGAGTTAGTGTCCCAGCACTGACTCTGTGTGTAACAGGACTGAGTGTCCCAGCACTGACTGTGTGTAACAGGACTGAGTGTCCCATCACTGACTGTGTATAACAGGACTGAGTGTCCCAGCACTGACTGTGTGTAACAGGACTGAGTGTCCCATCACTGACTGTGTATAACAGGACTGAGTGTCCCAGCACTGACTGTGTCTGTATAACAGCACTGACTGTGTATAACAGGACTGAGTGTCCCAACATTGACTCTGTGTGTAACAGGAATGAGTGTCCCAACATTGACTGTGTGTATAACAGGACTGAGTGTCCCAACATTGACTGTGTGTGTAACAGAACTGACTCTCCCAGCGCTGACTGTGTGTGTAACAGTACTGAGTGTCCCAGCACTGAATGTGTTTATAACAGGACTGAGTGTCCCAACATTGACTGAATGTGTAACAGGACTGAATGTCTCAGCACTGACTGTGTGTGTAACAGTACTGAGTGTCCCAGCACTGACTGTGTGTTAACAGGACTGAGTGTCCCAGCACTGACTGTGTGTGTAACAGGACTGAGTGTCCCAGCACTGACTGTGTGTGTAACAGGACTGAGTGTCCCAGCACTGACTGTGTGTGTAACAGGACTGAGTGTCCCAGCACTGACTGTGTGTATAACAGGACTGAGTGTCCCAGCACTGACTGTGTGTATAACAGGACTGAGTGTCCCAGCACTGACTGTGTGTGTAACAGGACTGAGTGTCCCAGCACTGACTGTGTGTATAACAGGACTGAGTGTCCCAGCACTGACTGTGTGTGTAACAGGACTGAGTGTCCCAGCACTGACTGTGTGTGTAACAGGACTGAGTGTCCCAGCACTGACTGTGTGTAACAGGACTGAGTGTCCCAGCACTGACTGTGTGTTTAACAGGACTGAGTGTCCCAGCACTGACTGTGTGTGTAACAGGACTGAGTGTCCCAGCACTGACTGTGTGTGTAACAGGACTGAGTGTCCCAGCACTGACTGTGTGTGTAACAGGACTGAGTGTCCCAGCACTGACTGTGTGTGTAACAGGACTGAGTGTCCCAGCACTGACTGTGTGTGTAACAGGACTGAGTGTCCCAGCACTGACTGTGTGTGTAACAGGACTGAGTGTCCCAGCACTGACTGTGTGTATAACAGGACTGAGTGTCCCAGCACTGACTGTGTGTGAGTAACAGGACTGAGTGTCCCAGCACTGACTGTGTGTGTAACAGGACTGAGTGTCCCAGCACTGACTGTGTGTGTAACAGGACTGAGTGTCCCAGCACTGACTGTGTGTGTAACAGGACTGAGTGTCCCAGCACTGACTGTGTGTGTAACAGGACTGAGTGTCCCAGCACTGACTGTGTGTATAACAGGACTGAGTGTCCCAGCACTGACTGTGTGTATAACAGACATTACACAGTATATATACACAGAGAGCAGTTTGTCTGCAGAGATACAATCTGTTAGGCCTGAGTTTCCAAGCACTGACTGTGTGTGTGTAACAGGACTCATTGTCCCAGCACTGACTGTGTATATAAAACAGGACTGAGTGTCCCATCACTGACTGTGTGTAACAGGACTGATTGTCCCCGCACTGACTGTGTGTAAGAGGTCTGAGTGTCCTTCAAATGACTGTGTATGTATCAGGACTGACTGTCCCAGAGCTCACTGTGTGTATAATAGGACTGAGTGTCCCAGCACTAACTGTGTGTGTAACAGGACTGAGTGTCCCAGCACTGACTGTGTGTAACAGGACTGAGTGTCCCAGCACTGACTGTGTGTAAGAGGACTGAGTGTCCCAACACTGACTGTGTGTAAAACAGGACTGAGTGTCCCAGCACTGACTGTGTGTGTAACAGGACTGAGTGTCCCAGCACTGACTGTGTGTAAAACAGGACTGAGTGTCCCAGCACTGACTGTGTGTGTAACAGGACTGAGTGTCCCAGCACTGACTGTGTGTAACAGGACTGAGTGTCCCAGCACTGACTGTGTGTAAGAGGACTGAGTGTCCCAACACTGACTGTGTGTAAAACAGGACTGAGTGTCCCAGCACTGACTGTGTGTAAAACAGGACTGAGTGTCCCAACACTGACTGTGTGTAAAACAGGACTGAGTGTCCCAACACTGACTGTGTGTAAAACAGGACTGAGTGTCCCAAGATTGAATGAGTGTATAATTGGACTGATTGTCCCAGCACTGTCTGTGTGTGTGTAACAGGACTTAGTGTCCCAGCACTGACTGTGTGTGTAACAGGACTGAGTGTCCCAGCACTGACTGTGTGTAACAGGCCTGATTTTGCTAGCAATGTCTGTGTGTAACAGGCCTGAGTTTCCCAGCACTGACTGTCTGTAACAGGACTGAGTGTCCCAGCACTGACTGTGTGTAACAGGACTAAGGGGGAAAAATTCACTTGGTTGCGCCTCCCGTTAGCGCCTTAAGAGTGCGCTAATGGGGCGTTAAGCCGCTAACGCCCGGGCGCAGCGCTGTTTGCGCCGCTCGAGAACTTAACTTGAGATTGTGCGGCGGCGCTAAAACTTACCGCTGCGACCACCTGCGCGCGCAGATTGTGACGTCATTCCATGGTGCAACGCCCTTGGGGCGCTCCGGAGCGGAAATTGAGTGGCGCCCCCTGCCTTACCGCCTGGCGCTTCCAACGACCGGAAGACTGGAACGTTATCAATCGGTGTGGGGCTGGGGGGGGCGCTATTTAAAGGGGGCCTCTTCCTGTCTTTTTCTTTGGTCGACATTTATGCACCACTCGTTCTGAGAGAGAGAGAGAGATTCGGAGAGAGAGAGAGAGAGACTTCTACATTGACTCAACGCTTTGTGAGGTAGTTTTGCCTAGTTCATCCTAACTTTGCTGCTACTTTAGTTGCTGTACCTCATTACTTTTCTGGCAAAGAGAATATGGGGGCTGCAATGATTGGGGGCGTCGTCCTGCTCCAGCTGAATCGGAGGATACCAAGACGCAGACAGAGAGTGGCAATGATGGCCAGACGGAGGAGGGCCATCAGGCGCATGTACAGGAGAGCTTACCCTCCCAGGGTATATCGTGAACAGCTCTCCTACATCCATATGTCCGAGGAGCTGTGTTTGCGAAGGCTGCGATTCAGCAAGGAGGTGGTCACTGAGCTCTGCCACCTGCTGCAGCCAGATCTGCAGCCTCAGCTGAGGTCCAGGACGTCTCTGTCAGTGGCAGTGAAGGTCACAGTGGCTTTGAACTTCTACGCCACTGGCTCATTCCAAGCTGCTGTTGGGGACCTCGCCAATATCTCCCAGTTTGCGGTGCATCGCTGCATCCGGCAGGTCACCAATGCCCTCTTCAGAAGGAGACGAGACTTCATCTCTTTCCCAATGACCCCAGACAAGCAGCGTGACCGTGCTCTGGGCTTTGCGAGGGTAGCGGGCTTCCCCATGGTGCAGGGCGCCATTGACTGCACGCATGTGGCTTTGCGTGCTCCGCGAGAGAATGCAGAGGAATTCAGGAACAGAAAGGGGTTCCATTCCTTGAATGTGCAGTTGGTCTGTGACCACAGACAGGTGATACTCGCTGTCAATGCCCACTATCCGGGCAGCTGCCACGATGCTTTCATCCTGCGCCAGACTACTGTGGCAGAAGTTTTCGAGGCACCGCATCAGCCAGTTGGTTGGCTTCTGGGGGACAAGGGGTACGCATTGAGCACCTGGCTGATGACACCGCTCCGTACGCCAAACACCCCTGCTGAGCTGCGGTACAATGAAAGCCATCAAGCAACCAGGAACATTATTGAGCGCACAATCGGCATGCTGAAACAACGGTTCCGCTGTCTGGACCATTCCGGAGGAGCCCTGCAGTACTCGCCTGAGCAAGTTTCGAACTTCGTAGTCGTGTGCTGCATGTTGCACAACATGGCAATCCTCAGGACCCAGCCAATGCCACCAGGCCTTGTAGCACCACCAGAGGAGGAGGAGGAAGAGGAGGAAGAGGACGAGGACGATGATCATCAGCAGCACCAAGGCAGGAGGGCGGCCCACAATGGTCAAACTGCAAGGGCCGTCCGTCAACGACTAATAGCAAGCCGCTTCTAGGGCCCCTGCCATTGCTACAAACACTAATCAACCCAGCACGCAACCCCTAAGCCGGCCAAGGCACCAATAATTCCAACCACCAGCCATGTATATTTTGAATACAGAAACTTATTTATTTTACAAACTCTGTGTGTGTCAATTCCTCATGACAAACTCATAGAAATAAACACAAAAAAACAGTCAATAACATAACTGGTTCTCACAACCTGGAGATAATGTCCAAAACACTAAACAAAAGTTGGACCATGAACCTCGGCCTTTAATAAAAAAATGACCAGCATTTTGGCACACCTCCTACTTTTTGCCCTTCGAGGGTGATCTCCTTCCCTTGCGCACTTCCCCCCTTCTAACCCTACTGCTCCTCCGTAATGGGACCTCAGTGGCTGCAGCAAGGCTGGTGGAAGGCTGCTGCTCGTCAGACCCTGACACTGCAGATGCCCCTGAAGGACGGCCTCGACCACTTCTGGGCCTGGAGGGCCCGGCTGCAGACTGCACCAACTCTGCATGGGCGGCAGCAGTCTGTCCTACAGGCGGTGGCAAGTGCAGTGGAGAAGTGACAGTGTTGGCAGCAGGAATGCTGTCATCGTGAGAGAGGACAGCAACTCCCTGCTCGCCCGACACACTGGCACTCCCACGGGGCAGCACTTCAGCATCCGGAGCAATTTGCCGGAGAACAGATTGCTGGCCTGCTGCGGCGCGGTGACAGCCCCGGGGACATGTGCACGAACCATCGAGGATGGCAGCAGTCAGTGCTCGCGTGGCCTCAATCTGAGTCTGCATGAGAGCAGTCTCAGATGGGTTCCTGGCAGCCAGTGACTGAATTGCAGCACTAAGCTTTAGTGTGGCATCCGCCTGTGCTACAGCGAAGTGCTCCACACTCCTTGCCAGTGATTCAATGCATTCGGGCACCCTTCCCACTGCACCCATGAGCTCAGTGTGCATGCCCACCGCCTGGCTGTTCATTTCTGCAATCAGCCGCTCCTCCTCTGCGTCCATTGCAGTAGGAGTGTCTGGCATACTCTCCCTCTGGGGAGAAGGCCCCCGTTCTTCCCTACCCCCCCCATGGCGTTGCTGCAGCCCGCTGGGTCCTGGAGCTTCACCATCATCAGCCCCTTCCCCCCTGCTCCCCTCCGGGGAAGGCGTGTTCCCAGTGTGGGCATGGGCTTCCTCGGGAGAGGGTGGCACTGATGCTCCGGCTTCCTCTTCCTCCTCAGCTGCAGCATCACTCCCAGTGGCAGCTTCAGGGCCCATCTCCTCAGCTGGTGAATCACCATCTGAAAGCAGGGAGGTACAAGAGTGGCTTTAGCGTGAGGACAGGGTGGCAGTAAGGGAGGAATAAGTGCAGCGAGTTAGCAAGTTGGATTGAAAGTGTCAAAGGCTGGTATTGTGAGGGACAAGTGGAAGGACAGAGGACAAAAAGGTGATGACCTTACCATTGCTGTCCACAACGGGGTCGGCGTCTCCAGTGGCGATGGGACCGATCACCCGGCTTGCCACAATCCTGTGGACGCGCTCCTCCAGATCGTTGAGGGGTTGCAGCTGAAGCCGCCCTCCACCTGTCCGTTGCTGCTGTCTCCGATTATGAGCCAGCTTAGCCTGCAAGAAAAAGGACAGCATCTGAGTAAATATACAGCCATGGTCTTGCCTGATGTGCCTCCCATAGGTGAATAGCCCTTACAATATACAGCCATGGTCTTGCCTGATGTGCCTCCCATAGGTGAATAGCCCTTACAATATACAGCCATGGTCTTGCCTGATGTGCCTCCCATAGGTGAATAGCCCTTACTGTATGCAGCCATGGTCTTGCCTGATGTGCCTCCCATAGGTGAATAGCCCTTACTGTATGCAAAGTGTGGAATGTGTGTGTGTGTTTGATGAAAGGGCCATAGGTGTTGGATGAGTGTTGTGCATTGGGGTTTTAAGACCCTCTGGCCATAGAGTGAGGTTGAGATGGAGGGATGGAGAGGTATTGAGAAAAAGCCACTCACCCTGACGACCCGAGTGAGGTCGTTGAACTTTTTGCGGCATTGAACATGGGTCCTGGGCACCATGCTCCTGGAGGAGACGCTCTGAGCCACCTCCCTCCACACTCTTCTGAACTCGCGTGGCAAAGGCCTCCTGCCACTCTCCGGGAACAGCATGCATCGTCTGCGCTCCACTGCGTCAACCAGAGCATCCAAGGCCCGCTCGGTGAAGCGATGAGCGCGTTCTCTCACCCTCTCCATGCTTGGCAGCAAAATGGATTACAGGTCTCTCCAGGCTGAGATTCAAGGCTGCAATGAGCAGGGTGTGGCTGGGGAGCAAGTGGCCCCCCCCGCTTTAAGAAGTGTCCGGCGCCATTGTGTCTGTGTTCCCTCGCTAACTGGCAGCAGCTGCGCTGCGCTCGTGCGCTGAGTTAGCGCCTCATTCCTAGGCCTTTGCGCCTTAAGAGAGGTGTGCAGCGCCTAATTTAGCGCTCCACTCACCTCTCGGGGCGGTAAAAGTGAAGTTTCCTGTCAGTGCCGATAATTAGCGCCAGGCGCTAATATTTGCGTCTGGACGATATTTGCGCCCCAAATGGGGCGCGACCTAATTTCTACCCCTAAGTGTCCCAGCACTGACTGTGTGTAACAGGACTGAGTGTCCCAGCACTGACTGTGTGTTTAACAGGACTAAGTGTCCCAGCACTGACTCTGTGTGAATAGGACTCATTGTCCCAGCACTGACTGTGTGTAACAGGACTAAGTGTCCCAGCACTGACTGTGTGTAAGAGGACTGAGTGTCCCAGCACTGACTGTGTGTTTAACAGGACTAAGTATCCCAGCACTGACTGTGTGTAACAGGACTAAGTGTCCCAGCACTGACTGTGTGTAACAGGACTGAGTATCCCAGCACTGACTATGTGTGTGTAACAGGACTCATTGTCCCAGCACTGACTGTGTATATAAAACAGGACTGAGTGTCCCATCACTGACTGTGTCTAACAGAAGTGAGAAGTCGCACAACACCAGGTTATAGTCCAACAGTTTTATTTGAAATCACAAGCTTTCGGAGCTGCTGCCCCGTCGTCAGGTGAAGTGAAGGAATACGAATCGGCAAAGCATATATAGACAGAGAACAATGCCTGTGTAGCGTACAATGTCAGACGACTACAGTTAATCTTTCTGACTGCCTTTTACCACACCTTGGCAGAGAAACAATCAGGTTCAGTCAGGAAGGCATTATATCAAAGACATAGCAAGACACAACTAAGACAATGAGGTGGGGTCTCAGGGGGTCTAATGTGTCAAATGCAGTCTCTATGGAAAACTATAAACTTTAAAATTTTTACTTCTTTTTTTTACTGGAGATCACATCTGTGAACAAGCCAATGACGTCTCGAGTCTGGATGACTCTATGTCATGTAGCGTGACATGAACCCAAGATCCCGGTTGAGGCCATCCTCATGGGTGCGGAACTTGGCTATCAGTTTCTGCTCGATGATTTTGCATTGTCGTGTGTCTCGAAGGCCGCCTTGGAGAACGCTTACCCGCAGATCCGAGGCTGAATGTCCTTGACTGCTGAAGTGTTCCCCGACTGGGAGGTAACAATCCTGCCTGGCGATTGTTGCGTGGTGTCCGTTCATACGTTGTCGCAGTGTCTGCATGGTCTCGCCGATGTACCATGCTCCGGTGCATCCTTTCCTGCAACGTATGAGGTAGACAACGTTGGCCGAGTCACATCAGTATGTACCATGTACCCGGTGGGTAGTGTCCTCACGTGTGATGATGGTATCTGTGTTGATGATCTGGCATGTCTTGCAGAGGTTGCCGTGGCAGGGTTGTGTGGTGTCGTGGTCGCTGTTCTCCTGAAAGCTGGGTAATTTGCTGCGAACGATGGTACTTTTGAGGTTAGGCGGCTATTTGAAGGCGAGTAGTGGAGGTGTGGGGATGGCCTTAGCGAGGTGTTCGTCGTCATCGATGACATGTTGAAGGCTGCGAAGAACATGGCGTAGTTTCTCCGCTCCGGGGAAGTACTGGACGACGTAGGGTACCCTGTTGGTTGTGTCCCGTGTTCGCCTTCTGAGGAGGTCTATGCGATTTTTCGCTGTGGCATCTCCGCATCATGTGTCTAACAGGACTGCGAGTCCCCGCACTGACTGTGTGTAGCAGGACTGAGTGTCCCAGCACTGACTGTGTGTAGCAGGACTGAGTGTCCCAGCACTGACGGTGTGTGTGTAACAGGACTAAGTGTCCCAGCACTGACTGTGTGTAACAGGACTGAGTGTCCCAGCACTGACTGTGTGTTTAACAGGACTGATTGTCCCAGCACTGACTGTGTGTGTAACAGGACTGAGTGTCCCAGCACTGACTGTGTGTGTAACAGGACTGAGAGTCCCAGCACTGACTGTGTGTGTAACAGGACTGAGTGTCCCAGCACTGACTGTGTGTTTAACAGGACTGAGTGTCCCAGCACTGACTATGTGTGTAACAGGAGTTAGTGTCCCAGCACTGACTCTGTGTGTAACAGGACTGAGTGTCCCAGCACTGACTGTGTGTAACAGGACTGAGTGACCCATCACTGACTGTGTATAACAGGACTGAGTGTCCCAGCACTGACTGTGTGTAACAGGACTGAGTGTCCCATCACTGACTGTGTATAACAGGACTGAGTGTCCCAGCACTGACTGTGTCTGTATAACAGCACTGACTGTGTATAACAGGACTGAGTGTCCCAACATTGACTCTGTGTGTAACAGGAATGAGTGTCCCAACATTGACTGTGTGTATAACAGGACTGAGTGTCCCAGCACTGACTGTGTATAACAGGACTGAGTGTCCCAGCACTGACTGTGTATAACAGGACTGAGTGTCCCAGCACTGACTGTGTGTGTAACAGGACTGAGTGTCCCAGCACTGACTGTGTGTGTAACAGGACTGAGTGTCCCAACATTGACTGTGTGTAACAGGCCTGAGTGTCCCAGCACTGACTCTGTGTGTAACAGGAATGATTGTCCCAGCACTGACTGTGTGTATAACAGGACTGAGTGTCCCAGCACTGACTGTGTGTAACAGGACTGAGTGTCCCAGCACTGACTGTGTGTGTAACAGGACTGAGTGTCCCAACATTGACTGTGTGTAACAGGCCTGAGTGTCCCAGCACTGACTGTGTGTAACAGAACTCATTGTCCCAGCACTGACTGTGTATATAAAACAGGACTGAGTGTCGCAGAAATTAACGTGTGTCTATAACAAGACTGTGTGTCCCAGCACTGACTGTGTGTAACAGGACTGAGTGTCCCAGCACTGACAGTGTGTTTAACAGGACTGAGTGTCCCAGCACTGACTATGTGTGTAACAGGAGTTAGTGTCCCAGCACTGACTCTGTGTGTAACAGGACTGAGTGTCCCAGCACTGACTGTGTGTAACAGGACTGAGTGTCCCATCACTGACTGTGTATAACAGGACTGAGTGTCCCAGCACTGACTGTGTGTAACAGGACTGAGTGTCCCATCACTGACTGTGTATAACAGGACTGAGTGTCCCAGCACTGACTGTGTCTGTATAACAGCACTGACTGTGTATAACAGGACTGAGTGTCCCAGCACTGAATGTATGTGCAACAGGACTGAGTGTCCCATCACTGACTGTGTATAACAGGACTGAGTGTCCCAGCACTGACTGTGTGTAACAGGACTGAGTGTCCCATCACTGACTGTGTATAACAGGACTGAGTGTCCCAGCACTGACTGTGTCTGTATTGCAGCACTGACTATGTGTATATAACAGGACTGAGTGTCTCAACACTGACTGTGTGTGTAACAGAACTCATTGTCTCAGCACTGACTGTGTATATAAAACAGGACTGAGTGTCGCAGAAATTAACGTGTGTCTATAACAAGACTGTGTGTCCCAGCACTGACTGTGTGTAGCAGGACTGAGTGTCCCAGCACTGACAGTGTGTGCAACAGGACTGAGTTTCCCAGCACTGACTGTAACAGGACTCATTGTCCCAGCACTGAATGTGTATATAAAACAGGACTGAGTGTCCCAGCACTGACTGTGTGTGTAACAGGACTGAGTGTCCCAGCACTGACTGTGTGTGTAACAGGACTGCGAGTCCCCGCACTGACTGTGTGTAGCAGGACTGAGTGTCCCAGCACTGACTGTGTGTAACAGGACTGAGTGTCCCAGCACTGACTATGTGTTTCACAGAACTGACTCTCCCAGCGCTGACTGTGTGTATAACAGGACTAAGTGTCCCAGCACTGATTGTGTTCATAACAGGACTGACTATCCCAGCACTGACTGAGTGTGTAACTGGCCTGAGTGTCCCAACATTGACTGTGTGTAACAGGCCTGAGTGTCCCAGCACTGACTGTGTGTAACAGGACTGAGTGTCCCAACATTGACTGTGTGTGTAACAGGACTGAGTGTCCCAGCATTGACTGTGTGTGTAACAGGACTGAGTGTCCCAACATTGACTGTGTGTATAACAGGACTGAGTGTCCCAGCACTGACTATGTGTATATAACAGGACTGAGTGTCCCAACACTGACTGTGTGTGTAACAGAACTCATTGTCCCAGCACTGACTGTGTATATAAAACAGGACTGAGTGTCGCAGAAATTAACGTGTGTCTATAACAAGACTGTGTGTCCCAGCACTGACTGTGTGTAGCAGGACTGAGTGTCCCAGCACTGACAGTGTGTGCAACAGGACTGAGTTTCCCAGCACTGACTGTGTGTGTAACAGGACTGAGTGTCCCAGCACTGACTATGTGTGTAACAGGACTGCGAGTCCCCGCACTGACTGTGTGTAGCAGGACTGAGTGTCCCAGCACTGACTGTGTGTAACAGGACTGAGTGTCCCAGCACTGACTATGTGTTTCACAGAACTGACTCTCCCAGCGCTGACTGTGTGTATAACAGGACTGAGTGTCCCAGCACTGACTCTGTGTGTAACAGGACTTAGGGGGAGAAATTCAGTATCGCCCCATTTGGGGCGCAATTATCGGCCGGGCGCAAAGATTAGCGCCTGCCGCTAATTATCACCACCGACTGCAAACTTGACTTTTATCGCCCCTGGAGGTGATTGGAGCGCTAAATCAGGCGCTTCACACCTGTCTTAAGGCGCAAAGGCCGAGGAGCGAGGCGCTACCTCAGAGCGCTGGTGAAGCTCATGTAATGTCAGTCAGCAATGGAACACACACACAATGGCACAGGCCAGTTCTTAAAGGGGATGGTTAATCTTGCTTTCCATCCACATCCTGCTCATTGCAGCCTTGAATCTCGGCCTGGAGAGACCTGCACATCAAATCTGCTGGAAAGAACAATGGAGAGTACCAGGCAAAGAGCTCAGAGTGCAGCCCCCAGTCTCTTCTAAATCGATACAAGGAATGGCAAATCAAAATGAACCTGCAAAGTGCTGCTCAGTACCCAAAACTCCTTCACACAACGTTGAATCTCTCCAGAAGTCTCTCCCTCTCTCTCTCAGAATGCGTAGTTCAAAAATGGCACCAACAATAAAAGGCAGGAAGCGGTCACCTTTAAATAGCGCTCCCCCTTTCCCTTCATGACTGCAGAACGCTCCCCTCAACCTGTCGTTGCTAGCGTCAGGCGGTAAGGCAGGGGGCGCCACTCAATATCCGCTCCGGGGCGATACCGGGGCGTTGCGCATTCGACTGACGTCATGATCTGCCGGCGACAGGAGATCGTGGCGGTAGTGTTTAGCGCCACCGCAAAATGTCTAGTTAATTTCGCGAGCGGCGCAAACTTCGCCGCGCCTGGGCGCTAGATGCTTTGCGCCCCATTAGCGCCCTCTTAAGGTGCTAACGGGAGGCGCAACCAACTGAATTTTTCCCCCTTGGTGTCCCAGCACTGACTCTGTGTGTAACAGGACTGAGTGTCCCAGCACTGACTGTGTGTGTAACAGGACTGAGTGTCCCAGCACTGACTGTGTGTGACAGGCCTGATTTTGCTAGCAATGTCTGTGTGTAACAGGCCTGAGTTTCCCAGCAATGACTATGTGTGTGTAACAGGACTCATTGTCCCAGCACTGACTGTGTATATAAAACAGGACTGAGTGTCCCATCACTGACTGTGTATAACAGGACTGAGTGTCCCAACATTGACTGAGTGTGTAACAGGACTGAATGTCTCAGCACTGACTGTGTGTGTAACAGTACTGAGTGTCCCAGCACTGTCTGTGTGTAACAGGACTGAGTGTCCCAGCACTGACTATGTGTGTGTAACAGGACTCATTGTCCCAGCACTGACTGTGTGTAGCAGGACTGAGTGTCCCAGCACTGACTGTGTGTAACAGGACTGAGTGTTCCAGCACTCACTGTGTGTTTAACAGGACTGAGTGTCCCAGCATTGACTCTGTGTGTAACAGGACTGAGTGTCCCAGCACTGACTTTGTGTGTAACAGGACTGAGTGTCCCAACATTGACTGAGTGTGTAACAGGACTGAATGTCTCAGCACTGACTGTGTGTGTAACAGTACTGAGTGTCCCAGCACTGTCTGTGTGTAACAGGACTGAGTGTCCCAGCACTGACTATGTGTGTGTAACAGGACTCATTGTCCCAGCACTGACTGTGTGTAGCAGGACTGAGTGTCCCAGCACTGACTGTGTGTAACAGGACTGAGTGTTCCAGCACTCACTGTGTGTTTAACAGGACTGAGTGTCCCAGCATTGACTCTGTGTGTAACAGGACTGAGTGTCCCAGCACTGACTTTGTGTGTAACAGGACTGAGTGTCCCAACATTGACTGAGTGTGTAACAGGACTGAATGTCTCAGCACTGACTGTGTGTGTAACAGTACTGAGTGTCCCAGCACTGACTGTGTGTAACAGGACTGAGTGACCCAGCACTGTCTGTGTGTAACAGGACTGAGTGTCCCAGCACTGACTGTGTGTAACAGGACTGAATGTCTCAGCACTGACTGTGTGTGTAACAGTACTGAGTGTCCCAGCACTGTCTGTGTGTAACAGGACTGAGTGTCCCAGCACTGACTGTGTGTAACAGGACTGAGTGTCCCAGCACTGACTGTGTGTTTAACAGGACTGAGTGTCCCAGCACTGACTCTGTGTGTAACAGGACTTAGTGTCCCAGCACTGACTCTGTGTGCAACAGGACTGAGTGACCCAGCACTGTCTGTGTGTAACAGGACTGAGTGTCCCAGCACTGACTGTGTGTAACAGGACTGAATGTCTCAGCACTGACTGTGTGTGTAACAGTACTGAGTGTCCCAGCACTGTCTGTGTGTAACAGGACTGAGTGTCCCAGCACTGACTGTGTGTAACAGGACTGAGTGTCCCAGCACTGACTGTGTGTTTAACAGGACTGAGTGTCCCAGCACTGACTCTGTGTGTAACAGGACTTAGTGTCCCAGCACTGACTCTGTGTGCAACAGGACTGAGTGTCCCAGCACTGACTGTGTGTAACAGGCCTGATTTTGCTAGCAATGTCTGTGTGTAACAGGCGTGAGTTTCCCAGCACTGACTGTGTGTAGCAGGTCTGAGTGTCCCAGCACTGACTGTGTGTAACAGGACTGAGTTTCCCAGCATTGACAGTGTGTGTGTAACAGGACTGAGTGTCCCAACACTCACTGTGTGTATAACAGGACTGAGTGTCTCAGCACTGACTATGTGTGTGTAACAGGACTCATTGTCCCAGCACTGACTGTGTATATAAAACAGGACTGAGTGTCCCAGAAATTAATATGTGTCTATAACAAGACTCTGTGTCCCAGCACTGACTATGTGTATAACAGTACTGAGTGTCCCAGCACTGACTGCGTGCAACAGGACTGAGTGTCCCAGCACTGACTGTGCGTAACAGGACTGAGTGTCCCAGCACTGACATTGTGTAAGAGGACTGAGTGTCCTTCAAATGACTGTGTATGTATCAGGACTGACTGTCCCAGCGCTCACTTTATGTATAATAGGACTGCGTGACCCAGCACTGACTGCGTGTGTATAACAGAACTGAGTGTCCCAGCACTGAATGTGTGTGTAACAGGACTGTCTGTCCCAGCACTCACTGCGTATATAACAGGATTGACTGTCCCAACATTGACTGTGTGTAACAGGTCTGAGTGTCCCAGCACTGACTCTGTGTGTATCAGGACCGAGTGTCCCAGCACTCACTGTGTGTAGCAGGACTGAGTGTCCCAGCGCTGACTGTGTGTAATAGGACTGAGAGTCCCAGCACTGACTGTGTGTATAACAGGACTGAGTGTCCCAACATTGACTGTGTGTAAAACAGGACTGAGTGTCCCATCACTGACTGTGTGTAAAACAGGACTGAGTGTCCCAACATTGACTGTGTGTAAAACAGGACTGAGTGTCCCATCACTGACTGTGTGTATAACAGGACTGAGTGTCCCAGCACTGACTGTGTATAACAGGATTGACTGTCCCAACATTGACTGTGTGTATAACAGGACTGAGTGTCCCAGCACTGACTGTGTGTAAAACAGGACTGAGTGTCCCAGCAGTGGCTGTGTGTGTTAGCAGGACTGTCTGGCCCAACACTGACTGGGTTAGATTTTAACTTTGTGCGATCGAGTAACTCGGGCGATAGCTGGTCCCCAGCCCATTTTACGTCACTCCTTAATTCTATTTCTATTGAGGAAGTAAAGTGGGCTGGGGACTGGCTATCACCTGTTTTCCAGTATCGCACAAAGTCGAGATCCCCATCACTGTGTATAACAGGACTGAGTTGCCCACACTGAGCACAGGAGGAGTATGTTTGAGGACAGTGCTAGGCACTGACGGTTTAGTCAGTGGGAATGTGCTCTGTGCAGCCTCACATGGCTGGGGAAATTCCACACATTCTCAAGTTCAAGGGAGTCATTAAATCTGGAAACAGTACAGAAGACTGGTGCTGTCCAAGACTTTGAATATTTTAAAGGCTTAATAAGCCTGAGCAGAGTAGCGTTGGGAATTTCATATTAGAGCGACTCAGCGTGGCGCCTTTAAACTCAACCCAGGAGATGCTAAGGACGATCAGCACTCGATGGGTCAGTGTGTCCCAGCTGGAAATATGTGGCCCAGCCATTAAGTCACTGGCTACGCTTCGTTCTATATTGGGCTGGAGTTTGCTCTCGGCAGTGAACACTTGTCCTCCGACTCTCCATGGGATTTTGCACTGTAATTTACTGTAAATTAATACTGTAAATTGGAGAGCCAAAATGGCACAGCGTCCTCTGCAGGGCATCTAGGATCTGTGTGAACAGGGCAAGCAACTGTGTATCTCCTTAATCAATCAGACCGAAGAATCATTAATGAGCCGCGCAGAGTCTGAAACAGGAAGTGTCAGTTAGTCTATTGAATTCAATGTCAAATCAGGTACAGAAAGTGAAATAGAGGGAAAGAAAAATGGGATTAAGAGAGAGAGAAAAGAGACAGAAAGCAAAATTTAAAAAATTAATTATTTTCATTTTTTCTTTTTTAAAATCTCCAATAATAAGTAAAATCTGAAGGGATGAGAATCCAAACTTGTCAAAGTTAATTTTCAGTGCCAGGGAGGTTGTTTGGCAGTAATTAAGATTTACCATGCCATTAAAAGGGTACTTACACTGGAATGTACAAGCCCTAACTTTTTCTGGCAAGTTTAGTTCCTATCTATGAGGTAAGTACAGGAACTTTACGCCATTCAATGTATTTAAATGGTGAGTCAGACGGCGAGATGCCGTTATTGGAAAGCTTTTGGAGGAGCAGGGCATCTCGGACAGCAACTTCCAGATTTCCCCGTTTAACTGCACATGGGTGGTCGTCAGAAGTTGCTGTCCGATTTAGACTTTAATAACAGTGAGTGCTGTTAGCCTCACTGTTACTTCGATGGCGATATCTGGCATATTAAATCGGCATTATCGTGGCGAGGAGTGGCATGCAGCTGACCTGGCAGCAGTGCGCTGCAGAGTCTGGCAGAACGAACGCTCTCGTTGACCCTCGCAGACCCAGCCAATTACTCTCTCTGCTTGTTGGCTCAAGCGTTGATATCACTAAGATTGCACGAAGCCGCTCGCGGCTTGCCCGGCAGCTGATCCTCGTTCCCGTGCTGTGCTAGCACTGTGAGACGCAAAAGCAATTAGTCCAACGAAAGAGGCCAGCTGAGGAGCAACTTGGACCCGGGGAGCTGAGAGCTGTCTGCCTTTGCTGGCTGTCGTACTCTTTAATCACACGTCCATTACTCAACTCAGCCCCAGTAGAGGCATTTGCATTTCAGTTTGTGACAGGCTGGAGCAGCTCATTCCATATTGTTGGGGGATGTCGATGAATTTTAATATCCTGCGAATAACATATTCAATCTCTGTTGACATTAACAATGATGTGGAGATGCCGGTGTTGGACTGGGGTGGACAAATGTGAGAAGTCGCACAACACCAGGTTATAGTCCAACAGTTTTATTTGAAATCACAAGCTTTCGGAGCGCTGCTCCTTCATCAGGTGAAGTGAAGAGATGTATATCGGCACAGCATATATAGTCAGAGAACAGAGAACAGAGCAGTGTTCTCTGACTATATATGCTGTGCCGATATACATCTCTTCACTTCACCTGACGAAGGAGCAGCGCTCCGAAAGCTTGTGATTTCAAATAAAGCTGTTGGACTATAACCTGGTGTTGTACGACTTCTCACATTAACAATGGAAGCTGATGAGTTTCTGACCTCACAAGTTAGTCCTTGTTATGTACTTATAGAAACAAAGGAAAGTGTGCAGATGATGTAGAGTTAGTACAGACAGAGGGCAGGAGAGCATACGGCACAGGGAGAGAGAAAAGAAAGAAAGACTTGCATTTATATAGCGCCTTTCACGACCACCGGACGTCTCAAAGCGCTTTACAGCCAATGAAGTACTTTTGAAGTGTAGTCACTGTTGTAATATGGGAAACGCGGCAGCCAATTTGCGCACAGCAAGCTCCCACAAACAGCAAAGCGATACTGACCAGATAATCTGTTTTTAGTGATGCTGATTGAGGGATAAATATTGGCCAGGACACCAGGGAGAACTCTCCTGCTCTTCTCCAAAATAGTGCCATGGGATCTTTTACGTCCACCTGAGAGCAGACGGGGCCTCGGTTTAACGTCTCATCCAAAAGACGGCATGCTCCAACAGTGCAGCACTCCCTCAGTACTGTACTGGAGTGTCAGCCTAGATTTTATGCGCTCAAGTCCCTGGAATGCGACTATGAACCCACAACCTTCTGACTTCAGAGGCGAGTGTGCTACCAACTGAGCCACGGCTGACACTGACACAGAGTGGTGGCAAACAGCACTGGCAAATTGAGATAACTAGCGAGAGAGAAATCTCCTGCCGGCTGAGCTAGTTTGCAATTTTGCACATGCAAGGGCAGAGGTGGTCAGGTTCTGCTGCCGACTCGGTACATTGTTAGAGATCGGCGTAATACCGCCCCCCTCCCCCCATCTCCAACCCAGGTTGCCACACAGTGAGGCTCCGTGTCAGCACCCGAACATCGTGATCTGGGCTCCGCACTCTGGCTGGTGGGGTGCCTGGCACGATGTGAAAACCCGTCGGTGCGTCGAAGAGTCGTCACGCCAAACGACTGAGAAATCCACCCAGCTGCCGTTGCGGTTTGCCTGGTGTGGCGCGCACACTCGATCCCCACAGGAACACACCTGCTTGCCAACCTCAGCCTACAGGCCGGGCGCAGTTTGGCAAGGCTCAAAGCCGAGCAATCGCCACATCTGTACCCGCTGAACAAGTATCTCGTTGCTTGACTACTTTACCCATTAGGGAACTGATTTATGAGCCCCGATTTTAACCTGGGCTGCCCGGCCGGAACAGGGTGGGTTTGGGTAGAACGCCCGTTTTACACCCCGTCTGGTTTTACTCTCCAGTTAAGCCAACTGGGCGTAGAATCAGGTGGGGTGTAAAACGGGCATCCCACCTGAACCCGTTCTGTTCCTGTTGGATGGGTTAAGTTAAAATTAGGCCTATGTAGAGTCATCTGGAGCCAAGTGGGAAGAATCCCAGCCCTCAATGACAGGTTTACCTCTCCCAATTCCAGCAATGAGCCAAGGTGGCTGGTAAACCAGCAACAATGCCCTGGTGTTCTGTGACTCCGGTGGGCTCAGGTACCAGATAACCCAATGTTGACTCTATCACCAGGTATGCACTTAAAGATAGAATGACAAAATTGCAAAAATTGTTTATACCAATCTGGCATAAAAGGAAATCTAAAAAGGTGACTCAACCGTGGATAACAGGGGAAATTAGAGACAGCATAAAATCCAAAGATAGGGCGTATAAAATAGCCAAAAAAAGCGCCAGAGCGGAAGATTGGGAACAGTTTAAGATAGAGCAAAGGAGGACAAAGGGCTTAATCAAGAGGGGCAAAATAGCTTACGAAAGCAAGCTGGCGGAAAATATAAAAACTAACTCCAAAAGCTTTTATAAGTATATCAAGAGGAAAAGACTGGTGAAAACCAAAGTTGGTCCATTGCAGTCAGATACGGGGGAATATATAACGGGAAATAAGGAAATGGCAGACCAACTAAATGCATACTTTGGGTCAGTCTTTACGAAGGAAGACACAAAAAACCTCCCTGGGATATCGGGAAAAATAGGGACATTGGCAAAGGAGGAACTGACGCAAATCAATATCTCTAAGGATATGGTGTTAAGGAAGCTAAAGGGATTGAAGGCGGACAAATCCCCAGGGCCTGATAACATGCATCCTAGGGTACTGAAGGAGGTGGCCCTAGAGATAGCGGATGCACTAAGTATGATTTTTCAGAATTCATTAGACTCGGGAACAGTGCCCATGGATTGGAGGGTAGCTAACGTTACCCCACTATTCAAAAAGGGGGGTAGGGAAAAAGCAGGTAATTACAGACCTGTAAGCCTTACATCAGTTGTGGGCAAAATGCTGGAGTCCATCATTAAGGATGAAATAGCGGAGCACTTAGCAAATGGGGACAGGATAGGACAGAGTCAACATGGATTTACAAAGGGTAAATCGTGCTTGACTAATCTATTGGAATTTTTTGAGGGAGTAACTGGTAAAATAGATGGGGGAGAGCCAGTAGATGTGGTGTACCTGGACTTCCAAAAGGCCTTCGACAAGGTCCCACATAAAAGATTAGCATGGAAAATTGAAGCTCATGGGATAAAGGGGAAAGTATTGACGTGGATAGAGAACTGGCTGTCAGATAGAAAACAGAGAGTTGGAATAAACGGCTCATTTTCTGAATGGCAGGCAGTAACAAGTGGGGTACCGCAGGGATCTGTCCTGGGTCCCCAGCTGTTCACAATTTACATTAATGACCTGGATCAGGGAGTCGGATGCAGCATTTCCAAATTTGCAGACGACACTAAACTAGGAGGGGGGGTGGGCTCAGAGGAGGAGACCAGGAAGCTCCAGAGCGATTTGGACAGACTGGGTGATTGGGCGGATAAATGGCAGATGCACTATAATGTGGACAAGTGCGAAGTTATCCACCTTGGGTGCAGGAACGGGAGGGCAAATTATTATTTAAATGGCAATAAATTGGGAGAGGGGGAAGTACAGAGAGACCTGGGTGTTCTTGTACACCAGTCACTGAAGGCGAGCATGCAGGTGCAACAGGCGGTCAAGAAGGCAAACGGTATGCTGGCCTTCATAGCAAAAGGGTTGGAATACAGGAACAGGGATACCTTGCTGCAGCTGTACAGGGCACTGGTGAGACCACACCTCGAGTACTGTGTACAGTTTTGGTCGCCTCATCTGAGGAAAGATGTTCTTGCCATGGAGGGGGTGCAGCGGCGATTCACCAGGCTGATACCAGGAATGGCGGGATTGACCTATGAGGAGAGACTATGTAGTTTAGGGATGTACACACTGGAGTTTAGAAGATTGAGAGGGGACCTCATAGAAGTGTATAAAATTCTGACAGGTCTAGACAGACTAGATGCAGAAGGAATGTTTCCCTTGGCGGGTGAGAACAGAACTAGAGGACATAATTTAAGGATAAGGGCTAAACCATTTAGGACAGAAATGAGGGGGAATTTCTTCACTCAGAGGGTGGTGAACCTGTGGAACTCATTGCCACAGAGGGCAGTGTACGCCAGCTCATTAAATATATTTAAGAGGGAATTAGATATATTTCTACAGGCAAAAGGGGTTAAGGGTTACGGAGAGAAGGCGGGGACGGGATACTGAATTGGAGGATCAGCCATGATCTCATTAAATGGCGGAGCAGGCTCGAAGGGCCGGATGGCCTACTCCTGCTCCTATCTTCTATGTATCTATGTATGTCATCTTGCAGTCAATTAGAACCAAAAGAGACCCCACTTATAAGTTAAATAAATGACTTATTGTTCACATCTTTGTACATTTTAAAGACCTGGGTCACATCTCTCTTAAACCTTCCTTTCTCCGACAATAATAAATTCAATGTTCACTCTCTTTATAACTTATCTTTAAGTCTTGGTATCTTTCTGTTGGCACTTGTCTGAACTCTCGCCAATTTATCAGTGTCCATTTGAAGCCAAACATTTCATCCAGTACTCTTTCCAATGAGTTATACAGGTTCAATATGATTATGAATTATAATCCAATGTCCTCTAGATTCATGCCAGTACCTGATTAGTCTTATTGATTTTTTTTTTTTTTACATAGTTTCAGTGAGAGACCAAGAATCAGACTCGAGGCATATTTCATTATTAAGAAACCCACATGAAGGGTAAGGGTCAATAACGCAGAACACCACAAAGGTTAGAAGGGTAGGAGAAAAGATGAGGCCAATTAGGGAGTAGATGATGCCAAAACTTGTCAGTTTTACAAGCTTGTGGGTTGTAGGAGGAAAGAAAGACTAGGGAGGTAAAGAGCGGAATAAAAATAGGATTTTCTAACCGGGAGTTCCCTTGGCGGTTCTCCTGATCGGACACCGTGACTTCAGTAGAAGATGGTGAGTAAATGGGGTTTCTGCAAATCTTCCACCACAGTTACGATGGCCAATCGGGACAACCCCCAGGAAATTCTCAGTCTTTAGTTTAATTAATTCTCCCCACCTTTCAAAAAAATCTTCTTCAAAACCCGCCTCTTTGACCAAGCTTTCAGTCACCCCACCTAATCTCTTTCTTCCTGCCTCGGTGGCTGTTTACCTTACACCCTTAGGTGAAGCACTTGGAATATTTCTTTATGTTAAAGATGCTATATTAAGGCATGCTATTGTTGTAGTTTCGAGTAGCTAGGGTTTAGAATAAAGGGTGCTCTCTTCACTAGATACAGAAATGGATAGCCAAGGGACAACCATGGCTGTGGAAAAGCACAAATTCTTTTTAATCGGGACTCTGTTAAGATAAATGAGCTTTAATGATGGGGCAACATGTG